>JASPKZ010002306.1:0-600000 GCA_030220185.1 Diploptera punctata | reverse complement strand
GTCAAAAATTAAATTTTAACATTGATAAAGCGTCACTGCTATAAAGTAAAAATATTCTCTCTAATTTGCTTACTTGTTATAGTAGCTAGCGACCAGACGGTTCAAATACCCGTCCAGGCATTTATTTTTCTTATCACGTTATAATAAACTTGCATTGCACAATGTCAAAAATTTAATTTTAACATTGATAAAGCGTCACTGCTATAAAGTAAAAATATTCTCTCTAATTTGCTTACTTGTTATAGTAGCTAGCTACCAGACGGTTCAAATACCCGTCCAGGCATTTATTTTTCTTATCACGTTATAATAAACTTGCATTGCACAATGTCAAAAATTTAATTTTAACATTGATAAAGCGTCACTGCTATAAAGTAAAAATATTCTCTCTAATTTGCTTACTTGTTATAGTAGCTAGCTACCAGACGGTTCAAATACCCGTCCAGGCATTTATTTTTCTTATCACGTTATAATAAACTTGCATTGCTCAATGTCAAAAATTTAATTTTAACATTGATAAAGCGTCACTGTTATAAAGTAAAAATATTCTCTCTAATTTGCTTACTTGTTATAGTAGCTAGCTACCAGACGGTTCAAATACCCGTCCAGGCATTTATTTTTTCTTATCACGTTTAATAAACTTGCATTGCTCAATGTCAAAAATTAAATTTTAACATTGATAAAGCGTCACTGTTATAAAGTAAAAATATTCTCTCTAATTTGCTTACTTGTTATAGTAGCTAGCTACCAGACGGTTCAAATACCCGTCCAGGCATTTATTTTTCTTATCACGTTATAATAAACTTGCATTGCTCAATGTCAAAAATTTAATTTTAACATTGATAAAGCGTCACTGCTATAAAGTAAAAATATTCTCTCTAATTTGCTTACTTGTTATAGTAGCTAGCTACCAGACGGTTCAAATACCCGTCCAGGCATTTATTTTTCTTATCACGTTATAATAAACTTGCATTGCTCAATGTCAAAAATTAAATTTTAACATTGATAAAGCGTCACTGTTATAAAGTAAAAATATTCTCTCTAATTTGCTTACTTGTTATAGTAGCTAGCTACCAGACTGTTCAAATACCCGTCCAGGCATTTATTTTTCTTATCACGTTATAATAAACTTGCATTGCACAATGTCAAAAATTTAATTTTAACATTGATAAAGCGTCACTGTTATAAAGTAAAAATATTCTCTCTAATTTGCTTACTTGTTATAGTAGCTAGCTACCAGACGGTTCAAATACCTGTCCAGGCATTTATTTTTCTTATCACGTTATAATAAACTTGCATTGCTCAATGTCAAAAATTTTATTTTAACATTGATAAAGCGTCACTGCTATAAAGTAAAAATATTCTCTCTAATTTGCTTACTTGTTATAGTAGCTAGCTACCAGACGGTTCAAATACCCGTCCAGGCATTTATTTTTCTTATCGCGTTATAATAAACTTGCATTGCTCAATGTCAAAAATTAAATTTTAACATTGATAAAGCGTCACTGTTATAAAGTAAAAATATTCTCTCTAATTTGCTTACTTGTTATAGTAGCTAGCTACCAGACGGTTCAAATACCCGTCCAGGCATTCATTTTTCTTATCACGTTATAATAAACTTGCATTGCACAATGTCAAAAATTTAATTTTAACATTGATAAAGCGTCACTGTTATAAAGTAAAAATATTCTCTCTAATTTGCTTACTTGTTATAGTAGCTAGCTACCAGACGGTTCAAATACCTGTCCAGGCATTTATTTTTCTTACCACGTTATAATAAACTTGCATTGCTCAATGTCAAAAATTTAATTTAAACATTGATAAAGCGTCACTGCTATAAAGTAAAAATATTCTCTCTAATTTGCTTACTTGTTATAGTAGCTAGCTACCAGACGGTTCAAATACCCGTCCAGGCATTTATTTTTCTTATCACGTTATAATAAACTTGCATTGCACAATGTCAAAAATTTAATTTTAACATTGATAAAGCGTCACTGTTATAAAGTAAAAATATTCTCTCTAATTTGCTTACTTGTTATAGTAGCTAGCTACCAGACGGTTCAAATACCTGTCCAGGCATTTATTTTTCTTATCACGTTATAATAAACTTGCATTGCTCAATGTCAAAAATTTTATTTTAACATTGATAAAGCGTCACTGCTATAAAGTAAAAATATTCTCTCTAATTTGCTTACTTGTTATAGTAGCTAGCTACCAGACGGTTCAAATACCCGTCCAGGCATTTATTTTTTCTTATCACGTTATAATAAACTTGCATTGCTCAATGTCAAAAATTAAATTTTAACATTGATAAAGCGTCACTGTTATAAAGTAAAAATATTCTCTCTAATTTGCTTACTTGTTATAGTAGCTAGCTACCAGACGGTTCAAATACCTGTCCAGGCATTTATTTTTCTTATCACGTTATAATAAACTTGCAGTGCTCAATGTCAAAAATTTAATTTTAACATTGATAAAGCGTCACTGTTATAAAGTAAAAATATTCTCTCTAATTTGCTTACTTGTTATTGTAGCTAGCTACCAGATGGCAGTGAAGACCGAGTTCTCGCTACATCCCTTAATAATGGAGAATATATATATATATATATATATATATATATACACACAAAAAAAAAAGGATGGCGCACAGTTACATGGTTGAAAGTACACGATAATAGAAACAACAATGTCCCAGTAAACATGGTCCGCAAACGAGTCGTTTGCGAGATAATTACGAATGTATGGTTACAAGCCGCCACTGACGGCATTGTTTATGACATCGTATGGTTTACTCCTTGGGCACTTCAAGCCGTCCTATGTTCGTTGTTTACAAAACTGAACATTGCCGAGAGGTGGAGTTGTAATCAAACCATACACGCAGAACGTACAGGACGGATACAGTACACAGTCTCAAAAGGTATCAGTCTCGTCTGAGGAGTGCCACTTGTGCTGTGTTGTAGTTACAATGGAACCTTACAGTAACGAAGAGTATGCGGATATGCATTTCATGTACGGTAGGGCTAATGGCAATGCACGGGAGGCTGCACGCTTGTACCAAGAAACATATCCTGATCGAAGACACCCCGAAAGTCGTACATATACAAGGGTCCATCAGCACCTGAGAGAAAATGGGGATTTTGCACATGGCAGAGCACAAGGTAGGCCTGCTCGCATTATGCCTGAGGTTGAGGATATGGTGTTTGAAGCAGTACAGCTCTCTCCAGGAACCTCAACGAGAAGAATTGTCACACAAGTGCCTATACTAAGCAACAGTAGTGTATGGAGAATTTTACAGCGCAATTTACTGTACCCTTAACCACCTCCAACGAGTTCAATGTCTCAATGATGCGGACTTTGTTCCTAGAGTGATGTTTTGTCAGTGGATGCAACAACAGACTGTAGTCAACCCTCATTTCGCATGTAACATTTTATTTACAGACGAAGCAGGATTCACACGCGATGGTGTTTTTAATTATCAAAATACACATTTTTGGTGTGAAATAAACCCACATGCTGTTCATGAGTCACCACATCAGAACCGTTTCTCACTGAATGTGTGATTAGGGGTACTATGTGATCATCTCATTGGGCCACACATTCTTCCACAAAAACTTAATGGATGGAGGTACCTTAGGTTTCTGCGGCGTCATCTTCCATGATTGCTTGAGGATGTATTTCAGCAACGTCGGAGTTTGTGATACATGCATGATGGAGCTCCGGCACATTTTGCTGCTGCTGCTGCTGTGAGACGGCATCTAACGCGCAGATACGGCCAAAGATGGATAGGTCGAGGCGGATCTGTACCTTGGCCTCCAAGATTACTTTATCTAAATTCTTTGGATTTTTGTATCTGGGGTCACCTGAAAAGCGAAGTGTACAGCACACCCGTTAACACGATTGAAGAACTGGAGCAGAGTTGTACATGCTTGTCAAGGATTCAGAAATGATCCAGCGGTTTTCGAAAGAATTCGACATTCATTGCAGAGATGAGCACATTACTGCATCCAGATGCAAGGAAGACACTTCGAACACCTCCTTTAACAGGTAACCCATAAGTGAAGTGAACTGTGAATTGTGAAATGTGAACTAAATGAGATGAAAAATTTATAGTAAAGTCTAAATTCAGATTAATTTGTACTAACTAGGACGATGTTTAAAATGAAGTCAGTGGCGGCTTGTAACCATACATTCGTAATTATCTCGCAAACGGCTCGTTTGCGGACCCATGTTTACTGGGACATTGTTGCTTCCATTATCGTGTACTTTCAACCATGTAAGTTTGTACCATCCTTTTCGATACACTCTGTGTGTGTGTGTGTATATATATATATATATATATATATATATATATATATATATATATATAAGAAAGATAAATGTTTGTAATGGATTTGCCCGGCGGTGTAATAGTTAGCACGCTGGGATACCACCCCATAGATCCGGGTTCAAATCCCGTCCAGGCATTTATTTTTCTTATGTCATATTAAGCTTGCATTGCTCAATGTCAAAAATTTAATTTTAATGTTTACACATCTTTCTGTGCCTAAAGTTTTATTTTCCTTCTCCACTCGTCTCTAATCATCTACTCTATGTGGATGAGACTCACCTCATATTAAAAGTATATATATATATATATATATATATATATATATATGTGTGTGTGTGTGTGTGTGTGTGTGTCTGTGTGTGTGTGTGTGTATGACGTGATAAAAAATAAATGCCTGGACGGGATTTCAACCCGGATCTTTGGATTGGTACTCCAGCGTGATATGCATTACACCACCGGGCAAATCTAATACAAACACGTATTTTTCTTATTATATATACTCCCTTATTACGAGATGAAGTGAGAACTCGGTCTTCACTGCTACCTGGTAGCCACTATATATATATATATATATATATATATATATATATATATATATACACACATATCCATCCATCCATAGTAATTCTGCCCAAAGGCAGATCCTTCACTGCTAATATACCATTTTCATGCCATTCTTGCAGCTTTACTAGGGAATAGTAGGTGTGGTAGCTTCCCGTTTCTTTGCACACCGGTGAAGGATGGTGATGATGGCCATATGATTTCGGGGACCGTTTGGGCCTTCAAGTTTTCCTGACATTTGTCTTACAGATGAGGAAAAACCCCGATAAAAACCTCACCCAGAAAAACTGCCCCGACCGGGGATCGAAGCCGGGCCCGCTGCGTGACAAGGCAGCACGCTACCACAGCGGTGGACACACACACACACACACACACACATATATATATATATATATATATATATATATATATATATATATATATATATATCCATCCATAGGAATTCTGCCCGAAGGCAGGTCCTTCACTGCAATCACAGCATTTTCATGCTATGCTTGCAACTTTACTAGGGAAATGTAGGTGTGGTAGCTTTCCATACCGGTGAAGGATGATGATACGGATGATGCTGATGATGATTGCCATATGATTTCGGGGACCATTTGGGCCTTAAAGTTTTCCTAACATTTGTCTTACAGGTGAGGAAAAACCCCGATAAAAATCTCACCCAGAAAAACTGCCCCGACCGGGGATCGAACCCGGGCCTATTGCGTGACAAGGCAGCACGCTGCCTCGAGACCACAGCGGTGGACGGACACACACACACACACACACACACACACATATATATATATATATATATTTAGATGTTATAACTATATTTTTGACATTTGGCAATGAAGGCAAATATGATATGAAAAGAAAAATGAATGCTTGAGTCGGGATTTGAACCCGAGTCTCTAAGCTCTGTACGTTTAGCGCTCTAACCAACTGAGCTACTCAAGAATTCCAACACAAACATACATTTTTCTTATATATGTAGTATTCTCAATTCACACAAGAGGTAGTGGGAATTCGTTCCAACACCATCTAGTGGTCAACATAACAGTTAAGCAATTTTTTTTAAAGAGAATATTTACTTTATAGCAGTAACGCTTGTATATTTAGATGTTATAACTATATTTTTGACATTTGGCAATGAAGGCAAATATGTCAAAAATATAGTTATAACATCTAAATAAATGTCAAAAATATAGTTATAACATCTAAATATACAAGCGTTAATGCTATAAAGTAAATATTCTCTTTAAAAAAATAGCTTAACTGTTATGTTGGCCACTAGATGGTGTTGGAACGAATTCCCACTACCTCTTGTGTGAATTGAGAATACTACAGATATAAGAAAAATGTATGTTTGTGTTGGAATTCTTGATTAGTTCAGTTGGTTAGAGCGCTAAACGTACAGAGTTTAGAGACTCGGGTTCAAATCCCGACTCAAGCATTCATTTTTCTTTATATATATATATATATATATATATATATATATATATATATATATATATATATATATATACACATACATACACTTAACACACACACGCCCTGTAGGTCTTAACGATTTAGCGGCAGCATTTTTTGTTTTATAAAAACCATACTTGGCATATAGCAATACATTAAAAAATGAAGTAGTAAAGCGAGACCATGAAAATGTCATACCCAGATGAATATTTTGAAATTGACACAAGATTTTTTTTTTTTTGCGTAATATACATCTTTAAGGATAAAATTTTGATTCTATAAGATAATGTTCCAAAAGCGTACTATTTTAATCTAATATTTGTGGTAGAACTTGTCATATTCCAAGCCTCTAAAAAACACGCAATGTTTTACCAATTTGTTGTTTAATGATTTGGTCGTATTAATTAGTTTTATTTTACAAACTTTTGTTAAACCATGCTTTGGTCCTCCCTAGTCGTAAATGTAATAATATTAATTCCATTCGAATGTTCTATATATCTTAAATGTGTCATATAAATTGTTAACCGCAAGCTATGGTCAGCCAGTCACGGAAAACGTATCAAAATAATTGTACACAACATAATAATTGATGGAATAAAATGTCCTCTTGGATTCTACGTTATCGATACACAACTAACAAAAAAGTATTAAAGACATTTTCTTGTAAAGTCATTATTTTTCCGCTAGTGTCCCGTGACTGACTGACATTTTGTCCTATCATATATATGCTAATACGCATGGTGCAGTCAGTTGCTTGCTGCTCTCCGCTGAGGATTAACATAAACATGGTTTAGGAAATCTGGTAGACTGTTCGGCTCAGCTGTTCCATAAAATAATTACTGACCCCTTTTCTGTGTCAATTTGAGCTAAAAGACAGCGGAAGCATTACACACACACACACACACACACACACACACACACACACACACACACACATAAGTTACATGCAAACAATTTTAGTAGGTATATTTAACAATAGAGAAGGCACGGTGTTATTAAGTATTTAATAGTTTCGTTATTTTATAGAATTTAAAATGGTACATGGTAATCGAGTTAATTTAATTACATTATTGATTTAAATTAATATGTATTTTACAGCAAAATTAAATTTAACAATTTTCGTAGAATTGATAAAGTATTTGCAGTTCTTTATTAATCGTTATCGAAGCTGTTTATCTAGTTTCATAGTATTTTGTTACATTTGTGTACTATTTGCATTTTGAAATTCTAAATAAAATTTAGATGTCAATCAGTCACAATATGTCAGTCAGTCACATATCACATATTAGGTCATAACTTCGGTATTAATTGTGATTTAGGTTTATTTTTTATTTAAAATGTAACTTGAAATGTGCCCTCCAAAAGGTATTTTGGAAAATTTCAGAGAATGATGCAGATGAACACGTTAAGCTTCACGGTGAGTTGACATTTATGTCAGTCAGTCACACATACTTTGATAGATATAATAAATAACACTGTTTTTCTTCAGAAGTTGTATATTTATGTACAATCTTAATCGGACACTTTTCCTCTATCATATAACGTATATAACACCTCTAATTTCAACCAATTGTAATATTTATGCAAGCATTTTGCAGCAAAAGTGTATTGTAAATGTTAGTCAGTCACATATGGAATTGCTCAATATCAAGTTCGTCAACAGCAATATTGGACAATTAGAAGTAGGAGTTCGCTTGCAACGAACATTTAAAAATCGATCTTGCGATAGCATTTTGTTATGTTTTCACTACAGTCCGACACGTATAAGTAAATTGTCATTAAGAGTTGACAAAAGAAATATTCCATAAACCAGCAAAATCAGATCATAATTAGACTTGATGAGGAATTAGCTTAGTTGACGCAATTCCTGCTTTACGGAATTTTATGGATATTTGTACAAACTTTGCCGATTATAACAATACAGTTTGGGTTCTTTGAAATATCGCATGAATGTGATGCAAAATATGAATACCCTATACATAGAGTGAAGATATGTGACCTCATTTGGTAAACGGGGGAATATACCCCTAGGAAGGGATGTAACGTAATCTCTGTCAGGAGGTGTGTGTCTGAGGAGGTGGCACTTCCAAAATGGGGAGAGAACAGCTGAATCCCTTCAAATGACTGATCCATTACAACGCAGATCATAAATCGTGTTACTCTGTGTCAGAACACACAGAACTATTCAAACACGTGCATTTTGAACGAAGACAGAGATTGCAGTACAGATGACTAATTACTACAATTTTAAAAATCAGAAAAAAAAAAGGATGAGTTACTATCGTAGAACGTGATTACTAAGAGATGGATATCTATGACCTATGACCTGTGCATGCCTTTATGACCTAAAAGTGTTTAAATATGTCCATAAAAGACAAAAATGTGATCTTATAATTTAATGAATCTTAAAGTGATCTCACTACAGGCCTCAGGAGGCCCTTGGGGTAGTAGGAGGTTAAGGCTCCCACTTTTTCTGGACAATCGGCACTTGATGTCAGCCGGGTTGTCAGCCGCGCGTGACGGCCGCCTTTACCCCCAGAGCAAGTGTCTGGTACTCATTTCCCTTAGAGGCTGAGTCGACCCCAGAGCCATAGTCCCGCCAGAAGTTTTGGGTCAGTTTAAAAATCCTGACCCCATCGGGACTCGAACCCTCGACCTTTCGGCTTGTAACATAGTGCCTTAACCCCTACGCTACGATATTAAACATTTTTATACTACTGTAATTGTTCATTTATATACATTTTCCGACGTTTCGCCATACTGTCACGCGCTACCTAAGGGTCGGCTTTCAAGTTGTTTTCTCGTAATAAAACAACACAGAGAATGGCGAAAAACTTCGCGATAACTTTATTTAGTTCTATAAACTCCTCGTAACTTCTAGCCACAAATTGCTGTAATAATTAATCTTATTTTAAAGTTTATCTACCAATCAATTGTTTCACAGTCTCTAACGAATCCACTCGCTTTCGACCCTGTTAACAGTTTATATAGGCCGGGGGAAGAATTTATCGGCTCCCAATTAATACTTTTCTCGTAAAGAAGTTACTGGGATCGAACTTTCCCGACATGGAGAGTCGAAGCTTAGAGAAACCTTTAGAAAGTAAATCCAAACCAAACGGATGTATAATCTGCACGGGTCTTATGACTCAAGAATCTGCGACTCACAAATCTATTTCTACCAATTCGAAGCCGCTATTCTCGCCGTCGCCCGCGAAATTCTAACGCCGCTATTACGATGTGCCACAATACAGTTAAAGGGGGGTAGTAACGGATCGGCGTTTCAAGGAATTTCCAAGACTAAAAAGCTATATTCGAACAAGTGACCATGTAACTCGCGACTTAGATACATTAGGTTAGTTATTTAAACAATCCCTGAAATATGACTAAAATATGGCAATATTACAGAAATTAGATCAAATATGACCAAAAAATATAAAAAAAAAGAAAAAAATGTGTATTAAGACACAATAAAAATCACTAAATTATAATCAGGAGACCAATATAAATGTTATTTAATTACTCGAAACTCAAAATAAAGGTTTTAAAAAAAAATATGACTTATCATAGGAATCCAGCCTCTATTAATTATTGATTGGCGTTCTGAAGGCGTGTGTGTGTGTCTTATTTTGGTCAGAATAAAGTATGAAAATTGCGAGGAAAAAATGGAGATGAAATAATTTTTTGTCGATTCCACTATGTTGTCATTTCGATATTCAGGTATTCTCTCCTGGCATGGCGTTATTGTAACCCACTTCTGAGATCGGGGCGCCTGGAAGGCGGAGTTACGCTGCCCCGATGATATATAAGTGATGATGATGCTGGTAATGATGCGCCAGGAGAGATCTTAATCCCAAACTTAATAAACATGAATGACGATGATAATGATAGCCAGACGATAATTGGGGACCGCTTGGGCCTTAAAGTTTCCTGACATTTGCTTTATAGGTGAGGAAAAACCCCGAAAAAAAAACCATCACCCACGAAACTTGTCCCGACCGGGGATCGAACCCGGGCCCGCTGCGTGACAAGGCAGCACACTACCTCCAGACCTCAGCGGTGAACAACCCAACTTAAAATATTAACATTAATAACGAAGAGAATGACCCACAATGTGTATTACTTGTATGATCAGATTATGAATATTGCAGAGCACGATTGTAAACCTTATGGGAATATGAGGTCGCCGGAAAATGTAACTTTACTATATGGAAATTTACTAGAATATGATTCCGTCCATGGCAATTCAACTTAAAACCGAACCAGTACCAAGTCCCACAGCTCTGTGCCAAGGCATGATGCCTCAGTCCGCTCGGCTATGGCCCGGAACTGGGAAGTAGTAAGTATGGAAAGGAATTTCATGCCCTAAAAATGTGAATATGTATGCATTTATGCTGTAAAAATAGCCAATTGTGTTTCAAAATTTGTATCATCAGTCTGAGCTTATTTGAACAGAATAAGTTATAGGCAATTTAAGTTTAGTTAATGAATTTAAATGCGCTTGCCTTATTGCTGAATTCTCCATTATTTATATTAGAGTTCACAATTAAGCAGTGACGCATACTTTCTGACCTTATTACTTGCCATTATCTCTTAGCATATCTTTGTAGCGTCACAAGAAAAAAGAGGGGCTTGTACAAAAGCTCTTCTAAAGAAATTTGTTTTTTTTTATTCGAGAATATCTTGAATTTCTTTAAGCTGATAATGACCAGGGTTTTTGTAAAGAATATTTACTGTTTATTATTTCACTTCATCTACTACAGTGTCCATCCCTGTGGTCTAGAGGTAGCGTGCTGCCTTGTCACGCAGCTTGCCCGGATTCGATTCGCGGTTGGGACAGGCTCCTGGGTGAGGATTTTTCGGGGTTTTTCCTCACCTGTAAGACAAATGTCAGGAAGCTTAGGGCCCAACGGTCCCCGAGATCATCCGGCCATCACCATCACCCTTATCATTATCATCCTTCACCGGTGTGGAAAACAACGGGAAGCTACCACACCTATAATTCCCTAGTAAAATTCCAAAGCATAGCATGAAAATGCTATGACTGGAGTACCTGCCCTCGGGCAGAATTACTATAGAACAGAATCTACTACAATTTCTGGAACTGGTGTTAAACTAGATATTGTTCTAACGAAATTTGTTAAAGACTGCAAGTAAAGAAATACCAGTATTGCTTTTAATGACCTAATAGCTTTTGGATAAAAATTAAAATGAGCCGAATGAATTCTAATCAACTTTCTGATAGTTTTTTGGGGGGCTAATTCGATATATTCTGCTTCAGTTATATCAACAGTACATGTTATACTTAATTTTAGAAAATAAAATATTTTGAACAGTTTAGAGCAGTTTCCAGCTCACAACGGACTAAAATTTGCTACGGTGGAGGGGGATGTCAGTCGCTATTCTTCTGAACTTTTGAGCTATGTATTAAGCTTTTATAAATACTTCTCGACAGACGACACTGTATTTTCCACTAACATAGTCTCTGCTATAAGATGAAGACAATGTGCAACATAGAGAACCGAAGGCGACGCATGTCAAACGAAACATATGAGGGAAAACACCTTTCAGTTGTTGGACCGGAAATCATGTAAAACAGTCCGGTTATCAAGAGGAGCACTTTATCGTATTTAATTATATCAGGCCACAGTAACTTCATTGGATTTATAAAATCTAAATTATTGTTGCATGAATTTCCTTTATAGCAATAATAAGCTAACAACTGAATATCGAATTTTTAGTCCCTAAAAATGTAAATTTAGACATTTAAAATGGGTTTTAAAACTTGGTATACACTAAAGATTTAATATTATTAGTATTACCAACTCCTGATTTTGATAATTATTAACCAGTTAAGTAAACTAACAATTACTTCTTTTCTTTCTACGTCATGGAGTTAGGTCATAGCAGTGGCGTGCATTCAACCCCAGCTACTCCAGCACTGCTGAGGTAATTAGTATACTAATGATTTTGGATTAAAACAAAATATTGCCAAATATCAAGAGGATCACTTTATCGTATTTAATTATATCAGGCCACAGTAACTTCATTGGATTTAAATTTCTCAATTATTGTTGCATGAATTTCCTTTCTAATAATAAGCTAACAAATGAATCTCGAATTTTTAGTCCCTAAAAATGTAAATTTAGACATTTAAAATGGGTTTTAAAACTTGGTATACACTAAAGATTTAACATTATTAGTATTACCAACTCCTGATTTTGATAATTATTAACCAGTTAAGTAAACTAACAATTACTTCTTATTTTTCTAACATCATCTGATTTAGGTCATATGCAGTGGCCGTGCATTCAACCCCAGCTACTCCAGCACTG
The DNA here is from genome assembly GCA_030220185.1 of Diploptera punctata. NCBI lineage: Eukaryota > Metazoa > Arthropoda > Insecta > Blattodea > Blaberidae > Diploptera > Diploptera punctata. The sequence continues at coordinate 587,328 of JASPKZ010002306.1, read as the reverse complement.
CTGAGGTAATTAGTATACTAATGATTTTGGATTAAAACAAAATAATATATTGCCAAATTTCATTCAAATCAATTACTCGTGAACGTAAACATGCAAAATTCCTGCCGCGCCAGCAGACTATCGCATTCGGCGGTTTGATGGAGTCTTCTGTGTATTGAGCATTAATCAGTCCATAGATGAACACATACAGAGTTTTCCCCTCTCATGTTACCCCCACCACGACCAGCTATTGGACTCCGATAAACAACACAACACGGGGGCGGGGTCTGATACAAGAGAAAATCTAATAGGGGGTTTTTGTTGTGTGCGTTCTAATTCCAGCGATAACTCACTAGACGAAGCTTGTATCTTATTCCATCGATTTTTTTTATTGAATACCAGCTTGCTGGACCCAGTTAGCATCACAACTCGAATAAGTATACACAAGATCGAATAACGTTTCGACCTATCGATTCATGAAACATTAATTTGACGATGAAACGTGAATGGCTGATTTGGAAAGCGCCAATTCCTCAATAATAGAATTTTTCGAAATAACATGTTTTAATTTCCATTTAATTTAGTTACACTTTTACAAAATAAAAATAAAAAAATAAATAAAATTATGCGGTACGTTTTATCAGCTATAGTACCTGTTAATTTAAAAAGCTTTATATAACTGAATAACAATAATTTAATTATTACGAGTATTTATGGAAAGCAATAGTTGAATTTAATATCGGCACTGAATTCATTCAAATGTGTCGTAATACGTTTTTGCGAGTTTTAAAGTGTTACTGATAAATGTGATTTGTCAATTTAGTAAAAATGAATATGAGTGACTGTAAAATTTACATACGAGACCATATTCGTGCAAACCTTTCAACGAGAAAAACGACCTCTTAGAACAAGGTTGGTCAACTCCAGATTTACCGGAAAAAAGCAAAATTTACAAGGCATTTTTGTATTACGGTATGTGTTGCTTATATTAAATATATTGAATTGTGCACGCATGAGTATGAATTTTAAAATGTTCCATTTTTATGGAATATTTATAGAAACATATTTACAATAATACATGTTCATACTACTTATAAACCGAATATAATTCGGAATAAAAGTTTTTATAAACTATAAGTCACATTGGGGAGCAAATGGTTGGTACGGCCTCGAGAAGGATACAGATGCCGACTATGTATACGTTAATAAATCTGGAGTAATGCCACTGCGACTCTTTTAGCAGCTCTGCCAACAAGTCCTAATCCTACGTCCTCGTCGTGCTCCCTAACTGCAGTCGTAATGGACTGTAGCTAACAGGATGGGACGAAAGGCGAGTTCCCAGCGCCTTAAAACTGAGACCCATAGGTTAAAGGGAAAAAAAAAACATGTCCTCCATGTCTGGGGGTTAGGCTCAGGCTGCCAACCTAGCCCTGGAAAAAAGTATATCGCTACGTGCTTCAGCTTAAGTCACATTTTTGTCATACAGCTGATTAATTGCTCTGACCATCACACGCCACTGGGTCATAGACCTGTATCCACATCAAGAGACTGTATTCCTCCATCTAATTATAATTATAGGGCACCCAATATTTCTTTTTCCTTTGGGTTGGTGGTAAAGCAAAATTTGTGGGAGTCTATTGGGTGTCGTTCTTTCTATATGTTGGAGCCAGTTAGATGTTTAATTTTGAATTTTATCCATAACATTGTAGATGTTTAATTCGGATAAAAATTAATTTACTATACATTTTAAATATAAAGATAAATAAATATTGGAAATTATTTATTATTTTATGGGGTTTAAGATATTGTTTATCTTTTATCTAATTATGAATATATTTAAGTAGTATAATAAAAGTGTCCAACGCTAGGGTAGTGCAGCTGCCTCATACGCAGAGGGCACCGGTTCGATCCCGGCCGGAACAAGTTTCCTGTGTGATTTTTCCTCACCTGTAATACAAATGTCAGGAAACTTTAAGGCCCAAATGATCCCCGAACATCATCTGGTCATCATAATCATCATTATCTTATTGGCCATGTTCAATATGAATGTGTGTGCGAATAATGTGTTTCGTCTTAATGTTGTAATGTCTCGGAGGTGGCCCTGACATTCAGCTGATCACTCAATCGCGGAGGTATTTCATGTCTTGTGCGGTCAAAAAAAATGTGTGTGATCCACACTTTAAAATCTCTCTCCCGACAGATAGTGCCACTGTGAAGCCAGGCGGCTGGGCATATAAAACGTACCGGTACTTATAAGGTGAGAGGTTAAACTGAGATAAAGTAAAAGTATAATTAAAATTAATTAAAATATATTCTAAAATTATTATTTTAGGCTTTCAATATGTAATACAACTAATCACTACATTTAACACAAAATGGATGCAAGAAATATGAAATTAATAAAATGAATAAATAAACTATAGTGTATATATTTATTGACGGCTCCTTGGCGCAAGTGGTTAAACGCTCGCGTCTCATCGCTGTGGTCTCGAGATCGAGTCTCGGTCACTCCATTGAGTTTCAGGGTGGACGTATCGGAGCTTGGGGAGGGGGGGGGGTTTCCTCCCGTTTTCAACGTACCACAAATTTCATTCCACCATTTATCCTTACACATCTCATCCAATTCGTTGATACGCCAGGCGAGGTCGGCCGGCACCCTTGTCGTTCACAGACCTGTTAAAATATAGTGACTTCATCTAATCTCATACCTCGATCCGACCCTGAATTGGACACGAGTTGAGGATATTCTATTCTAAATCTATTTATTGGCCACAAACGTTCAATGTGTCTTTATAACTAAAATATTCAATATTCTATTTTTAGAGAAACGTTAAAAGTCACAGTTCGCCTATTAATAAAAATAAATCTATTGACGGCATAACTTTAAAACATTATCAAGTAGCAACATCTACCAAGTTTAATATGTGGACATTGGTATGTTTTACAAAGTTCATAGATTAAAAAAATCGGAGATAACTTTTTTTTTTCGGGAAGTTAAAAGTTCTGCAGATCTCCAGAAATTTCCGATGACTCGCCAACGTTGAACTGGACAAATTATGTATCGATCCACAGTAATTCTGCTCAAGGCCAGGTCTTTCACTGTAATCATAGCATTTTCATGCTATGCGTATCAGCTTTACTAGGGAATTATAGTGTGATAGCTTCCCGTTGCTTTCCACACCGGTGAAGGATGATGATGATGGCCGGATGATTTTCGGGTACCGTTGGGCCCTAAGCTTCCTGACATTTGTCTCACAGGTGAGGAAAACCCCCCAAAAAACCTCACTCAGGAGCCTGTCCCGACCGGTAATCGAACCCGGCCCGCTGCGTGACAAAGCGTCATTATCTTATGAATGTCAAGGCTATCTCGAGACCACAGCGGTGTGGACCAAATTATGTGTATATATATATATATATATATATATAAAGTAAAAATATTCTCTTTAATTTGCTTACTTGTTATATTCAGCTACTGGATGGCAGTGAAGACCGAGTTCTCGCAACATCTAGTAATAATGGAGAATATAATACATATATAAGAAAAAAATAAGTGTTTGAATTGGATTCGCCTGGTGGTGTAACGGATAACACGCTGAGGTACAGACTCAGAGTTCCGGGTTCGAATCCCGTCCAGGCATTTATTTTTCTTATCATACCATATATATAAATGTATGTTTGTGTTGGAATTCTTGAGTAGCTCAGTTGGTTAGAGCGCTAAACATACAGAGTTTAGAGACTCGGGTTCAAATCCCGACTCAAGCATTCATTTTTCTTTTCATATCATATTTGCCTTCATTGCCAAATGTCAAAAATATAGTTATAACATCTAAATATACAAGCGTTACTGCTATAAAGTAAATATTCTCTTTAAAAATTGCTTAACTGTTATGTTGGCCACTAGATGGTGTTGGAACGAATTCCCACTACCTCTTGTGTGAAGTGAGAATACTATATATATAAGAAAAATGTATGTTTGTGTTGGAATTCTTGAGTAGCTCAGTTGGTTAGAGCGCTAAACGTACAGAGTTTAGAGACTCGGGTTCAAATCCCGACTCAAGCATTCATTTTTCTTTTCATATCATATATATATATATATATATATAGTCCACCGCTGTGGTCTCGAGGTAGTGTACTGACTTGTCACGCAGAGGGCCCGGGTTCGATCCCCGGTCGGGGCAGTTTTTCTGGGTGAGGTTTTTCTCGGGGTTTTTCCTCACCTGTAAGACAAATGTCAGGAATACTTTAAGGCCCAAACGGTCCCCGAAATAATAAGGCCATCATCATAATTTCATCATCATCATCATCCTTCACCGGTGTGGGAAGCAACGGGAAGCTACCACACCTACAATTCCCTAGTAAAACTGCAAAGCATGGCATGAAATGCTATGATTGCAGTGAAAGACCTACCCTCGAGCAGAATTACTATGGATGGATGGATATAAAAATATATAATATAATAAAATATATATATAATTACAACATAAGTTTAAAATAAATATATAATTTTAGGTTAAAAACATAAATAGGTACTTATGGATAAAATAAGCATTTTAGGCATAACTGCGCTCTTCCAAGTTTACAATTTTTCATAAAACTTGTATCTAGATAATTGGTTTTCATTTACTCTTTCAGGACAAAATGGACATCATAATCATCGTCTTCTTTTCCCTTTTATATTGTAGTTCTAAAAGAACTGTTAAGGTCTAAAAAATTATATTCATCTCTTCCCTAACCGTCCCAACGTTCTTTTGTCATTTGGTTGGTATATTCAAATTACCGTAGAAATCCAGGTTCTGAACATACAGTCCACATCTTGACGCTAGTTCTGTTAATAATCTATTATGGACGTCATATCCAGTTAGTCAAGGACAGAGGTGTCCAAACTACGGCCCGCGGGCCACATCCGGCCCGCTATGGCTTTTCGTATGGCCCGCGTAAGCACTGAAATGAACAAATTTATTTTATAATTTAAATTTAGATTTTAAAATGTAACATCTAGTTTGGACATCCCTGTGTGAAATTCAGCTCTCTGGAATGTGGGGTTGAGATGTCGCTGTTCTTCTTGACAGAGAAGTAGAGGCGATACATCCCTTATTTACCGTTATTCCCCCACTCCAAACTTTCAACATTACTTGTTTCGCTTGTTATATTGTCAATTAAACAGAATAGTTGTAAAAATAGTGTTAAAGTGAGAAAGTGCTTTAAAAAAAGGCAAAGCTGCTTCCTAGTGTAGGAAGTATTTTGTGAAGGAGCATGGAAACAAAGTGTTGTGTGTTATTTGTAACTATGTTATTGCAGTTGTGAAAGAATATAACATTAAAAGACATTACCAAACAAAGTATAACCATTTTGAAAAAAAATTAATGGAGATGAGCGTACTGTGAAAGCGAACGAGCTCCTTTCAAAAGTTACGGCACTAGCAGTTATTAATTCAGGGCGGTGGTGTAAACTAGAGAAATGTTACCCTAGCGAGCTATGAAGTTTCGAAACTAATTGCAGAGAACGGAAAACCGTTTTCTGATGGCGAATTTGTGAAAAAGAATCTGATTTATGTTGCCAAGAAGCTGTGTCCCGATAAAATCGATTTATTCAATTCAGTATCGCTATCTAGAAATACTGGAAATAGGCGTGTAGAAGAACTAGCATCGAATGTTCGTCATCAGCTTGTAGAAAAACGAAAACAATTTGATGGTGTGCCATGTATGTTTGGGGCCAACACCGGAATGGCGGAATTAATAAGGAGAAAAGTTAAAGTTCTGGGGGGCACAGTGCATAAATTGCACTTCATTGTACACCAAGAAGTTATTTGCGCTAAAAAAACAAATCTCGATGGAGTTGTGCAGATTGTAAGATAATTAATTTCATTCGTAGCAGAGCCTAGAATCACCGCACTTTCAAAACATTCCTAGATTATATGAATCTATCACGCTGTAATAAGGTGGTTGAGCATTGGTCAAATATTAGCAAGATTGTTTGCTCTTAGAAATGAAATCCGCCAATTTTTTAAACAAAAAAGTATGAATGTGATATGTTACGTGATCACGATTGGCTGTCCAGTCTAGCATTTCTTGTCGACAAGACAAAACATTTAAATGACAGGAACACAATCTTTCAAGGCAAAGACAAATTAATCAACCAAGTTTACAGTGCAATAACAGCTTTTAAATTGACTCTGAAGCTACTGAAAAAGCACATACTGAAAAAGTACAAAATTGGGTATATTTTCCAAGTGTAAATGACCTGCAAAATGAATATCCTGAATTATATTTCAGAAGTGATATTGTGGAAGTTATTGAAAGAATTGAAGAAGTGCTTTCTAATATATTTCTTGGTTTCAATCAAACAAAACCAGACATTTCTTTGTTTTTGTCTCCATTTTCCTCAGATGTTGACAAAGCAAATGTTGCAATTTGAACTAATTGATTTGCAGAGTCATGACGCAATGAAATGAATTTTTGATCCTATATCTCTCATTAAGTTCTAGAAGTTACTACCTGAAACATATTTACGGTTGAAGGAACACGCCCGACATCTGCATGTTTTCCTCGACATACCTGCGTGAACAAAAATTTTCTAAAATGAACATTCAAAAATCACGATTAAGATCAAGCTTGAGTGACGAACATCTCCAAGACTTATCAGTACTAGTCAGCAGACATCTGACATCGATCGTTTGTTATCTTTAAGAAGCCAGCTCCACTCTTCTCATTAGGTAAATATAGGATGTATCAAAAAGGATGGCGCAAACTTACATGGTTGAAAGTACACGATAATAGAAGTAACAATGTCTCAGTAAACAAGGATCCGCAAACGAGCCGTTTGCGAGATAATTACGAATGTATGGTACAAGCCGCTACTGACTTCATTGTAAACATTGTCCTAGTTAGTACAAATTAATTTGAATTTAGACTTTACTATTAATTTTTCATCTCATTTGGTTCACATTTCACAATTCACAGTTCACTTCACTTATGGGTTACATGTTAAAGGAGGTGTTCGAAGTGTCTTCCTTGCATCTGGATGCAATACTGTGCTCGTCTCTACAATGAATGTCGAATTCTTTCAAATAACCCCTGGATCATTTCTGAATTCTTGACAAGCATGTACAATTCTCTGCTCCAGTCTTCAACCGTGTTAACGGGTGTGCTGTACACTTCGCTTGTGAGGTGACCCCAGACACAAAAATCCAAAGGATTTAGATCAGGTGATCTTAGAGGCCAAGGTACAGATCCGCTTCGACCTATCCATCTTTGACCGTATCTGCGCGTTAGATGTCGTCTCACAGCAGCAACAAAAGTGCCGGAGCTCCATCATGCATGTACCACAAACTCCGACGTTGCTGAAGGGGTACATCCTCAAACAATCATGGAAGATGACGCCGCAAAAACCTAAGGTACCTCCGTCCATTAAGTTTTCGTGGAAGAATGCGTGGCCCAATGAGATGATCACCTAGTACCCCTAACCACACATTCGGTGAGAAACAGTGCTGATGTGGTGACTCATGAACAGCATGTAGGTTTATTTCACACCAAAAATGTGTACTGTGATAATTAAAAACACCATCGCGTGTGAGTCCTGCTTCGTCTGTAAATAAAATGTTACATGCGAAATGAGGGTTGACTACAGTCTGTTGTTGCATCCACTGACAAAACATCACTCTAGGAACAAATTCCGCATTATTGAGACATTGAACTCGTTGGAGATGGTAAGGGTACAGTAAATTGCGCTGTAAAATTCTCCATACACTACTGTGACTTATAACTACAGGCACTTGTGTGGCAATTCTTCTCGTCGAGATTCCTGGAGAGAGCTGTACTGCTTCCAACACCATATCCTCAACCTCAGACGCCATGCGAGCAGGCCTACCTACTGCTCTGCCATGTGCAAAACCCCCATTTTCTCTAAAGCGCTGATGGACCCTTGTAAATGTATGACTTTTGGGTTGTCTTCGATCAGGAAATGTTTCTTGGTACAAGCGTGCAGCCTCCCGTGCATTGACATTAGCCCTACCGTACATGGAATACATATCCGCATACTGTTCGTTACTGTAAGGTTCCATTGTAACTACAACACAGCACAAGTGGCACTCTTCAGACGAGACTGACACATTTTGAGACTGTGTACTGTATCCGTCCTGTACGTTCTGCGTGTATGGTTTGATTACAACTCCACCTCTCGGCAATGTTCAGTTTTGTAAACAGAGAACATAGGACGGCTTCAAGTGCGCAAGGAGTAAACCGTACGATGTTACAAACAATGACGTCAGTTGTGGCTTGTAACCATACATTCGTAATTTTCTCGCAAACGGCTCATTTGCGGACCCATGTTTACTGGAACATTGTTGCTTCTATTATCATGTACTTTCAACCATGTAAGTTTGCGCCATCCTTTTTGATACACCCTATATATTCACTTTTGTACCAATTATTTTTTTACAATTTTAATTGCAGCATGGTGTTACAAATGTCGAAACATTCCTCTGTATGATCATGTTATTTGATTTTAGTAATAATAATAATAATAATAATAATAATAATAATAATAATAATAATAATAAAATAGTAGAAGCAGCAGTAGCAGCAATATTACTAACGATATTTATGTTCCGGGCCGCGATCAATTACACAATCAGTCATTGATCCGGCCCTTAAAAAAATTTGGGCGGCCCTGGTCAAGGATGTCATCATTACTTCTTTGAGCACACCTGGTACATCCCACTGTTCAGCACATGGATTCACCTCACTAGACACTACATACTTTCATTATTTATTTCGCAGGGTCCATGCCATGCTCCCATAACAGAGAACTGGTCTTGTCAATATCTTAATCCAGCTGCGAATGTTTTTGTACCAAAGTAGGTTACCCACCTACCTCACTGATTCTACCGAACCCGTAGGTTCATAGCCGCGCGGATATAATCTCTCCTTATATCCCCATCCTGAACTAAAGTTTTCTTATCATCCCCTGTATAATCTACATCCATCAAATGATTAATGTTATTCCCCCATCTAATTCTTCCTCTACCAAATTGACATTTTCTCTATAGTTTTCTACAAGAAGCTTCCATGCACCTCTTTCATTCCCCATTCGTGCCACATATCCTACCCATCGCATTCTACGAGACTTAACTGTTATTATATCTGATTTCCCATTACGTCACTGTAATGTAGTTTTCTCCAATCACTTATCTGGTCATCTCTCTTTGATCCAGCGTTTTTCCTAAGAACTTTATTCTCAAATATTCATAATCTCCTTTCCTCTCTTAAAGTTTTCGCATCCATATATTATATATTACATTATTTATTACTCTTACAGATATATTAAATTTTGTAATCTTGTCTAAGGTATCTAATTCTGCGTAAAATGATAATCTGAAGCCGAGATAATTAAATTGGTTTATTCTTTCTATAATGTAGTTATCTATTCAAATGTTACTGCATACAGATTCTCCATGGAAAGCACTGTCATTATAAGTGTGAAACAGTAAAGGATAGGCTATAGTTTAGTCATGGATTTATTTACCTCCAAATTTTGACATACAGCTTAGGACGTATGGATGTTGTACAAATAAAAGCACGTTTTCTAGGTTTCAATTTAAAAGTTACTTTTTTTCTGTACCCTTCATATAATGATCTTTGTAAATTATCTTCTGAGGTAGCTAATAATACCAAATTTTCTGCATCCATTAAGGCATCCAAAGATGCATTTTATTTATAGGTATTTGCTCATGCTTTGTGTTTTTAAATTCTCTGATAATTATTGTATTCTTACAAATGTTGAATATGTGGGGCGAAAGAGGACATCCTTGTTTCACACCAGTAAAAACATATTTTCATGTTAATATGTCTCCACTTTCAATAAAATTAAAGTGAAAAAATTGCCATAATATCTAAAAACCAAGGTCTAGTAATAACATATCCTAAACTGTCTACCCTGAGAACGTAACTCGCAGGTTTGGTATTTTTAAAAATATTAACAAGGACAAAAGTAAATTGAAGATAAAATATTATAAATCATTGTAAAAGGACATCAAGGTCATCATTTACGGAATGAATTTATGACGATTCTCAACATTTCCAACAAAGTAACCAGAGCATTGAAAAAAAGGTGGAAAAAAAAAAAAGTGAAGCCAAGAGATGACTCAACGAAAAGAAAAGTGTGCAGTTTTTAACGTAACAGTTGGTGAAGCTGGTATAACGCACATCTTTTGAGTCTGTTCGGTGACTTGGAACGTATTACTCTCAGTCATCCGTATATCCTGCTGTGGCCTCTCCCGATATTGCCACGTTATCAACATGCTCCATATACGTGACACATGTTAAGTCGTCCTTAATGTATTCATACATTCACGAGCAAACTATACAAGTAGCCTACATTTAACATTTTTGTAATACTACTTAAGCTTATTTATGACTGATTATCTTAAAATAACATTATCGCCCAGGATGTGGTTCTCGTTGCGTCAAAAGCAACGCACTATAGAGCAATTTCATATGTGACTGACTTTTACAATGCACTTTTCCAGCAAAATGATTGCATAAATATTACAATTGATTGAAATTAGGGGTGTTATCTACGTGATATGATAGAAAAGTGTGTGATTAAGACTGTACACTTAGCGACAAAAAGAATGGGCCGACTCTTGATCTCGAATATTTTAAGTTCCAACGCGCGATTCACACGAGTAAATTAATTGCACAGTAGAGCTACAGTACGTTTCCCTTCTTCCTTTGAAGATTATTCTTCAAAGCGCAATTAGCCAGCGTACGCTTAGCTCAGTGCTTAGTGGCTTGATTCGTATGCAAAAGGTCACAGGTTCGATGCCCGATAAGATTAAACTTTTTAATTGTTAAAATACTTTCTATTTTATTCTGTCTGTCTGTCCATTCTTAGAGGAAAACAACGTACTATTGGGAAGTATTACTATTTTTACACGCTTTATATTAGCTTGACCTGTATCTATCTATCTATGTAACGGAATCTTTCAACGCGATTTTCACCCACTTAAAATCATTGGATCGACTTGAAACTTTGTATACTTGTAGAGGACCCGTGACAATACAATAATTTCATATTTATTTTCTAAAACCCTGGCCATAATCATCAGAAAATCAAAAAAATGTGTTTTTGTATCAATGTAACGGAATCTTTCAACGCGATTTTCACCCACTTAGAAACATTGGATCGACTTGAAACTTTGTATACTTGTAGAGGACCCGTGACAATGCAATAATTTCATATTTATTTTCTAAAATCCTGGCCATAATCATCAGAAAATCAAAAAAAAGTGTTTTTGTATCAATGTAACGGAATCTTTCAACGCGATTTTCACCCGCTTAGAAACATTGGATCGACTTGAAACTTTGTATACGTGTAGAGGACCCGTGACAATACAATAATCTCATCATATTTTGTTTCTAAAACCCTGGCCAGAATCATCCGAAAATAAAAAAAATGAAAACTGGTATAATAGGTTGCGGGCTTGTCGACTTCTTAGTCAATCGTTGTAAGAGCTCAGTTGGTAGAGCGGTGAACTAGTGGTATATAATTTCAGTAATCCGTAGGTCTCTGGTTGAAATCCGGCTGGGGAGGATTTTTTTAGAAGGGTAATACTTTTAGCTCATACTACAATAGTATCGAATTTAAAGATATTTACATTTTTATCTTATTCTGTAAAATATAAAAACTAAAAAATAAATAATAGTTTTAAAAAAACTAAAACAACACGCTTTATTAGAAAACCAAAGTAAAAAAAATGAAAACTAATTTTAATTTCCAACACGCTTGGGATAAAATTAAAGTGGTCAACAAAAATAAAATAATTTTACCATCAAAAGCGTGGGGTGCTGTTTATGATTTTTACATTTTCTTCTTAGAGACTTTACTTTACCAATATCTGTTCATTATCAAATATATTAATTGATATAGAGCACCCCACGCTTTTGATGGTAAAATTATTTTATTTTTGTTGATAAGTCTAGTTTTATTCTATATGTGTTGGAGATGATTTTTTTGTTGGCTACTTTAATTTTATCCCAAGCGTGTTGGAAATTAAAATTATTTTTCATTTTTTTAGTTCGGTTTTCTAATAAAGCGTGTTGTTTTAGTTTTTTAAAACTATTATTTATTATTATTATTATTATTATTATTATTATTTATAAACAGGTTTACAATGTAATAAAACATCTTCCTGTGCCTAAAGCTTTTTAAATTTGTATCTTCTTTCTCTAATCTTCTCTATCTTAACATTCCAATTCGTCCAGACCTAGCTCCCTCATACCTCTACTTACATCATCTATCCATTTATATCTAGGTGGTCCTCTCTTTTCTTTTCTTTGGAATCCATTCCAAAGCTTGTCTGGGTAATCTTTTCTTTGGCATTCTGTATGACCATACCATTCTAGTGTCTGTATCTCACAAAATCTAATATTGAATTTTGGACTTACATTTGTTGTCTGATGATTGTATTTCTGATTTCTTCCAATTTAGAAAGTCTATTTGAGCGTCTTGAACAATCCATTTCAGTGGACTTTAAACTCAAATTTTTATTCAACTGCCAAATTTCTGCGCCGTATGTTAGCGTGCTTCGAATTGTGGATTTATAAATTTCTAATTTGGTATCCATTCATATGTTCCTATCCCACAAAACGCCATTTAACATTGTTATTACTGATCTGCCCTTTTGAATCCTATATTTGATGTCCTTTCTTGGGTAAATATTATTATTATTATTATTATTATTATTTATTGCCCATCATCTAAGGGCTATTATTATGCTGGACTTGACATATATAAACTAAATATTTTAATTGAAGGGTGAAACTTTTCCCTCACTAATACGTAATAAATAGATAAATATAAATATATGAAGCTATATTATCTTTTTATTACATAAATTTATAGCATTATTATTAAAACATGGTACTTCACACACAATTAAATTTATACTGGTAGCTAAATAGTGTTATAGAGTTTACGAAGGCATGAATATTACTTAATATAGTGTAAAGTGGACGTAGAATACGTGGGAGGAATTAAATGTAACAGCACTTATGGGATGTATTTTGCGAAAATACAAATGAATAAAAAAATTGTTCAAGGATTCGAACCCTGGCTTTCACATACATTTCATCTTCTTGTAAGTGGTTTAACGATCTACGCTACTCGAACGTCGGATACTAGTGGTCTAAATATTGGTAGTCTTGTACTTTTGCACTATGAACGAGAGTTTAACTTTATTTGAAATGACGCAATTTGAGTAATAATGCATTTTTCGAACACTCGTAAATATCTAGAAACATGTCTCCACTGTCCTGTAACTATTTAAGACGATTAAAACCAAATGCAGCATATTTAAAACATTTAACAGTGCGTTACCTCATGAATCACGGCTTTAGCTTTTCGAGCATGCGCAGTGGGCCATAACAGGGACTCTGCTTTTTGAAGCGGCTCATTCTTTTTGTCGCTAAGTGTACATAAATATACAACTTCTAAAGAAAAACAGTGTTAATAAATGAGTTGGAGAAAATGTTTTAACATCTCATATCACAAAGTTGCGTGTCTTCACGATACCGGTTTCAAAAGTGTAGTATTACTTCCATCTTCAGTCAATGACTGAAGATGAAAGTAATATTATACTTTTGAAACCGGTCAATGACTGAAGATGGAAGTAATACTATACTTTTGAAATCGGTATCGTGGAAACCGGTATCGTGAAGACACGCAACTTTGTGAGGTGAGATGTTACAACATTCCTCCCACTGTAATTTTAATTAAAAACAATGTTATTTATTATCTATCGAAGTATGTGTGCCTGACTGACATAAATGTCAACTCATCATACACCTTAACATGTTCATCTGTATCATTCTCTGAAGAGTCATTCCTAATTCAATTTTTCAAAATACCGTTTGAAGGGCAAATTTCAAGTTACATTCTCAATAAAAAAACGAAACCAAAATCACAATTAAGACCGGAATTATAACCTAATATGTGATGTGTGACTGACTGACTTTATAGTGATGACTGACATATCTGAATTTTATTTAGAATTTCAAAATGCAAATATTACACAAATATAACAAAATACTATGAAACTAGATAAACAACTTCGGTAACAGAGATTAATAAAGAACTACAAATAGACTACTTTATCAATTCTACGGAAAATGTTAAATTTTATTTTGCTGTAAAATAAATATTATGAACAGGCAGGTGAATAGAGAAGACTACATAACAGTGAACTACATGATCTTTATAGGAAGCTAGATATAATAAGAACATTTAAGTCTCGTAGACTGCGATGGGCAGGACATGTGGCACGAATGGGGAATGAAAGACGTGCATGGAAGCTTCTTGTAGGACAGCCAGAGGGAAAACGCCCAGTTGATAGACCAAGAATGAGGTGGGAGAATAACATTGATTTGAGGAAAGTAGATTATACAGGGAATGATTGGAAAACATTAGCTCAGGATAGAGAGTTTGTGTCCGTGCGGCCAGGAACCTACAGGTTCGATAGTGCCAGTGAGTTAGTTAGTAAAATAAATATTAATTAAAATCAATAATGTAATTAAATTAACTCGCTTACCACGTACCACTATAAATTATATAAAAGAAAAAAAATATTACATACTTAACAAAACGCCTTCTCTGTTGTTAAATATATCTACTATAATTGTGTAAGCATATATATATATATATATATATATATATATATAGTTATAGTAGATATATTTAACAACAGAGGAGTTTTGTTATTAAGTATTTAGTATATATATACACGGTGATTACAAATGATTGGAGCGATTTCATGATTTTATTGTAGCGATCTTATTTGACATAACTTCACAGAACTTTAAAGTTATGTATAAAAACTCATAAGGTTTTTTTTTGATTTCTCTCGCAGCCGTGTTTCAGCTTTAAACCGAGAGAGCGCAGCAGTTATCAAAGATGGCGACAGGCGAGGAGAAAGCATATGCTGTGCTTGAATTTCATTCAACTCAATCTGTGATAACTGTGCAACGACACTTCAGAACGAAGTTCGAGAAAGATGCACCGAGTGCCAACTCCATTCGGCGATGGTATGCGCAATTTAAAGCTACAGAATGCCTCTGTAAAAGGAAATCAACGGGTCGTCCTTCAGTGAGTGAAGAAAAGGTTGAGAGTGTGCGGATGAGTTTCACACGTAGCCCACAGAAATCAACACGAAAAGCGAGCAGAGAGCTGAACATTCCACAACCGACCGTTTGGAAGATCTTGCGAAAAGATTGAAGCATAAACCTTACCACTTGCAATTTCTACAAGCCCTTACGCCCATTGACAAAGTGAGTCGGTTTGAATTTTGTACACAAATGCAGCAGTTTATGGATGAGGATGGTTTTTGTGAGAAACTTGTCTTCAGTGACGAAGCAACATTCTTTGTGAATGGCAAAGTGAACAAACACAATGTGCGAATCTGGGGCACAGAAAATCCCCGCGTTATTGTGCAGCACATTCGCGACTCCCCAAAAGTTAGTGTGTTCTGTGCGGTTTCTCAGTTCATAGTTTATGGCCCTTTTTTCTTCTGCGAGCAGAACGTTACAGGACACGTGTACCTGGACATGCTGGAAAATTGGCTCATGCCGCAGCTGACGACCGACAGTGAGACCTTCATCTACCAGCAGGATGGTGCTCCACCACACTTCCATCACGATGTTCGTGAATTTTTAAACATGAGATTGCCAAACCGATGGATCGGTCGCAGTGGAGAGAATGATCAGAAATTGTTGTCATGGCCTCCACGCTCCCCCGATTTGACGCCGTGCGATTTTTTTGTTTGGGGGTATGTGAAAGATTCAGTGTTTGTGCCTCCTTTACCAGTAGACTTACCAGAACTGCGAGCTCGCATAATCAATGCCTTTGAACAAATTAATAGGGACATGTTACGTCGAGTATGGGACGAACTTGATTACAGACTTGATATCTGCAGAATCACCAAGGGGGAGCATATGGAGCACCTGTAACATCTCAAAAAAAACCTGGGAAGTTGCTCTATGTATCTGTAAAAGTTCGTGAAAATATGTCGAATACTACAGCTACCATAAAATCATGAAATCGCTCCAATCATTTGTAATCACCCTGTATATTAAATGTTTACAATTTACCTGATGCAAGATTTAATGCTTCTGACTTCTAGATTGAACCATTGAAATAAAAAATACTAACATGGAGTTCACAATATGCGTTCCAGAACGTATGTAAATTCTTAATAAGTTACTTATCTATCAGAGTGCATGTACTTTCAAAAACATGAGTAAGCTGTCCAATTGCTAACGTAGTGAATTACATTTTTCAACTCAACTATAAAAAGTAAATAGCCATACACAACAATCTTCTGGTGACTCATTTCATAACATCGATATTCACTTATGCAGTTATTACTTCGCTCCAATTAATAAAAAAATATTGTTTCGTTGCACACACGAAGCCCCACGTTTTAGCTGAATGGTTTGTGTCAAAATGCCTTAATAGAGAGCACTGGTTCGATACCCGTGAAAGAAGATTTTTTCATGGAATTTCGGCCACAATGGGACTGGTGCCCGCCCAGAATCGTGAAGAATTTGGGCAGCTACAATATTTAGCGGGGCACTAGAGAAAACCAGTCAATGGCTGGAGTATCCGACTTGCTGATCACATGTCACCCCTATATATTGGCTAGAAGTGTCCACCACTGTCATTGATATATTTGGATGTGCGATCAGCGGCCGGCTGGTAGGCCAAGGGCTTTCTAGACCTGTCACGCCATTCAGTTTTTTTAACAGACGAACTTATGAATTTGTTTGTTTGACAGTTGTGCATACTCTATAACATACGGGTCCAAAGCTTTCATGCTGTAATCGCAATGAGTCCGTGATAGCTGAAAGATGTTCAAATTGTTTTTATAGGAATTTCTTTCCTTCTATATCATTTTATGGCCCCTCCTGAACAGTTATTTGGTTAGTTTTACATTTCACATTACAGAATTCTGCACCATTTTGTATCTTCTTCCCGATTTTCCATACATCCTTGTCATCCTGTTTACTTGGCCGCCAATCACATCTATAGCCCCCTTTCTATGGTACGATCAAGGAAGTTCCATTTTATGTCAAAATTCAAATATGCAAGTTAATCAGTGTCACATTGCTAAATATATAGGCCTATTTCAAAGTACCTGCTGCTCCAACTGAACATTTTTATCACCTCAAGTTTTGGAAGAAGTCTCTATAGTTCAGAAAACACTTTTCTTAAGCAAACATCTATAACACACTTGTCATGTGTCACATAACCTGACCAGGGTATTTCTTCTGAACTTCTCTGTCACCTTCCATCTAAACTAGGCAACGGCAGTTAATATTGAGATATGCTTATTGATCCAATGGACCGCCTGAAACTCATTTTGTTCTTTGTAGGTATAATTTTCTGAGAAATCAACATGTATGGATGCTACATTTACTGCAACATTTTCCGAATATATTTTAATATATTTAAATGCTTCCGCTGACTGCCTTTTAGCTCAAATTGACACAGAATAAGGGCCAGTTGTTATTTCATGGAACAGCTGAGCCGAACAGTATCTAGATTTCCTAAACGATGTTTATGTTAATCCTCAGCGGAGTGCAGCAAGCAACTGACTGCGCCATGCGAATATAAATGAGAGGACAAAAAGTCAGTCAGTCACGGGATTCTAGAGGGAAAAATAATGACTTTATATGAAAATGTTATCAATACTTTTTTATTAGTTGTGTAACGATAACGTAGAATCCAAGAGGAAATTTAATCCGCCAATTGTTATGTTGTGTACAGTAATTTTTATACGTTTTCCGTGACTGACTGACCATAGCTTACAGTTAACAATTATAGGACACATAAAACATTAAAACTGCAATTAATATTATTACATTCAAGACTAAGGAGGACCAAAGTATGGTTTAACAAAAGAGTTTGAGAAATAAAACGAATTAATTCGACCTAATCATTAAATGACAAATTGGTAAAATTCGGCGTGTTATTGCAGGTTTGTAATGACAAGTTCTACCACTAATTTCATATTAAAATAATGCATATTTGAAACATTATTTTATAGAATTAGAAAATTTAATCTTTCAAGATTAAATATTACGTCACAAAATTATTCCTGCGTCAATTTCAACATTTTCATGGAATGACTCTATATTAGAATCTTGGTCAGGAGAAGTTTCCTGGGTGAGGTTTCTCGAGGTTTTTTCATCGTAAATAAAGATAAATCTCAGAAAACGTTTAAGGCGTAAAGAGTCTCCAAATATCACAATCATCCATATAAAAGTTACCTAAATAAATGTATGAGTGAATGGTGTGTTTGTCTTAAATGTTCGTGTTGTCTAGGAGGTGGAACTAGTATTCAGCTGATCATTCATCCAGGAAGACTCTAAGCGATTGTGTGGTCATAGAAGTATGTATTCGATCCAGAGTGTAAAATCCTCCCGACAGGTCTGTCCCTGTAATGCCATGGCGTCGTAGGACATGTAAAAGTACCTACAAAGAGAGAATCAAATAAATAAATAAATAAATATTTCTATTGTCTATTATTTAACTTACATGTGTTTGAGTTATATATGCAGGAAAATATATACATAACTGCAACAGATATTTCGGTACAATTGATCGAATTTTCAAACCATCATTAATAAATAATCAAACCGAATGAAATTACAGTGAGTGCAAAAAGTAATCGTACAGTTAAACATTGTTACTAAAAGCTAAAAAAAAAAGTCCAAAATATTGCTAACCGATGAACATAATTAGGATAAAATATATTTTTAATGTTTGGTGTTATGCTTGACAGTAATATTAAAAAATATATAATATATATATATAAATATTAGCCTATATATAAATATTAATAACATATATGAACTTGAAATAGACAGCAATAATTATATAATTAAATTTAGAAACAATTGTATAATTAAATTTATATTACCATGCTACATGATTACAACATGAAATCTTTGGACCCGAATAAAAAGTGAGCTATTTCCTTTATAAAGCCTTCACAACATAATTATACAGTTCCAACCCCGTAAATGTAATCAATACAAATCAGTACAGTTGTGCATAATACACAAAACAGTTAGGCCTAAAAGGCTCCGAAAAGTAGAGAAACAGTAAAAGATTATTGTCCGATTATATAATAAATACAACCAGTATTAGAAATATCGAAAGGAATTCCACAATACGTAATTTCCTAAGAGAAAATGGCTACATTGAAAGAGTGGCTCGAAGAGAGTACGATAACAATTAAAGAAAAATAAACATTGTAGGATCACTTTTTACACACACCTCTCCTACCTCACGGCAGTGAACAATAGACTCTTACGAATAAATGATGAAAGAAGCTAACAATTCAGTGAGCTACTGATATAAGGTTTATGCGTCGAACTGATAGCATCGCCGAATGGGATCGAAAACCTAAAGAACGTACATTAAAACTTGTTTAATCCGGAACGTGAATAATTCGGAAATATGTTCAATGTGAACAAATTTATTGGTCCCGGAGAAATAATAGTAATTTTACGACTATTTATTTTGCATAAAACGGAATCTGCTCAATGCGGAAACGGACGAATTTTTCTACACAATTCATGAAAAACATTTTATAAAGCGGAAAAACAGAGAAATAAATTTGTTTTCACTTCATTGAATTCCCGTTAGGAAAAAAAAAGAAAACAATAAGAAATGATTCCTGCCGCCGAGGGATGTAGATTCTACCTGTATCGCAAATTTTATATCGGCCTCACTGCACACCCGTTATGCCAAATACAGATACCTGTCTTGCAAATAACAATTGCGCTGTAAAATCTTGTATTAGTTAAGTTTTGAGACCGGTCTTTCACAGGCAGCGTTCTGAATTTACGGAATAAAGATGGCTGAAACGTATGTATCATTCTCATTAACCGAAAAAGTATAAGTGATTGAAGATAAATCTCCAAATTCCCGGACCAATGCTCCAAAGTCAAGCTCTAGTTGTTGCTAAATCTCTGGGGAATAACGATTTCAAGGCATATTCAGGTTGACTGGACAGTTTTAAAAGACGAAACAATGTAGTGTGGAATAAAATTTGCAGGGAATCAAAGAATGTGAACGAAAGTGTAGTTAGTGAGCGAAAACACCGAAACTGCATACTTTAATTTCAGGATACGCGCCTAAGAGACATTTTTAACGCTGAACAAACGGGACTGTTTTTTCGCGCGTTACCGTCGAAGTCATACATACTATACTTCACTTTTCAAAGGCAGCGGAACTACAATTAATCCAAGGTACGTAAAAAGACATATACGGCACTCTATAATCTAAGATTATTAAGTTTTAGTTTTTTTATAATGCGAAATTTTGTCTAATGTGGGGGAAAAAATTGGGTCCATGCGATTCCGCTTTGAACAAGTTTTGCTGTATTATGGGATCATCTAAATGTGACAAGAGTAGCCTATGTTTAACTTTTTTTGTAATATTTCGTACATATTTAAACCTATTTTATTTCATACTATGTCGAATTTGATATGTTTACGTTATAAAATGAGTGTGAACTATAACAGTACATAAACATTTAAGCACATACAACTTTCGCCGCCGTAAAAACTAAATGTATCGTATGATGACTCATTTTAACGTAAGCTATATAAGAATACTGTGTGTGTGTATGTGATGTGTGTGTGTGTATATATATATATATATATATATATATATATATATAAACTCAGAGGTCTGGGTTCAAATCCCGTCCAGACATTTATTTTCTTATTTTGTCATATATATAGGGTGTTGCAAAAAAAACCGACAACCAAGGTGAGATAGTACATTGAGATATGTTCATCATTTTTAATAAGGTGCCAATGTCTGCAAATAATGCGTTTTCACACTATAACTAGTCACATTATTTCTCACGATTAGTGTTAGTTCGAAGGATTTGAAGATTCATTACTTAACAACATCTCACAGGTACAGAACTTATGATACGTGGCTTCGCAACGGAATGTGGCTGCAACACGACGGAGCTCCAGCTCACATCGATGCCTATGTGAGGAGACATTTGGATACCACGTATTCAGGTCGATGGATTGGAAGAGTGGACCAGTCCCGTGGCCTCCGACATCACCTGATCTTAATCCTCTCGACTACATTTTGTGGGGCAACATGAAACAATATGTTTATTAGACTCCAGTAGAGTCACGTATGGATCGTATAACCCGAATCCACGCTGCTACAGAAATAATTCAAATGAGGCCAGGAGTATTTGAACGTGTGCACCAATCACTACACCGCCGATTTTCGCTCTGCAATGAGATGAGTATTTTGAAAACTTGATGTGAATGTGACAGTATTGTCAAGTATTGAGTCTTGAAATCCAACTAACGCAACTCTTGAGAAGCTAGCTACCCATAGTGTAAAAACGCATCATGTCCGGACATCGGTACCTTATTAAAAAAATTATCAACATATCTCAATATACCACCTCACCTCTGTTGTCGGTGTTTTTTGCAACACCCTGTATATATACGATCCCTAAGCAGTAATATCAGATCCGTCACCATTAAATAGGCATTACTTGCAATTAAAACACGTTCATGGCCCATTATTATAAATAGAAAACTTCAAATGTGCATAAAACACCTCATATACCTCATATTGACAACATTTTCCTAATAAAAAATTAATGTCGCTCGCGCCCAATAATTAACTCGACGTAACAAGAATTTTAGCGACTAGTATATAAGATCTGCTCAATATAATATTTCAGTTAAAATATAATAATCTACCCTTTTCCAACATCAGCAAAATTCGAAACGATTGTAGTAAATTACCCAAATGCATCACTGCAAATATATTTGATTTCACATTCTAAATGGTGGTCCTGAAGAGAGCATTATAATACAGTAGTACACCTGATGTTTTATTTACAACAAAGTTATTAATTTAATTAATGATAAGAAATTCAACATGGTATAGAGTAAAGTATAGTACTAAACATAAGCTCCGCCCCCAGAGATAGACTAAGCTGGAAGCAAAAACCCTTCACTTCAGCGCAGAATGACACCACGTGGCTCGGGCGCTCTGTGTCACAACGATAAGTCCCGCCTCATACTCCTACAATAATAGAGAAATATATTTCTACTAAAACCAATTTCGTAATAAAGAAAATACATTTTAAAAATAATGCTGGTAAAAAATAAGATGAAGTGGAACTTCACATACTTCCTGTGAATACCCGCCCATGGCTCTTACATGTCTGGAAGCCACACTGTTTGTGGGCCAAACCATAGAGAAACCTGCTCACCGACGCGCCGTACTGGCTCAGTATCAGTATCGGTATTCCCGCTGGTTCTAGTTTTTCGGGTTAAACATATGTAATCCCGCTCAGCGGAAACCCTAGCAGTGTTTTAATGTTTAATGGAGAGATGTTTCACGTATTTTTTTTACTATGTTTCCATCCACAGTAATTCTGCCCGAAGGCAGGTCCTTCACTGCAATCATAGCATTTTCATGCTATGCTTGCAGCTTTATTGTAGCCTCACTATGATGGTAGCCCAGCGGCTCGCTTTCTTTCCCCGCAGCTGTTATATATAATTAAATACAAAGATGCCGACTATCGCCACTGTAATAATTTCGCATGTTATTCATTGTCAAGCATTGTCGCGCGGCACCCGCTTTTATATAAACGGACAACCATCATAGCGAGGCGATAATACTAGGGAGTTGTAGGTGTGGTAGCTTCCCGTTGCTTTCCACACCGGCGAAGGATGGTGATGATGATGGCCATATGATTTCGGGGACAGTTTGGGCCTTAAAGTTTTCCTGACATTTGTCTTACAGGTGAGGAAAAACCCCGATAAAAACCTCACCCAGAAAATTGCCCCGACCGGGGATCGAACTCGGGCCCGCTGCGTGAGAAGGCAGCACGCTGCCTCGAGACCACAGCGGTGGACCCTACTATGTTTAAGTTTGTGAAATTAAAATTCTGTTCGGTAAGACTTCAAAGTAAGGTTGCAGTCGGTTTGAAGAATCGGGCACTATAAATAGTAGAAACAGGCGGAATTCTAATCAAAAGTATTACACACGTGCTGCCTTACACCAACAATAAGTAGTATTATCGCCTCACTATGATGGTTGTCCAGCGGCCCGCTTTGTTTCCCCGTAGCTGTTATATAATTATAATTAAATACAAAGATGCCGACTACCACTACGTGAATGTTAATCATTGTTTCAAGCATTTTCGCGGCACCCACTTTTATATAAACAGACAACCATCATAGTGAGGTGATTATACCAGCATTATTATTTATAATTCTGCAGGACAGAAACATTGGATTACACGCTACTACCATTTAGTATTTCAATTAATGTTACAAGTGTGCTATGATTTGATTATATTCAACATTACAAATCTAAATAAAACAATTGAAACTTGCCGAGTGAAATTCCGTAAATTAAAGTAGTAATATGGGACCTCAACATCAGTAAATATTTCATAAAGAGTAGTTAAGTGAAGTTTAAGTTAAAGACTGGTTGTCAGAAATCCTGGGGTGTGCTTATAAAAGTAAATGCACATTTTTAAAATGTAAACTGGCTGCTAAGTGGTCTCGAGATTGAGCTGACCAATCATCCTGGAGGCCCTTCTTTACTTGTGTAGAAAAAATAAATAAAAATTAAAAATAATATATATATATATATATATATATATATATATATATATATATATATATTGATTGACAGCTGAAATTCTCTCCCGACAGGTTGTGCCCCTATAAGGCTTGTGCGTGGTGTGGGGCACGAAAAAAGGACCTAAAGAGAAAGGTTGAACTAAGACAAATTTTTAATTGCCTAATTTGTGGACTACTTAACAGTATGAAGTAAAAATTGGAAATACAGTAATTAAAAACGACGAAATCTATGAAATTATCGACATAAAGAAAAAAAATTACCGACGGAATATTTTTGGCATCTTATTTTATCTTCTGTAAGCTAAGCTAGCTTAATTCTATCGCTGCGAAAAACTGCACATCAAAACAGATTCCATGAACAACACACGTGACTTAAGTCGAGATAAAAATGTAAATGTTATCTCTGTAAATGACCCTACTATGGTATTAATACAGAAACATGGCGATTGAATACCATATAAACCAGCATATCATTCGTTTGTTTCACTTATTGTATTTGACGACCATAAACAATAATCTATGTTAGAAAGCTTTCACTGACCTAATCCAACTCACTTTGGAAACTCACGCCACTGCTCAGTCAGGTACTACATTTGACTTCAAGCTTACATACGTTCAAAATGCATATTCCGTAATTGTTTCATTAATCAAATGCTGCAATAGCAATAAATGTTAATAAATGCATTTCTCAATTTCTCTCCATTGTCTCATAGCGTGAGGCTATTGTATCGGAGCTAAAGGTAACTATAGACCGTAATACGGAAGTTATTAGGCAGTTGGAACTCTCGCTTCAAGAGAGGGACAACAAAATATTAAAACTGGAACAACAGTTAGGTGAGAAAACCGACTCGCTAGAGCAATACCAACGTCGACAGTGTCTACGTATTTTCGGTATACCTGAACAGGATGGTGAAGATACGGACAATATAGCAATCGACGTGGCCTCCAAAATTGGAGTTAAATTAGAAACCTGTGATATCGACAGGAGTCACAGGGTTGGGAAAAAGTCGGATCGACCATGGCCTGTTATTGTTAAGTTCATCAGTTATAGAAAGAGAAGGGAGGTCTTCCAAAATAAAAAACAATTGAAAGGCAGTGGGATCACAGTAAGAGAAGATCTCACCCAAATTAGATATAAATTGTTAAAGGACTGCATCACAAAATTTGGCGTCACAAATGTGTGGACAATTGATGGCGCAATACATGTGAAAAATGGAGATACCAAACGCATCATCACCCGGGCCTCTGATATGTAAATCTACCTAGTGCAAACACGCCCAGTGATACCATATCCCCAATTTAGCACTTTTATATAAATTATTAAAATTATATTTAGAAATTTCACATTAATTATTAGTATTATATTTAGAAATTTTACTTTATTTATTAATTTAATATTTGAATAAGATATTAGTGACTTGTTCTTTTCTTATAATTCTAGTTAAAATATTTTTAAATTTTCCATCCAAATAATGCTATTCATTTGGCGGTCTCTGACAGGTTAGAGGACACTACCCTTCTCAAACCCCTTCCAAACAACAATAATGCAAGACAGGTTCTAGAAACAGCATTCTCCCCCTTCCCGTCTTCCCTACATGTGGTTCACTTGAACGCACAAAGCTTAACTGCACATACAGACGAAATTAGAATGATTTTTTCTTCTTCCAATATTCATGCTATTCTCGTATCAGAAACATGGCTCACTCCCTCCATTAATTCTAGTTTAATTGACATGGATGGTTATACTTTTCTTAGACATGATCGTGTACATAGTCGAGGGGGCGGTGTTGGTGTCTTCGTTAGGACAGACCTTTGCCCTAAGTCTGTATACTTTTCTAATAACGAGACATCTCCTGAAATTATGTTTATAGAAATATACGCAAGCTTCAAAAAATGCTTTCTTTGTGTAGTGTACCAACCCCCTAAAATGAAAAAAATAGCAGAAATAGAATCCGCTCTACAAAACGCACTATACAATATGAACACGTTATCGTCATGGGTGACTTTAATATAAATATACTAGACACTGACAACAGACATACACAACAGCTTATGTCCGCGTTCCAAGTTTGTGATATGACTATCCTTCCCTTACAGCCTACACATCACACCAATCATTCTGAGACTTTACTTGACTTAATTGCTACTAAAATCCAGACAGAGTACTAACCCACGGGCAACTGTCAGCTCCCGGAATATCAGCACATGATATTATATTCTTAGCATATTCACTGCAGTGCCCTAAACTAGCTCGTAAGACTATCACATATAGAGACCTAAAACATATAAACAATGCAGCTCTACTTGAAGACGCTATAAAATTACCCTGGCATACTATATGGACGTTACATTCTGTTGACGAAAAAGTTGAGGCATTAAATAACCTTATATTACAACTATATGACAGGCACGCTCCACTGAAAACTAAACTAGTGAAACGACACCCTGCTCCCTGGATGTCTGCTAACATTCGTGACTTGATGACTGAAAGAGACGCAGCATATCGGAAATATAGAGTCGACAAAACTGATATAAATCTTAATCACTATAAACGGTTACGTAACAAGACTACACAAACTATCAGAAACGCCAAACTTAGACATCTATACAGCCTTACTGAACCTAATAACATAACCCAGACATTTGGAAAAATCTGAATAAAATGGGTGTAGGAAGGAAAGACACACAGGTAGAAAAACTACCTGTTTCCCTGGCCACACTCAATAACCACTTTACAAGCACATTCTTTACTCCTAAAGACACAACACAGACAATAAGCGAACTACTATTAACAAATCCACCAGACAGAGAACATTTCCATTTCTCATATCTTACAGAAAATGACGTAAAGAAAACTCTCAAACGAATAAAAACAAAAGCAGAGGGCACTGACCGTATAAATATCACTCTACGTAACAAAATAATCGGCGTTATACTATCTACCATAACTCGTGTTTTCAAATCCTCACTACAAACCTCTATATATCTCCTCATTATAGAAGCAAGCAATTGTGCGCCCACTCCCGAAAGTAAAAACTCCCTTAACTCCTAACGATTTTCGATCTATTAGTATTTTACCTATCCTTTCAAAAGCTTTGGAACGATTAGTCCATAAACAACTGTCTGACTATCTAACTGGACACGACCTTTTAGATCAATACCAATCAGGCTTCAGGACAGGACACAATACAAATACTGCTCTACTAAATATATGTGAAGACATACGCGAAGCATCTGATAATCGAAAACTTAATATTCTTACACTTATTGACTTTAGTAAAGCAATTGACACGGTAGACTTGGACTTATTGTTGCTTAAACTAAAAAACCTCTCACTTTCTGACAGTGGTTCAACTCCTACCTTCGTGAGCGCCAGCAGTACGTTGTAGGAAATTCTACATTATGCTCTTCTTGGACCTACCGTAAAGCTGGAGTTCCACAGGGTTCGGTGCTCGGCCCATTGCTTTTTTCAATCTATATAAATGACATATCTGACTCCCTAAAACATTGGAACATTATTTGTTTGCGGACGACATGCTTTCACTCAGACAAATATTCTTTAAATGACGCGGTAACCAAAATGAATGAGGACCTTGATTCGCTAAGGGCATGGACAGAGAAATACGGACTTCAATTAATCCTAGAAAGACACAAGCAATAATTATGGGTCATCAGAGACTATTATCCTCAATTAACACAAATACAGTATTACATGTTTCACTTAATGGGTTCAAATCCCTTATAGCGAGACAGTAAAAAATCTAGGAGTATTTATGGATAAAAATTTAATTTGGAATAAACAAATAAATAGCATTTGCAAAACTATCTTCTCAATAACACACTTATTAAATCGTATAAGAAATTGTTTACCGTTTGCTCTAAGGAAAATGTTAGTAGAAACACTTGCAATGCCCCATTTCGATTATTGTGATACTCATTTTACTGACCTAAATACTGTTCTTACCCAAAGACCTCAACGTGTTCATAATTCTTGCATACGTTTTATTTGTGGTATACATAGATTTGACGACGTTACACTATCCCTGGAACAATTGTCATGGCTTCGTCTACAAGATTGTAGAACCATCTATTCCCTATGCTTTCTCTATAAAATATTACACACATCATTACCTTATTATTTATCACACCGCTTCACTGGACTCTCTGATACACATAAATTAGATTCCCGATCCCTTGAGCACAGTGTCCTTTATATGCTTCCTCATCACACTACCTATTATTCGAAATCTTTTACAGTTTCTCTTGCTAGAACATGGAATTCCCTTCCACCCTATGTCAGAGACTGCCAAACTTTACCATCTTTCAGAAACAAATTGAAAATAAAATTACTAACAGAAACAACTCACTAATATTACTCTTTAAAAAATAATAATTTGTTTTTTCATTATTTAATAAAATAGACTTAGGATTTGTTAATATATTTACCTAATGCCTGTATAACAAGCGTAGATTAATTCATTGTAGTTTATTACTTTCTTTGTATTTTTTTCTCTTCTTTTTATGCATAGTAGATTCGAGCTGTTATTCCTTTTTTATTCATTGTATCATTAATTTAATTTTAATTGTATTTAGTTTCATTCTATTATTAGACATTAATTTCATTATTATTCAATATGACAGATAATTAATTGTTCAATGACTATTATTGTAACTTTTTTTTGTATTCATATGTAACATGTTTGTCCTGTTTAATATGACTATTATTGTAATTTTTTGTATTCATGTGTAACATATGTTTGTCCTGTTTTATATGACTATTATTGTATTTTTTTTGTATTCATATGTAACATATGCTTGTTCTGGTGAGTGGAAGAGAAGGCCACATGGCCTTAACTCCACCAGGCTAAATAAATCTAAACTACGACCGCAGTTTTCCGATTTTTTTTATTGTTTCCATAACAACCATAAAACATGAAAGTATACGGCTGTTAATTACAAAAAACAAATGTCTGAATCATGTTTAATGGTTTCATAAAATGTCTGTGAATTTTCAGTCATGTACAATATTTACACCCCAACGTATTAAATGTAAGATTCGAAGTTGGTCGCTGAAAATTGTCGCCTCAATGGATGTGACATTCCGCGAGATTGCAGCTGTAACCGGAACGTGGAGAATCACATGGCCGTCCTTGAAGAATGCGCACCACCACCGGAGACGTTACAGTCTTCCCCATACACACTACATTATAATTATCTCTGTGAATTTCACTATGGTTACGTCCCTTAGCCCACAAAACTTTACTGCTCCTCACACAAACGACAGTAACATGCGCGCTAACTTTGTTGCATGCTCACGCTTCTCTCGCTACAGCTGCAAATGAAAAAAAAAAAAGTGTCTGTAGTGAAAACTTCAAAATGTATCTCGGTGAAATTTGAACATACCATATGCAATAACATCGCTTCTCCCTCTCACCTAAACGTGGCACAGCGCTCTCTTATTTCCGAGTTAGATATGTTGATTAATATCATAATAATTAAACTATGCATTATGAGTTACGGTTTCAAGTTAGCCAATGTATGATTGGCCACTCCATCCCCTTAGCTAATTTTCTCGCATTCATTACGTTACATTTGTCTTGACAAACGCATGCCGTTTTTGTTATTGCTCACCATCGAGTGTTGGCATCGTTTGGCTTTGTACAACAGTGCCTGTTTTGTTATATTATCTATTTGATACTAGTTTAAATGGTTCTAAAAACATTTTTTTTTATTTCTATTACAATTATAGCTTGCCACTACTCTCGTAAATTTCATTTCAACATCTAGTATTCGTGGATGGTTCTTTTAGTTAACGTCCAAGTTTCATATCCATTCAACAGTACTGCCATTACTAAGTAAATTTTTTATCAGAATGTCTTGGCGAGTTCTTCTTTTATATATATATATATATATATATATATATATATATATATATAAAAGATTATTTGATCCAGATAATAGGACCTGGTCATCAGAACATAAAAGTGTTGATACATTTACAGAGACTTAACAATGTTGAACTAATTGTATCTGTACTTGTTTAAAATGAATAACTGAATCTAACTGAAATTCTTGCAGGATATCTGCTAATGCAATTAATTTGATGGTCCCGCGCCATAACCGAGTGGTAAGGCAAGAGGCCTTGGGGCAGAGCTAAGGGACTTGCGCTGGTTCAAGTCTCCTTGAGGGATTACATTTTCTCATGGAATTTTGACCCGTATGGGACCACCCAGCATCGTGAGGCAATTGGGTAGCTACAATAAGTAGCGGTTCCATGTTGAGAAAACCTAGCTATAACGGCTGGGGGATCCGACATGCTGACAACATGTGACCCCTACACTGGCAGAATGATCGTCTACCTCCGTGATTAACACATGTAGATGTGAGGCCGGCTGGTAGGAAAAGGGCCTTCTAGGCCTGTCGCGCCATGGAGTATTAGTAGTAATTAATTTGATGAGCACAAAGCAAAACACTTTTTTTTTTAATCTTTGGAAAGTTATACTAATACAGTCATTAAATTCTGAGACTTTAAGTCTGGAGGGTAGGCACCCACAAGAAACTGGATGTCTCACAAGATGCCAATAACTAGGCGTTCATTTAAACAGAACCACATCCTCCCTCAAAATAGTCGCCTTTGGCAGTTATGCACGTTTGCCAAAGGTGATATAGCTGCTGGAAGCACCATTGAAAGATGTTGGCAGGAAGGTCCCGTATGGCTTCTCTTGTAGCAGTAATGACCTCTTCGGAAGAATGAAATCTATGCCAATGTTGGATTGCTTTCATGCGAGGAAAGAGAAAAAAAATAATATGGTGCGAGATCAGGTGAGTACGGAGGGTTTGGCAAAACTGTCACCTCTTGCCTTGCAAGTTCCTCTTGGACAGGGTCAGAACGATGTGCGGGTGCGTTTTCGTGTAGCAACAGCCAATTCTTTGTACGTCAAATCTCAGGTAGCTTACGGCGAATTGAATCGCGTAAACGGCCAATATCACTTTGTAGCGGGCTTTGTTTACAGTTGCACCTTCTGGGATGAATTCCATGTGAACAATTCCATTTGTATAAAAAAAACAGTTCAAGCATCACTTTGCCTTTTGACCTGTATTGTCACGGTTTTTTCTGTCATGGTGATAATGGCGTTTTACAGATGGCGGATTGTCGTTTCAGTTGCGAATCGTAAAGGAAGTACCATGTTTCGTCTCCAGTTTTTATCCGGTTGAGAAACGTCGGATCATCGTCAGCACTACTCCCTGGGGGTCCGTTTATCGGGCCTCAGCTGTGCTCACAACAGCAACAGGGCGCGTCCCCGGGTGGCGGATATGGGAACGGTCGGTGGTTTGCTTGCATTCCTCCCGGCTAAGTCCAGACCGGACCCGCGGGCCATTTGTGAGGTCGTCAGGACCCGAGCGACCTGACGTACTACATAGCTCGTGCTGCGCCCACTTCAGCGGCCAATCGCTTCCCCTCGGTGGCGTAGTGGGGAAAAGGTCGGTGGATCTGCTAGTCAGTCCTCCCTTCCAAGTTCGATGGACTCACGGACCATAAGTGGGGTAACAGGAGACGAGCGCCCTGTTGTACTAAAGCTCACCTATCCCGGCCCACAACGGGATCAGCGGCCGCCGTGGCGAGGAGGTGGGGGACTGGATATCAGAAGCTCCTTTCTCTTGGTTAAATGTTCCCGAGGACCTCTGTGGGGGCACCATGGGCGATGAGCACCCTGGATGCCTACATTGCTCAGTGGGCTGGTCTCACAGCAGCGGCACGACTAGGCCTAGTCTTGCGAACGGGCTGGTTGGGACAATACCGGGCGTAATGCTGGGAATTACCACCAGGTCAATAAGCTCGGGAAAGGAGGAAGCGCGGTCTTTGTTGGTGGGATTAGCGCCGACTCTGGGACCGAGTGACCCAAGGGCAATCTGTGAGGTCGTCAGGAGTTGAGCGACCTGATGTACTAATGCTCAGACTGGACCCACTTCAGCAACCAAACACGTCCCCAGTTGGTGCACTGGGGGAAAGGTCGGTGGATCTGCTAGACAGTCCTCCCAACCAAGACCAAGGGACTCGTGAACCATTAGTGGGGTCGGCAGGAGTTGAGCGCCTTGCCGTACTATTTGCTCATCTGTTGGAGCTTGCGAGCTCTGTGCTGGCCCACAACTGCAACAGAACACGTCCCTGGGGACATACCAGGGCACGGCTCAGACCAGTGCAGAGGGGAGCAACTGTACTGGTTCCTGGCTCAGCCTACGGGCTCGTGGACAAACTGTGGGGTCGCAAGGAGATGAGCACCTGGATGTACTAAAGTCTCACACTGTGGGGCTTGTGTTGTGGACTCAAGCTCTAGCCGGTCTCACAACGGCTGCAGGATACGTCCCTGGAGGCAGAACAGGGGAACGGTCGGTGGATCTGCGACAGCAGTCCTCCCGGCTAGGCTCAAGGAGACCGTGGAGTCGTCAGGAATGAGCGACCTGACGACTACGAAGCTCAGCAATTCCCAGCAGTTGCAACTCCAACACCTTCTCCCTAGAGGTGTTGGTTTCAAGCCGAGAACTTTGAATGTGGACGCGAACTAGATAGGGAGGACAAGGTCTGGGACTTGGGAGTATGGTCATGATGACCGAGGTATCCCAAGGGGTGGGGGACGGGCCTAGATGTCAGCACTACTGATGAGGTCACTAGAAATCGTCATGTGATCATCATTTGGTCTTGCGACAGGATTCCTAGCACACTGTGCTGGGTAACATGATACATGTTCAGGTCATCAGACAGAATTTTGTAGCAAGTACCTACCGCTGCTGCCAGTTCGTCTACTGATTGGGAGCGGTTAGCACGCAGCAACGTTACAACTTCTTCGATCTTGCGTTTAGTTCGAATTGTATGTGGCCGACCAGTACGCACATCATCTTCCAAACTCTCTTCCGTTCAAAAAACGTCGGTGCCACCTAAACACAACACTGCGACTCAATGCGTCCTCACCGTAAACTTGCTTCATCGTTTGAACCGTTTCGGCAGCGGTCTTGCCTAATTTCTGACAGAACTTGATGTTTCCCCATTGCTCAAACTATGACATCTCGAATTCCGACGTGCGCATTCAATCACCGTCACAACAAAGATCGTAGTTCTGCTTGCAGTGCATGCACTCAACTGTCTCTTTCTGGGACGAGAGACTAACTGACAAGGTACCATACCACGTCGCCACCTATGCGCTATAGTGCACCACAGCGCCACTAAGCGCTCAGTCTCAAAACTTAATTACTGCACCACGTATAATTATTGATGCTGTTCTGTCCGTATGATTTAATGTTTTCTTTTATTGAAGACATCTCCAACAAATATACTTTCCCTTTTCAGAAGCACCAACTCAAACTTCTTTATACCTTATGTCATTTTTGGCATTTTATCCAGTCATCCTTTGACGTAGATATCGTTGAGTGGAACTTTAACCCTCAGAATCCGCATGACTCATCATTCTCATCATCGTAAGAATCAACCAGAACATGACTCACTGATCAATTTTTTATGCTGTTTTTTTTCATTTTTCCATCTCTAATTTTTTTTTTTTCGACGCTTCTTCGATTGTTTCTTTTCTGAGGAGTGAATAATTGAGCAGAAGGTGAATTTATTTTCTGGTGTTGTTGATGATACATGTAATCTACAGCTTGCTGAAGTGGAAGCCCCTTTGGGATACTCTACCTAAAAGCACTGTGAAGGTAGAAATTTGTCTTAAGGGAAGGCCAAAAGGCTGAAAGAAAAAAAAAAAAGCCTGTGCATTCGAAACTTTTGACAATGTTTTCAACCAGTTGCTACCAAGAAGAGTTTTCCTAAATGAAATTAATGTTTTGCATCGTTTGGATTTTTTACATGTAATTTGTAGTAGTCTTCCAGGGTCTTAAAAATCTTAATTATGCTTATATATTTTTTTAAGACAGTTCTATCAAGAGGTTACATATTTCTTCCAGGGTCTTAAAGATCTTAATTCTGCTCGTATATCTTTTTTTAAAGACAGTTATATCAAGAGGTTATATATTTCTTCCAGGGTCTTAAAAATCTTAACCTCACACCACCATGTCTTTGGGACAGATGCAACATTTTCATCTGTTTCCACATCCGCCGATCCCTCACAAAGTAAGTCTTCATATAAATTATCATAGGCAGAAAAATGACGTTTTATTATAGGGAGTTCAGCTTCTGTACCTTTCAACTTTTATAAGATTCATGATGTGTTCCGTTGAGGTTTATTCAAAATTAATATAAAATTATAGAATATTCACCTGAAAGGTCCGTCTCCTCAACTTAATTATCATTTAACTGCTAATTAAGTTGAGGAGACGGACCTTTCAGGTGAATATTCTATAATTTTATATTAATTCTGTACCTTTGTTAGCTAAACTCCTAATGACGGTCGTGCGCCAGTCAGATTTATGACTATCTAATAGCCAGGGTGCAAAAAGCATAATGCTTGTGTCGTGTGTGGCGGCAGGCATATTATATCAATTTAATTATTATTCGAAATAAATCGAAATGCTTCACAGATAAATGCTACGTATAGCTAACTACAAATATCATCCATAGTAATTCTGCCCGAAGGCAGGTCCTTCACTGCAATCATAGCATTTTCATGCTATGCTTCCAGATTTGGGAATTATAGGTGTAGTAGCTTTCCGTTGCTTTCCACACCGGTGAAGGATGATGATGGCCATATGATTTCGGGGACCGTTTCGGCCTTAAAGTTTTCCTGGCATTTGTCTTACAGGTGAGGAAAAACCCCGATAAAAACCTCGCCCAGAAAAACTGTCCCGACCGGGGATCGAACCCGGGCCCGCTGCGTGACAAGGCAACGCGCTACCTCGAGACCACAGCGGTGGACTTGCAAATAGCAGACATTGTCTTTGTGAACGATGTCTCTGAAAGTGCCTGAGCCACAAAAGAAATGCATCTTCATTATTCACTCAATGCCATATAGGGTAAATTCTGCTTGTATATCTTTCTAAATCCTACAATCTTGAAAATTATAAATGATGGGATGAACACACCACGGGTACTATTCAAGCAACCAATATCATATTTCCACACTGGTTAATTTAACGACCCCTGTTGTCTTTTGTTGGATCGTTATTGAGTAGCAGTCCGGACTCATCTATGTTGAAAATTATATATATATTTTTTTGCTACTCTTTAGCTCCGTACATAAATTCTTATGGACTCATCTATGTTGAAAATTATATATATATTTGCTACTCTTTAGCTCCGTACATAAATTCTTATAAAGAGGAAAAAAATCTTTAAATGTATTTTTGTGCATTCCCTCGCCACTTGATTTGGAAAAACCTTCAAGCTCTATGGATGTCATTAGAAAAAAAAAAGTTAAATTATTTTCATATAATTATATATTTCCAACTAATATCCTTATTTATCTTCAGAAATCCGACAAACCAATCTTTGCCAGCAGGTTCGGAATTCTATCCAAAGGACGCGGACGTTTATATTTTGTCAGCCTATACAAATGCCGCCCTTTAGAATCTGCGCCAAAACCTCTTGCTGCAAAGTTTTTCAGTCTCGAAACGAAATCCTTTTCCTCCCCAAACTGACAACTGTAGGATGACCAACAGTTTAAGTACTACGTTTCGTCTTAATGTTTTCTGGCGTTTATGTGCGTAAATGTGGTCCTAAATGTCGAGTAAGGCACATTAAAGAGACCTGTAAACTCTCACGCTGACATCTCCTCATAAAACTCTCGAAATGGCTGAACTAATATCTTCCTTCGTTGAAACGTGGCGGCATTGAATAAAAAAAATATATCTTCCTCCGTCCACTTTTTTACTGGGACCTTTACGTTTTATAGGTCAGTACCATCTCAAAAGCATCAAGTTGAAAATATTAATGTGTAAAGGGCGGAGAAGTGTGTGCTTAAACGCGTTACACAATTAATTTTACGGCGTATAGATACGCCACTGGTACATCAGACATAACAAAATGCCCTACTTGAAAATACACATTTTAGAAGTTTTCTGGAGAAATATACACAACATATTCCAAAGGTGTCTACAATTTGTAAAAAAAAAATAAAGATTCATAACTTCGAGTATATTACAATTTCATTCCAGTATTTATATATTTATGAGTTATCCACCGCTGTGGTCTCTGGGTAGCGTGCTGCCTTGTCACGCAGCGGGCCCGGGTTCGATTCCCGGTCGGGACAGTTTTTCTGGGTGAGGTTTTTATCGGAGTTTTTCCTCACCTGTAAGACAAATGTCAGGAAAACTTTAAGGCCCAAACGGTCTCCGAAATCATACGGCCATCGCAATCATCATCAATCATATTCATCTCAGGTTAAGCTTAGGATTAGGGACTCTCCTGGCGCACCATTATCATCAACATCATCACCCATATCATCGGGGCAACGTAACCCCGCCTTCCAGGCGCCCCAACGCCAGAAGTGGGTTACAATACGCCATGCCAGGAGAGAAACCAGGAATGTCGAAAGACAAACCTGGGGCATTTGAAAATATATATATATATATATATATATATATATATGAGTTTTGGGATTAAATGTAGTGATGAAGTTCTCATTGTCAAACTGTACTCGCTTGTCGCTATTTATGTGAAACAACGTAAACACTGTAAAAGTAATCCATTGATACTCAACCTCAGGAATAATTCACATTTTTTCGCCTTTACTAACGTGTTATATGAAATATTTACGTTAGACATAATATAATAAAAACAAGAATGAAAGAATATTAGAGCTTCGACTGAAAATAAATAGAGGTAATTTGACAGTTCTTGGTGTATATACACCAGAGGAAGGCCGTGAAGAAGACAATGAAGAATTTTATAAAATATTACAAGAAATTTATAGCAAAATTAATAGAAATGATTACATTCTCATAATAGGAGATTTAAATGCCAGAGTGGGCAATGCTCAAGTCAACAATAATATTGGAACATTTGGCGAACCTACCAGCAATAGGAATGGGACAAGATTAACAGATTTTGCTATCTACAATGAACTGAAAATAACGAATACCTTTTACAATCATAGAAACATACATAAATATACCTGGCATCGTCAGGACTCAAATCAATCATTGATTATTTCATTGCAAATAATAAGATTTTTAAATTGTTTCTCGATGTCAGAGCCTACAGAGGATATGATATTGGTTCAGATCACTACCTAGTAGAAGCAAGAATAAGATTTCCACCAAGATGGTTAAAAAAGAAGAAACAACAACATAGCATAGAACAAAAGTACAAGGTAAAATTATTTTATGATGACAGCATTAAATGGTTATATTCGAGAAGAATTCAGCAATATATGGCTACAACTCCAGAAAGTAATGATGTCGAAGAAGAATGGAAAAACATTAAAATGATAATTCAAAATGCAGCTAATGAAACTTTAGGAAAAGTAAATATACAACAAAGAAGAAATAGAACTCTAAAAATCTGGGATGATCAAATAAAACAATTGATTGAAGAAAAAAATGCAGCTTATAAAAAATATTTGAACACAAAGAAAGTAGAAAATGAAATAGAATTCAAACGCTGTAGAGCTATTGTTAAGAGGGAAATAAGAAAGAGACATAGGAAAACATGGTTAAATTTTGTTACACATTTAGAATCAGATTTGCATAAGCTCCAACCTAATGCCTTCAAAATATTAAAACATTTGAATAAAGATATTAAAGAATCTACCAAAATTAATTGCGGAGTAACAAAGAAGATTTTTTCAATTATTATAAAAGTCTTTGGACTGACAATAGCTATGAAGATACAATTTTCCGAAATAATAATGAGACAGATTCCATAATATCATTGGAAGAACTGAACAATAGTTTAAAGAAATTAAAAAATGGGAAGGCAAACTGGCACAGATGGCTTGAATTCTGAATTGTACAAATATGCAGGCAAACAGTTCCATGAAAGACTGTTGTCCTTCTTTAATAATGTATTCAAAAATGCAGATATACCACAAGAATGGAAGACAAGCATTGTTATACCCCTGTTCAAGAAAGGAGACAAGAGAAAAATGGACAACTATAGGGAATCAGTTTTGTTAAACACATGCTACAAAATTTATGCAGACATTTTAAATGGAAAATTGAAAAGTTTCAGTGAAAAATTCCTTATGGAATGTCAAAATGGATTTAGGAAAGGACGATCTTGTATTGATTCAGCATTTTCTGTTAAACTATTGCTTGAAAAAAGAAGAGAATTCAACTTAGAAACACATTTTGCTTTCATAGATTTTGAAAAAGCATTCGACACAGTCAAGAGATCAAAACTCTTAAATATATTGGAAGACAGAAATATACCAAATTTACTTCGGCAGAACATACAAAATATTTACAAAGACAACACCATAAAGATTAAATTAAATAACAGATTTTCTGAAGAAGGAATTATAAATCGTGGTGTGAGACAAGGCTGCCCCCTATCCCCAACACTCTTTGCAATTTATATCAATGAAGTAATATGTTGCTGGAACAAAACATATAAATTTGGAATAAGAATATCAGAAAATAGAAAATTAAACACCCTATTGTTTGCAGATGACCAAATAATAATAGCAAATTCTGAAGATAATCTACAGAAAGGTCTGTATGAACTTAACAAAATTACAGAAGAATATGGATTAAAGATATCTACAGAAAAAACAAAAATTATGGCATTTCAAGGTGTAGATCCTGTCAGAAGTAAAATTGTACTGGACAATAAAATTTTGGAGCAGGTGAATAATTTTACATATCTAGGATGCAATATCTCATATGAAGAAGAAAAGGATGTAAATGCAAAAATATCTAAATTTTAAGAATTTTAGGGTTAATAAATTCTATCTTCAAGCCACAGTTAGTCCAAAAGCATTCAAGACTGAAAGTGTACAAAACACTGGCTCTTCCAACTCTTTTGTATGGTAGCGAAGTATGGACGTTGAAACAGAAGGATATACAGAGACTTAGATCTGCTGAAATGAGATATCTTCGGAGGACTGCAGGATACACACTACTAGATCACAAAAAAAATGAAGACATCTTAGAAGAATTACACATGGAATCTTTAGAAAACAAAATTTCTGATTATAAGTCAAGATGGATACAACATGTTCATCGAATGGAAGATCACAGAATACCCAAACTAATGTTAAGATATCAACCTGCAGGAAGAAGAAGACCAGGACGTCCACTCAAAAGACTTCTGGATGGTGTTTCTCTTGAGGCCGAAACAGGTCAACAAATGGCCTAAATTCGTGAATGTACTATGATGATGATGATAATAAAAACAAGTATATATGACTGGATGGGAATAGCGTGGAATAGTCCCAACTGCTGAAAATTAAATCGCGCACGTGAGTGAAAATTTTGCAAAACCATTCCTATTTTCTATATTCACATTTGTGAAAAAAATATTTGTAACCATCAGGGAGAGTTGTACTGAAAAATGTCAATTATCTTGGACCCAGCCGTGCTGGCCATTATGTCTGATTTTCCTGAATAGCGGGACGGGTTTGAAATTTTTAATTATTAAATTAATTACATTTCATTAATTTAATTATAAAATTCTCTTTCAGTTATGTGTGCGGCATTATTAATTGATCCTTAAAAAATACCAGAAAGGAAACCAAAATTCAATTTTATAACGTAACGACAGTACAAATGGTACTTTTAGGTTCTAATTTTTAGATGTTGGCAAGTTTAAAAAAATGGAGAATTGAAGCAGCGGAAATGACATTTTTGAGATCTGTTGCAGAAAAAAAAAAGCAAAGATAATAAAACATCTTTAAATTAATATACACTTCCGCTCAGAAAAAAATGTGCGCTTCAAATATTCAATCTCCCGACTTCCTCACTGCTCATGCGAAGGTTTGTTCACAGGACTATGCAACATTTAAGTAGCTTGAATTTGCTTATTTGGTTCAGTAGACTTAAATATGTTACAGATCAGATAGTATATGCTGAGGATCTGAAGAATATAATATTTATATGAATTGAACAAAGATATGTGAAACAATATTAAAATATCGTAATTTGAATATGGATAAGAAAATACGAAATACAGGCTGAGTTATCAAAGTTAACGACGGCTTAGATGGTTAACGCAAGAACGCCAAGAACCATTATAGATACTAAACTAATTGGTCTCCAGTTCGAATCCCGCGCAGTATTTTTTTAATTAATAGATTTCTCAACATAGATCTAAAAAAATATTATAAGTTTCCGTTCTCCAAAAGGTCATTCTTTACACATTATAGGCTATTTAGCATAATATAATGAATATAAAACAGTACACACGAAACAGGAAAAAATTCACTAGCAAATAATGATTAGTTTGCCACATGTAGAGAAAAGGTAAAACTATGGCCTATAATGACTGTATTGTAATTTGGTAGGTCTATTGACACACAAGCGATTTAACATGTGTGAATAAATTACACAATTCTGCATAAAATAAATACATAAATATAACATAATAAAGAATGCAGAATAATGTTCCATATCCTGTTTTCGTAAATAGGCTAGTTTTACAGATACATTCTCGAATAATGTGAAGACATCTCTTAGAACGTTCATAAGAACACAATTTAGACCTCCCCCCCGCAGTCTACTTTCATCATAATCCCCAAAAATATATACATTGCAGTTCTTATGACTTATTAGCATCGGTCTTTCCGCTGCCGCAGCCAGAAGAGACCTTGGATTTCCAGTGTCCACGGCAAGAAAGTGGGTCGTACGGTTTTGTCTTGGTGGGGAAGTAGGAAATAATGTTAATTCCTGGAAGGCGTCGAATTTCTTCCCGGGGAGAAGGACGCGAGTTTACTTACGTAAATTAGGCGTCAACCCAATTCTAACTTCCCCTGAATTAATAATCAGGTCCAACTTTCCGGACATAGGAGATTCCTTTCCCGTCTAGCTATCAGGAAGGTTAGGTAGGATGATGAGCAGATCGTGGATCATCTAGCCAGCGCTTCTACTCTAGAGGATTTCGATTTAAGCAATCTAATGTTCGACGAAGTAACCGTCTGTGTTTAGCCTATCACATGGAAGGCTATCAGTATGATGCTCGTTATGTGTATCCGGTTGCGAAGCCAAATCGCATAAGCATATCATGTTGGGGAAAGATGTCGTTCGATGGGGAGGTGTTCCAGAACCAATCCACGGGAGGTTCAACACGCCAGCCTACCTCCATATTTCGGAGAACTTAGTTCCTTCCGCTCGGGAGCGTTATCCTGAAGGAATGATTGTGTTACAACAGAATAACCATTCGGTCCATTATGGTTATGGTGGAGGTGTAGTATTAATCTCTTGGATCAACCTCCAATGTCACCTGATATGAACCCGATATAATACGTGTGGGCGAGAGTGAAGGCAATTTTAAGCTCCAAATGGGAAGGACCAAACTGTAGCCACACGAATTGTAGAATTGATTTTGATGCATGGGAAAAGGTGGCATTGGATCAAGAACATTTCCAGAATCTTGTGAACTCCATGCCATGTCAAATTAATGCTGTGACAGTCACAGGCGGTGACTAGCTATTAGTTCCACAACTTTTTTAATTTCGTCTAGTTTTGTGTTCCACCTCCTCATAATAGCCCTCAGATGTAGGGCAATAAACAATTCCACATATCCAATAGCATTTATCTTTAAAAAGACAAACAAACGAATTGAAAAGATAAAAAAAAACATTCGAACGCGGATCAAAGCCTAGACCTCGAGCAATACGAAGCAAACACTCTAGCACTGAACAAAACATTACGCTGTCGTAGCGTCATTAAATAGTTGTACGTCACTGAAAAACAACAGCCTAACATTACGGTGCCGTGTCATATACGGTATAATACTGTAATTCTTACTTTTGTGAACTGCGCGCTAAAACTTAACGGCCAAGAATTCGCTCAATCTTTTTGAGATGCAGTGTGCAAAGAACGAAAAGCACAGCATACCTAAACTCATGAACTAGCTACAACCCAGAGATTAGAAGAAATGCTGGAAGATCGAAGACAATATGAGCTCAACAGTGCTAAGGAATGAAATCGGAACAAGCCTTATGAGACTTGATTCATGAAGATAGTGATGATAACATTTTCAATTTCGGGGCTAGGAGGGGTGGAGTGAACAATTTATAATCTCTAGATTGTGCACCAGATTCCTGCAATAAATTGTAAATCCCTCCGCATACATATGTTGATAGCGATTCATTCATCTGATGGGGACGTTAAAAGCCTGGCGGGCCCCTTGGTGCTTTTCGACAGGAGTAGGTTACGTCCTGTAGTGGGATTGCTTTACCTTATTTTAAGTTTAAGACTAATAAATTGTACTACTTTCAGTGCTTAAATGGATATTTGTCTGTTAAAGCAGAAACGGCATAAAGAAGTGACGTCTTCTAATAAATTACCCCGAAATTCGACAAAAAATAGACGGATTCTTTGTATTTATTCTTCCACATGGCATTGAATTTATCCACTTTCTCGTGGACAAATTATTTGGCAATACCTCTAGGCGATTATTTTCTTCAATTCTGGCTTCACATAGTTGTGACTCCATTATTTTTTAGTATAAGCTATAGAGGTTGTTCCCATGAAACTATTTTTGAAAAAAATTTACAGATCTTCACCGATCGTACCTAACAGATACTGAAAATGACCATGACAAAAAAAATGTGTGTGTCCGTTAATACTCTGGTGGACACAATTTTTGTTTTATCGACACCAAACTTGGCATAGTTCTATAGCATTTTATAAAAAAAGGGGAGGGGATGAAGTTTGTTAACAAGCAAAATTGGGTCATTCGGTGTAGTTCACCTGAAAAACAAATTAAAAATCGCTCTAGAGGTCCCAATTTTCGATATTTCATAACAAAACTCAGTATATGCAATTAAAATACACCAAGGAAGATATTCTCGAAAAATCAGCAAAATTCGCACATTAGAAGTGAAGATTTACCTAAAACCAAAAATTAAACATTGAATACCAACCATTATGTTTGGTTTGTCACAATGTATACCAAACAATTTAAATAAATAATTGTCAATGTATCCTATAAGAAACATTAGTTTAATTTATTTAATATTTTTAATAAAGTAATGGAAAAATGAATTGATAGATATTATTAAATCATTATCAAGTTATTATATAACAATGTGTAAATATGTAATAACTTACTGTATGATTTGTTTTTACTGTAATCCAACACTTTTAAATATTCTGGCATCAGAAAAAGAGTTTCTGTAATTTAACAATAGAAATATGTATTCTGTAAACCAGCAAAATTGGTTCATAAATTCAACTTACTGAGGAATTCCCTTAGTTCATGCAGTTCCTGTGTGACTGATTTTTTTCATTTTCCAACTGCCTTTTCTTCTTTACTTATTATTTGTTTCTCAGCTTTTCCTGTCACCTTACCTCGACATCTGGCATTTCTTCTCCTAGTAATCGTGGCATTTCTTATGAGCACTTCTTATTGATAGACACATTCTCTGACACTTTTGTTGTACAAAATGGAGTAATACACTTACCTTTGCGCAATAATTGGCTCTTCATGAATATTTTCTACCAAAATTGATTTATTTATGGAAAAGCCACCCTCCAATGCAGTATTTCTATGAGACAGTAAGAGACGAAATCCACTCGCCATAGTTCAATATACTTTTTGCTTTTAATCAAAATCACAGTGAGAAGTAGCACTATGAGATATTTTCAATTTACAAATGAGTTGGAGGAAATGTTTTTATAACTCGCCTCATAAAGTTTTAAAGAAATGTAAAACAGTACCTGAGATCTCAGTCATCCTCAATAATCAGCAGTGTAGTTTTGTAGGAGACCTTTCGATAACTTAAGTATCATCTTCTGCT
Organism: Diploptera punctata; assembly: GCA_030220185.1. NCBI lineage: Eukaryota > Metazoa > Arthropoda > Insecta > Blattodea > Blaberidae > Diploptera > Diploptera punctata. The sequence continues at coordinate 543,794 of JASPKZ010002306.1, read as the reverse complement.
TTCATTTTGGTACTGAATACCAAAATGAGAGCAGAAGATGATACTTAAGTTATCAAAAGGCCTCCTACAAAACTACACTGCTGATTATTGAGGACGACTGAGATTTCAGGTACTGTTTTACATTTGTTAAAACTTTAACACAGCGACCTCAATGGAGTTTCATAATGTATTTTAAAAACCTCACTTCATAAAGTTCCATATTTTCACAATATTGGTCTCAAAGATCGTGTTGCCTTCATCTTCAGTCAAACTCCAACTCGCGAAAACACCAAACCTAATGAGGTGAGATATAAAAACATTTTCTCCAACTCATTTATAAATACTTTTTGATTTCTCTAAAAATCCCAGCAAACAAAAAGTTGGATTCCAATATCATCACCAGATGCTGAGATACACTCTTTGAATTTAGTTTCCAAAGTTTATTTTCCTTAGCAACACAGAAAAAAATGTGATTTATCTGTCTCATTTTCTGTTATTTTGTTAGCTTCACACATTGTTTCCAACACATTCCTTTTTTTTTTTTAATAACCCACTTCTGAGGTTGGGGCACCTGGAAAGTGGGAATATGGCTGCCCCAATGGTATGATGGGTGATGATGATATTGGTGCACCAGGAGAGTCCTTAATCATACTCGTAAACTTAATCTAAGGCCAATACGAATTATGATTATGATTACCATATGATGCTCGGGGATTGTTTGAGCCTTAAAGTTTTCTAATATTTGTCTTACATGTGATGAAAAACACCAAAAATATCTCATGCAGGAAACTTGTCCTAACCGAGGATCTAACTGGGCCCGCTGAGTGACAATGCAGCACGCTGCCTCAAGACCACAGCAGTGGACCACATTCCATTTGTATCTGATGAAGATTTGGTTGTTGATATATCTGACTTCAAACTCATAACCCTAAATTCACTAATTTTTACTTTAAAGGACTCTTATCCAAGAGTTTCTTCACATTGGACTAACATTTTCCAACATTCAAGTTTAAAATCAAGAATCTATCTTTCTGATCTTTTGTTTAAATACCTTCTTTGTTATAAACCCAAACATCAATTTTAACTACCTCAATCAAGTTTATTGGTTCTTGTAGATCAAGCAAAATCAGACTCTTAATAATAATAATAATAATAATAATAATAATAATAATAGCTTTATTTTACCTGGCAGAGTTAAGGCCTTAAGGCCTTGTCTACCACTCAACCAGGTTCTAATCAGTGGTAATTGTCATTTACTATGCTTGATAAAGCGAATCATAAAACTTTTTACAAGTTCATTCAGATGCGAGTATAAAAACGAAGTAAGTGATTTATTTCTTTGAAATCGCCTGAGAAATGGCTCACATTCCAAGAAATTGTTTTAATGAATTCTAGTCTCCATTTTATTAAAGAGTTTTTGATTTCTACCTTTATATTTTTATAAGATTTGTTTTTTGACTACCTACCACTTGCAACATGTATACCTTGATATGATTAAATACTTCTAGGGGTCGTTCCTCACAACCAATTTTTCAATCCATAATACTGTACAATATTTATTTTTAAAATCATCAGTTGAGGAGTTCAGAGAGAGTTCTAAGAAGCAAAAAATGTTGTAATCCACCTTAATATGTAATTTTTTATCAGTATGAATTATCAGACTTAGAATAATTTTCAACCACTTTTCCTGACATATGCCATTTTTTAAATGCTCCCCTGATTTTCTCTGACAAGTAATTCCATGACTTCCCAGATGAATGGGAACGCAGCATTTAATTTTAACTTAACTCTATAAAGTTACCAATGAAATCTTTAGGGTGATTTGGACTTTCCTTTTCCTGAAGTTAGGTATATTACTTCATGGCTGGGCTTTCTGATTACAATTCGGTGTAGGCCTACATTTCTCTATTATTTAATTTTGTACTAGAGCATGCCATCAAATATTTAGAGGATGAAGAAGCCTACAACTCAATGGTATTAATAAGTTGTTAGTTTATGCTGATGATATAGTATTATTGGGCGATAGCGAAGAGATACTAAAGGTCAAAATGCACACACTATTGAGTAACACTAAGAAATTGGGATTGTAAGTAAATATTAATAAAACTAAATATATGGTCACACATAGAAACACATTATATAATGGAAATGGACAGCTAAATGACAAATGAGGGAAATTTTAAGGAAGTGGCTGAATTCAAATACCTAGGAATAATAATCACAAATAGGAATGAGATGCACTAAGAAATTAAACATAGGCTCAATTCTGGAAATGTGTCCTATTATGCATTACAGAGACCCTTGGCGACCAAACTTCCTTCAAAAAATGTTAAACTGAAAATATATAAAACTGATATTCTGCCAGTTATATTATATGGATGTGAAACATGGACTCTTACTTTAAGGGAGGAAAGGAGATTACGAGTATTTGCGAATAAAGTTCTTAGGAAAATTTGGAAAAAGTCTGGTTTATGCCGGAGACGAAATCTTCTAAGTTCCACAGAATCGCAGTGCACATGCATGAGTCGCAGGAGTTGCTGTAATGGTTAACATAGCCTCCGATAGATGGCTCTACAGTCGGCGTTACCAACTTTGGGAATAAATTTCCAAATGCAAAAAAAAAAATGGATGTTAACTAACTTGCCATTTCCTAACTAATGAAAACAATTTACATGCATATTATTTATTCCCAAATGCTTAAAAAAATGGACGTAAACCAACTTCCCATTTCCTAACCTAACAAAACAATTTACATGAACTATAAACTAATTTTACGTACACTAACACTAAATATGGTTTGAAATTATTTTCAAATGGTGGCAACGTTGGAACAACATGGGAAAGTAGCAAGTAAGTAATGTAGCCACAATCATGTTTTACGTAAATATATAAATATAAAATATTGTAAAGAAAGCTTGAAGATTGTTGCAAAATGTTTAAAACAGTACAAAACGTGTTTACAAGTGTTTAGTGCATCAGTGGCATAAGAAAGTATGTGTAGAATTGTGACGGGCATATAACCTACCTCACCCGAAAATTTTTTTGGACCAAAGAAAGATGAACAGACAGGTGAATGGAGAAAACTACATGGTCTTTATAGGAAGCCAGATATAATAAGAACAGTTAAGTCTCGTAGACTGTGATGGGCAGGATATGTGGCACAAATGGGGAATGAAAGACATGCATGGAAGCTTCTTGTAGGGAAACCAAAGAGAAAACGCTCAGTTGGTAGACCAAGAATGAAGTGGGAGAATAACATTAACTATGATTTGAGGGAAGTAGATTATACAGGGAATGATTGGAAAACATTAGCTCAGGATAGGGACGTATGGAGAGCTTATGTCTGCGCGGCCATGAACCTACAGGTTTGATAGTGCCAGTGAGTTAGTTGTAGTCCTACATTAACAGAATAAGGTTAGGTTTGGTGGTTAGAATTTCGGTATTATTGATCCATTATAGTGACTATAGTTACAAAAAAAGTTTAAATTTGACATAGCTAGGTGCAATAAAATACTAAATATCTTCTCAATCGTTTCAAAATCATTCTCAAATCAGTGTAAGATGGAATTTATTAAATTAATTAATATCTCTAAGTTATAATTTCTCGCTACACTCACATTGCGTTGTGTTGGTAATAATTACTTAAAACAATACAATTTCACATTAATTAATAAAATCGAACCAACAATTTTCGTCTGCATGTCCATACATTCATTATACAGCTGTGAGTGCGGATGAATCGGTATTTTTGACGTTTCAGAAGTCTTAGGCTTTTAAATATGTGGATTAAGGGGCGTAACCTCCAGAATGACAATTCTTCGAGTAGGTGACATAACATCGGGCAATGAACTTAACTTTAATGTTTTCGGCAACCGAATATCAAATGAAAATTTGAACGTTTTAATTTGCGCAGACTCAAAAACAAAACACAAGCATAACAGAGGCATCTCCCGCGCTACGAGATGAGGCAAGCTCAATCAATACGGGGCCTGCAGGACCACTCCATATGTTTACAGGTTATAAAACTCTGCACAAATTGCTTACTGAATGGCACCCACACATTCACAAACACAATAAATTACTATTAACTTCGTTCAATCACGCGGTAATACTTATAGCAATTTCAGTCTTATGGACTAATATCACATATAAATTAAATAGATAATGCCATAATGAGAGGTTAGGAGTCACATACCTGAAATTCGCATTCGACAACTTCTGTGTCCTCCAACAATCTTACGGTACATTTGTAACTAACATTAATGTCACTTTTGCTCCCAAATTTTAACATCGTTGAGTGTGTGGAACATTAGATTATAACACACGCGGTCACTTGTCACACTTCAAGAATATCACTCGACCGTCAGAAGCGAAAACACGAAACACGACACACTGCCCACAGTTGAAACATGATGGCAAACCACGACTCCACAGCCTCCTCGGTTAATCGCAAACAAGGAACAAAACACTAGTGTAGGGAACGTGGAAATGGACTGCGCACCAGTCCAAAAAATAAGCTCGTTCTATGATATTCTGTAATGACATCATACAATGAGCACATAGCGCTTACATTTGGATTTAATCAAGTACGTAATTCAAATTCTTCATACGATATATTTCTTCAAAGTTAATGATAATATGTAGTTACACTGATCCAAATAAAACTTTAATGAAAGCACCTCCAGGTAATACATTAACAGAAGGGACGGGAATTCTATGAGAAGTTTGTAAGTACACATAATTATATAAGTCCCCCAACATTAAGCTTCATTAATAATTTTAAAACATTATTCTATATTTTATTACATTATTACTTCATATTAAAATGATGGTGATTCAATTCAGTCAATATATTATAAATATACATATTAAAAAGAGCATTGTAACTAAAACTTTAACCGCCATATTCCTCATAGCAACTCTGCTATCAATTAACAAAGGTTGCCGAACAGGCGGTTTCAGATTCAAACATGGCAGCGGCGACGAGTGTTGTTGTGTTAGACAGAGGAAACAACACAACATGCACCATCAATTTACACGGTAAGTTATTAGGTTTTAATTTATATTACTACAGTAAATCTAATTATATCATTTTCCATTAACATGTGTGTAAAAATGTGCCTTTATAATTTAGTAGAGTCCTAAACAAATGTTCTTAGACAGTCATGCCCAGCACATGACGCTCCAAGCGCCAATTTAATCGAAACCGATGCTCTGATTTTTTTATGTTTTGACAATCCTTGGCGAATGATTCGAGTGTAAAAAACTTCTCGTCCTTCATTTCCAGGTGCAACGGTGGTTTCTTGGCGTGTAAATAACCAGGAGCAGTTATTTGTAAGGTAAATATTAAATAGCATTGTATTTTTATGCAGCATTAACCACTGTCTGCATAAGCCTTGTTTTTTATACGTCTGGAGCTGATGACATGCCTGGGTCCGGGCGACGTTGCTTCCAATTAATTTTCTCCAGTAGCGGAAAAATGATCTTAGTTTGCACGGCACAAAGAATTTGTTTTATTATTTTTTTATTTTATCTACAAAGACTACATTATTCCACAACTAATGCGCATAAACTGTCTCCACGAAGTCTTTTGACTCTTTTTTAATAATTTTATGTGAGGCGGGAAGTTTTCATTTGTACTTCAACGAATTATTATCTGCCACCTAAACGCATAGATACATATTTGTTCAATTAGAACCACTACAAATATTTCATGAATTCTGAAATTTTCAAATACGAACATTACTAAATTAACAGTCTAATTGAATTGCCCGGTAAGTCACCCTCAAAATTTCCCGCTCCTTTATCACGAGTCCCGAGTTTGAATTATGTCACTATTCACGAATGTGCGATAGTTTTTTATGAATGGTTTCGTTATAGTTTTAAAGTAACGGCTATTCCAAAGTTTCCAAGCACTGGATATATACTATACCGGCGTAATAAACAATAAATTTACGAAAAATTCAAAATGCTTATTGTTTAAAATCACGTAGTTTTCTCGGGAGATTTTAATTTATTTTGCTATATAAGGAATTTTCTTCATGCTTCTTTATACTAGATTGTTTTATAGGCATTTAACAAAATACGATTTCCGTGTATTATTATATTACAAATTTACGAAATAATTTAAATACAAGGGATGTTATTTTTTATCAGAACATAATAATTTTCTTTTTATATTTAAAGGCGATGTTTAACATGAAAATGAATTGATTTGGAAACTCTAGCGTATATAAAATATTTCGTTGACAGACTGTACGAGATATTGAATGTTTAGTGTCAGTGGGGAGGTTTTTTATGCAGCTGGTTCCACCCCTTCTATACGCGAGCGCAGCGCTCCTAGTGAGCAGATTAAGTGACCAGGAGCCCGGCCATGGGCAAAAAACCCGCGCTGCGTGTAACAATCCCTTATTCCGCTCTACATTCCACGTTTCTTTGATTTTTTATTTCCATAATCAAGGTTGCCATGATACGAAAGTAAAACTATTTCCGAAAAATCATCAACATTGCCACGATGTAAAATTTGCTGCAATTTCATAAATTAATATAAACCATTTTTAGTGGTTAAGGCACTGCGCTACAAACCGGAAGGTCGAGGGTTCAAGTCCCGGTGGGGTCAGGATTTTTAAACTGACCCAAACCTTCTGGCGGCACTATGGTCCTGGGGTCGACTCAGCCTCTAACGGAAATGAGTACCAGACGCTTGTTCTGGGGGTAAAGGCGGCCGTCACGCAGGGCTGACAACCCGACTGACATCAAGTGCCGATTGTCAAGAAAAAGTGGGAGCCTTAACCTCCCACTACCCCAAGGGCCTCCTGAGGCCTGTAGTGGGAATACTTTACTTATTTACTTTATACTAAATCACTGGCACTATCGAACCCATAAGTTCACGGCCGCGCGGACACAAGCTCTCCATACATCCCTATCCTGAACTAAAATTTTCCAATCATCCCCTGTATAATCTAGTTCCTTCAAATCATGATTAACATTATTCTTCCACCTTATTTTTGGCCTTCCTACTGGACACTTTCCCTCTGGTTTTCCTACAAGGAGTTTTCATGCCCCTCTTTCATTCCCCATTTGCGTTTTACTTTAATACTGCTATCCTTAAATAAACATTATTACTGAACTGTTTCATTTCATTAATAACCATTGTAATTTAGCAAGTCTATCATAAAGCAAATAAACAGTTTAATTATTTAGCCCAGTGGTGTTTTTTTTTTTTGTGTTATCAGTTTCAAAATTTGTTAGATCTCAAGTTATAGTTATATTTCTTACTATTGAATGCCCTTTGTGATGTACATAGTATGTCCAGTTAACATCTAGAAATACCAGGTTCAATTCCAGATATACTATAGAAATTTTTCTTTCAGTATTGGGTCTGGAATGAGGTACACTCAACTATGTGTCGTGAACTTAATTTTAAAACTTGATATGAGGAGTAGGAAAATCAAGATAAGAAAACTGAAACTAAGATTAAGGAATTGTGTCATGTTGACAATATGTTCTGGTACCCAATGACAGCAACTACTTTAACCAGCTTTTCTTACTGGAGAAATTGTGCCATAGAGTTTTTCTATAGATTTTTATGATTTATAAATTATTAATTTTTTTATTGAAAATTTATTTATAATGACATTTAGTTAAACTAGCTTGTTAAATTGCTGACTACAGGAATGTTAACCCTCAAAAGGTGTAATTCTGGGGTACTGTGCTATCAGCATTCCGACTGGATACAGTTGCACATGCAAGGGTGGTTTGGAAATTAAAGATGAGTTACTGAAAACTACATTTCATGAAAACCAAAATAGAAGAAAAACAAGATAATGTTATATTTGAAGAGAAACATTTTCGCCTAGACCAAGACTCGAACCCGGGACCTTTGGCTTTCCGGGCCAAATGCTCTACCAACTGAGCTACCGAGGCGAGTTGCGATCTAGACGCAAATTTTCCTCTTATGTACGTTGTAATTTCCTCGTGCCAAATGCTTTGAAACCTTTGTTTCCATCTTTGCAAATGGCGGCTTCTTAGTTAAGAAGACATTGATTGGGAATTTAACACTACTTTAAGCCAGTAGGGCTTCTATTGAAGTTTTTATTATTAATTTAATGCTTCTCACTGAAGGATCCTTCAGTGAGAAATGTTAAATTAATAATAAAAAATTCAAGATTATCTTATTTTAAAAATGTATTTAATTAATTTTCATTGGGTGTGCACATGCGAGTATGTGGATATCCAGTAACTCGCAACTGCTTTTAACACATTATTTATAAGAATATGTAATGTAAGAGTCAAAGTTAATTTTAATCAAAGATTAAAAATTAACTATAAATGAAGTAGTTATTTTACACAAAACATAATTTGTCTATACCTGTGATCCCCATGTGGGGCAAGAGTCCTCCCTTGCAGGAGATAATTAACCAAGCTAATATTACTTACACTTACTTCCCTACATATGTCAACAAGTGATGGTTAGCTTATCATCTCAAAGAGACACCTAATAGACAACTAAGATATTACTTGGATGGGAAAGGCCAAGTAAATTTTTCTCAAAGCCTCTAATTTAGGCTAGAGGTTCTTTTACAAGTCTGAAAATCTTAAATTCTCTCCCAGAGGACTTGTCCCTTGGATTGTTCCATCCTAAAATACATTGACCCCGGCCAGATTTGCACCTGCGGTCCTTAGGACCAGAGATAAGGTACTTAACTCCGAGACCACCAAAGCTGATAAAACATATGGTACAGAGAAACAAAAAAAAGTGCATATATTGTTACAGTATTAGTTGGATAAAGCATTGACTGTGTCTATAGTTCTCAGCTTCATAAGTGCATATTTGAAACTGTCTTCCAGCCACAGCCTTGGGACATGATGTCATTTCACCAAGCAGTGATCTTAGAATGTGATACTTCCCCTCTGACCTTGAAACATATGCAGTGAACAAAATGCAGTGCTAATACATTCTTGCCTTGACTATACAGCTCTCACTACTTACAAGGAAACTGTCAACCATTCCATGCCGAGACCTACCTCGAAATTTCTCCCTGAGAAACATTATGATATTATAAAGGCATGTCAAAAAAAAAACCTGCCTCTTTTAATTGCAAGGCACTAAAATCCAGTGCCAAATCTCTCATTTAAACTCGAAGAACTAATGCAGCTCTTGAATTAGTGGATTAGATAACCCTCAAAACCTGCCATCTGCACTGTATCCCTCCTCACTGAACTCTGTTTTACTCGTGCAGGAAGTCTATCAGCTTAGCACAGTGGGTTGTCATTGCTGGGGTTTTGCTTAAATTTCTATGCCTTGCAATTAAAAAGACAGATACATTTTTGGACACAGACTTGGTATATCATATTGCTTCTCTGAGAGAAATTTCAAGGTAGTTTTTGGCATGTAATGGTTGATAATTTCATCGTCAGCCCACTGTTCTCTTCAGCCCCTCTTTTTAAACCAATCAGCATCAAACACCATACCACTTGCACTGGAGTTGGTACCACCAGCAAAACAATGCTGATTTAATTGAAGTCTTCCAGGATTACAACTAAATCATGTGATTATGGGGAAATCCTACACAAGCTGACTGGTAGGAAAACATTACATTATTGTATTTTAGTGCATGTGCAGCACAACTGTATTTTGTTCGCTGCCTAGTCCCATAGAGTGAGTTGTTTATTATCATACTGATATTTTATGAGAGATATTTTTACCATGGAAAAAATACATACTTTCAAATAATGACCTCTCAGTATTATCATTTTTATGACATTTCTTTAAGCATATATTTCCAAATTTGGGTTAATTCCTTTATATTTTGCAGAATTCAACTCAGGTGCTTTCTGACTAGTGAATCTGAGTTCCATATCTGTTGCAGTTGGTAATATTAATTATAAAATTTCAATCTTGGTGCTAGGAGCGGTGGTGGTGTAAAAGTTTTAATCACTAGATTGTGCAACAGTTCTCTAGATTAAATTTTTAAACAATTTGGCAATACATATGTGAGAAGGTATGTGTTACTGTTGATACCAGTTCATCCGTCGGATGGGGATGTTAAAGCTAGAAGTTCTCTTGGTCCTTTTTGACACGAGTAATGTATGTGCCAGCATTAAGTTTCATCTCTTCTCTTCATCATTGTCTCTCACACTAGATAAATACTTAAACGTACACTCCTCTTTGTACATAATACAAGTACATAACATTTATGTAAAGTGCTGTTCTTTGCAGAACCCAAAGCACGAAAAGTGCTGTGGGTGTCATGGAACAAACAAACATTATATCTCGAATATCAGTGACTAAATTTATCAAAGTCATACAATTTTTATAAAAGATATCATAGAAGAAACTAACAGAGGAAGGATAACAAATTAAAACATAAAGAATGTTGAAAAAAGATTCTAAATTAGTAATGGTTTTATTTTTTAAAAGCAGCGTATTTCCTACTCAGAGCACTTTGGCAAGAAACAAATGATGAAATATTGTACATAGACTATCGGAAATTAAGTGTATTTCTTTTCTTAAACTAAAATATACAGGTTGTTGAAAAAATGTTACAGTATTTATACAATGTGTCTGATTCATATGGTCATGAAAATCGTCTGCTTACTTGCTGGGTGGGAGGCCATGTGTCTTGAACTAACTAAGCTTGCATGTTCTCACAACTAAATTGTTATAAAACTTATAGATATACATTATATTATATACTTTTGGTACCTACCCTGCTCACAGATTATGCTGTGTGTGCTGTCCATTTCTCTTATGCATGTTTCACACCTTCTCAACAAATTTACATATACATATACTAGTTCTGCTAATGAACCTAATTATTTTTAGTATATTTTTTAATTAATTTAGTATGAGGTGATCAGTTTTATAAACTTTAGGCGGCTCTGTGGCGCAAGCAGTTAGACGCTCGCCTTTCACCACTCAAGTCCCAAGATTGAGTCTCAGTCACTCCATGTGGGTTTCGTGGTGGACGAAATGGGGCTTGGGTAGGTTTTTCTTGGGGTTTCTCCCGTTTTCTCCTGCCACAATTTTATTCCACCATTTCTCCATACTCACCTCATTAATTTTGTTTCATTTCTTTCATCTGCCCCTGTAATGGTACGTCAGACATGGTCAACTACCACTCTTGTCATTCACAGACCTTTATTTAAGGGGCCTCATCTCATCCCTCGACCCGACCTGAGTTGGACATGAGAGGATATATTATATATATTTTTTTATAAAGTTTATCGCATTCCTCATAAATAAAAATTGCAAGATGTATCTGGGAATCTGGTGGACCAAAATTCCTGCTTATAATTCAGTTCCCCAAATATCCAACACACTCTTATCACGGACTTGTGTGCATTATGGACTGTTGTGTTGTCTCATTGGAAATGTATCGAGAGAGCTCCATATATGCTAATTCATTATAGAGTATTAGAGTGACTGATGTAAGTCGCACTATTTATTGATTTTTGAGAGAAAATCAATCCAATAATTCTATAGCCACTGATGGCACACCACATCCCCTAATTTTGCATCGTACAATGAAGTTTCATGCAGAACATCACGTTTCTCTGATCAGAACCTCAGGTTTAAGTCAATATCTGTCATTCATGATGAAGTGTGGCCATGCAGATGAAATCAAGCCTCATCAGGGGGAAAAATGGATTTATGATCGTGTTCTTCATTATTTACTTTCCTTAATATTCATTTATAAAAGTGAAACCTGCGATTACAGTCTTGAAGATATAATTCATGAATGAATTCAGTAAGGAGATTTTTAAAAACACTGAAAACCAACCAAGGATCCAGCAAGATAAATTTGTTAGTAAAATCTGACGCAGAAAAACATTACAAAGCTTTACTGTCAGAAAGTAGAAAAGAGTTTATGGAAACAATAGAAAATCCAATTATAGAAATGAATGTTCTGGAATTTGATACAATAGATATAGAATTAGAAATTCAAACCCTAAAGAATAAAAAGGCACCAGGGCCAGGAAACATACCCAATGAGTTAATTAAATATGGCCCAAAAAATGTAATAGGTAGATTGAGGGACTTGTTTAATAAGTGCATTGCAATACAGAAGATTCCTGACGAATGGAAAATAAGCTACATTGTACCAATATACAAGAAAGGTGATAGAAGAGAGACAAAAAACTACAGAGGACTAAGTATAAATAACACATAATATTTATGAAGTTATTAAAAACAAAGTTACAAAAAGATATTAAGACAAAAATAGGAGAAGATCAAAATGGATTCAGACCGGGAATGTCATGTGTTACAATAGATTTGTAATCCAACAGTTAATTGAAAAACGGACTGCAGTTGGAGAAGAAACCCATTTGACAATGATAGATTTAGGGAAAGCTTATGACTCAATTCTGTGGAACAAATTATGGGAAGTACGGTATTAGAGAAATACAATATTGATAGAAACCTATTAGAAATTATTAAACAAATTTATAAAGATAACTCTGCTTATGTTAAAATTGGAAATATAATATCTAATCCTATAAAAACCACAAAGGGATTGAAACAAGGGTGCAGTCTATCATCAATTTTATTTAATATTTATATAGAATTTATATTAATGAAATGGAAACAAAGCAGCAAAGGTATGGTATCCCAATAGGCAACAGATTTTTTCTGACATTATAATTTGCTGATGATCAACTGGTTTTAGCGCAAGACAAATTTGATATGGAATTCATGATTAAAAGGTTGAAAAACACATATGAATCATGGGGTCTCGCAGTAAATTTACAAAAAAACAGAATATCTGGCAATAAATAGCAATTAAAGAGAAAATTTAATATTGGAAGAAGGAATCCAAATAAAGCAAGTGAAACAAACTAAATATTTGGGAATAATTATGGATAAAATTGAAGGTATAGGCGAAGAGAATATAAAACATAGAATTGAATTGAGTAGCAAAATAATATCATCATTAAATTCCATATGGTGGGATAAGCACATTTGGAAAGACACAGAAGAAATATTGATAAAACATTGGTGGAATTTGTTGTAATGTATGGAAGTGAGGTATGGACAATCAATAAGTACTACAAGAATATACTAATAGCTCTAGAAATGGATTATTTACGCAGAAGTGCCAGAAAGTCAAAATTAGAACATGCCACAAATAAGGAAATTAGAAACATAATGGAAGCAGAAAAAAGCATAATTGAAAGAATTGAGGAGAAGGAATTAAAGTCGTTAGGACATGTTTTAAGAATGGAAGATTAGCGATGGCCAAAGCAACTATATCAATGGCATCCGACCAGAAAGAAGAAAAGAGGGAGACCAAAGTTAACATGGAAGGAAAACATGAAGACATTAATGCAAGCAAGAGGGCTAAGCATTGAAGATGCCCAAGATCGTAGGTTTTGGAGGTTTGGCACGGGAAGATGGCAGCAGAGCGAGACCAAAGTTAACATGGAAGGAAAACATGAAGACATTAATGCAAGCAAGAGGGCTAAGCATTGAAGATGCCCAAGATCGTAGGTTTTGGAGGTTTGGCACGGGAAGATGGCAGCAGAGCGAGACCAAAGTTAACATGGAAGGAAAACATGAAGACATTAATGCAAGCAAGAGGGCTAAGCATTGAAGATGCCCAAGATCGTAGGTTTTGGAGGTTTGGCACAGGAAGATGGCAGCAGCTGTAAAAACCCAAAGATAGAGAGAATTCAGTATGGTTTTAATTTCAATAATTTTGTTTGGCACTCACCCTTTCTGCTGTCCTAAATGTCTGAAAGAATTCCATAGACTAAAAAATAAAGTTTATAAAATGAATCCCCTTACACCCCTCTGTCTGCTGTCTGTGGATTAAAAATAAATTTTATAAAATTAATCCCCATTCATTAAGTGAACTAAAAGAAAATATACAATGAATACTGAGGTCCATAACATAGAACAACTAATATGTATGAATGAAAATATCCTGAGAGTTGTCAAACATGCTTAACCCTTAATTACTCATGTGGGGTAATTTTTTTTTCGTTAGGCTGAAAGACGCTACTATTTAGTGACAATTACATTTATGAGATTCCCTGGAACTCACCTATTCTCGAATGAACTCTTCCAGCACATGTTTCAGTTATATTTAGTTTCTTGGAATAGCTAATGATGCAATTATATTTATTTTATGTCATTGTTGCTGCCTGCAGAAAGTTTTTACCCCGTGCGCGTGCCTAGCATCTGTAGAGAGTTATTTTCTATTCTCGTGCTTACAATTTGAAGTCTAAGAGCAAATATTAGTAGAAAGAGGAAAATATTGACAGAAGATGAAATTATAGAACTGTTGGAAGCATCAGATGATGAAATTGTTGGCGGATTTTCTTCTTCATCAGACGAAGACTGTGTAGAAGACAGTGATCATGATTCTAACTCTATACAGAGCGCTGAAAATGGTCAGGATGATATTATGTCAGAAGATGAACTGCTACAGCAAGTCTCTCTGAAGATGACATTCCACTGGCAGTTCGACACGCTCCTTATATAGGAAAAGATGGCACTATCTGGTACAAGGAACCACCAAATGTTAGGGGAAGAACGCCTGCACGAAATATTGTGACAGAGAAACCTGGTGTGAAACAACTGGCAAAACTTGCTAAACTAGTGTTGAGGCTTGGAATCTATTATTTACTGATGAGATAATCGACCTAGTTGTAAGGAACACAAATATTCAAATAGACCTGAAGAGACTTCAGTATTCCAGGGAACGTGACCAAAGATAACAAGTTTTGCGCCAATTGCGGCAAAGCCAATCTGCAAAGATCATGTGGTGGAGTCCTGTCCAGGCTGCTTTTCTGTTGAGTGAGGTGTATATATATATATATATATATATATATATATATACACATTATTTTTTAAAAATATTAAACTTTGTAATAATGTGATTCAGTGTTATTAACTATGATAAAGACTTGAAGGCAAAAAAATACCCCGCGTGAGTCCTCGTGTAGGTTATGTATGCACAAGTAATTAAGGGTTAAGAGAAATTGGACATCACATACAGAATCTTCTGTGAGCAGGGTTAAATCCCAAAATGTATAATGTAATGTATATATAACAAAATGAAGGATATTTTGAAGAAGCGGCTGAATTTGAATACCTAGGAGCAATAATTACAAACAGGAATGAGATGCAGAAAGAAATTAAACATATGCTAAATTCTGGAAATGTATCACATTATGCATTACAGGGACTCTTGTCATCCCAACTTTTCTAAAAAAAACATTAAACTGAAAATATATAAAAACTGTTATTCTCTCAGTTACATTATATGGATGCAAAACATGGACTCTTACTTTAAGGGAGAAGAAAAGATTATGAGTATTTGAAAATAAAGTTAAGGACAATTTTTGGACCATAGAGACATGAACAGACAGGAGAATGGAGGAGACTACATTATCTTTACGGGATATCAGATGCAATAAAAACAATTATGTCTCGTAGACTGCAATGGACAGGGCATATGGTATGAAAGGAAAATAAAAGAGGGGCTTTGAAACTTCTTTTATGAAAACAAGAGGGAAAGTGCTCAGTAGGTAGGCCAAGAATAAGGAGGGAATACTTTTGAGGGTATGCAAACTCAGTAAGCTGCAGACATGTGGCCTCCCATCTAGCAAGCATGCAATCTTCATGACCATATGAATCAAATACAGTGTATTTTCTGAATTATGGTCTCAATTTGAAAGAGCAGCATCCAATCTACTCTGGTAAGAAACAAATTACGTAATATTGAACTTGGATATAAAGCACATAAAGTGAAGAGTATATCAAAGATAGTGGTCGTAACTAATAGTGGTGCAAGGAATACCTGTTTCTGAAAGTTGCTGACACAGGTTACTACATATCTTCAAAGATGATATCCTACATGTTTAATATATGTTAGCATACAGTTTACATGCCTGTGGCAGGTTTCTTCCTTTTTTTTGCCCATAGCAGAAAATGATGTCTGCCATTTCCTGTGTTGAATAATAAATAGGTTTCCATTACTTGTTCATATGCTGAAAGCCAGAGAACATTAAATCATGGTGGTAAACAATAAATCCTAGCTCAAAGATATTAAGTTTAGGACCAAAGTTTATAGTAACTTTTTAAAAATTTGGAAGGAATGAAGCTAATGAGGTTGTTTTCAGATTTTCAATGATTGTATCTAGTAGAACTGGAAATGACCATCATCAAAATTTTTATATACATCCATAACACTCTAGCAGCCGTAATTTTTGTTTTATCACAGAACCAGATTTGGCATACATACATAGTGTTCTGTCCAAGAGCAGGTCTTTCACTGAAACTAAACATTCTCCACTCTTTCCTTAACTCAGCCTTCCTTTTTTGTATCCGCATACAAACAATTTATTTTAATATTGTCTATCATCTGATCTCTTTTTCTGTCTCTAACCTTTCCGATGACCATTCCTTCTAGAGCATCTGTCAGCAGGTAATTTCTTCTTAGCCAATGGCCAATTCAATTTCTTTTCCTCTTCTTTATGATTTCCAGCATTGTTCTTCCTTCACCCACTCTGTCGAGCATATCTTTATTTTTTATTTTGTCTGTCCATTTTATACGCTCCATCCTTCTCCATATCCACATCTCAAAAGCTTCCAGTCGCTTTTCCTCATTCTGTTGTAACGTCCAAGTCTCTGTACCATACAATGCTAAACACCAAACAAAGCACTACACTAGCCTCTTCCATAATTCTTTTGCCAAAGGTCCGCAGAAAATGCTTCTCTTCTTGTTAAAAGAAGCTTTTTACCATTGATATCCTCTGCTTTACTTCTTGACAGCAGTTCATGTTACTACTGATAGTACAACCCAAGTATATGAAGCTCTCCACTTGCTCAATGGCCTCATCTTTAATCCTCATGTCTATCTTTCTTGGTTTCCTTCCTATAAACATGGCCTTCATCTTTTTTATATCTATCTTCATCTCATAATCATCACATCTGTCATTTAGCTCCATCAGCATGTTCCTCAGTGTCATTCCATCTTCTGCTAGTAAAGCCATATCATCAGCAAATCTTATGCACTTAATTCTTCTTCCTTCCATGTTAATGCCTCCCATATTCCTGAAGCAGTTCTTCATTAGGTCATGCAGGTAGATGTTGAAAAGAGTAGGTGATAAAGGACATCCTTGTATATAGGAATCAATTAAAACACAATATAAGGTCAGGTTTATTATCCGGCAAAATCAGACCATTAGGGGTAGGAGTTCACCTGAAAATTTAAAAATTGCTCTAGTGGTCGCAATGTTTGATGTTTTACAATGAAACTCAATATACTTTACTAAAATACAGCTAGGAAGGTATTACCTAAAAATCAGCAAAATATGACCATTAGAAATGGAGATTTTACTGAAACCTAAAATAAAAAATTGACTAGCAATTACCATGTTTAGATCATCACAATATACACCGTACAATTTAATTAACTCTTAAATATATATAAGATACATTAGTTTAGTATTTGTAATATAGTAATGGAAAAAGTGACTAGAGAGATATTTTTTAAATTGGTGTCAAGTTATTATACAACAATATGCAAATAGGTAATAGCTTACAGTTATGCATGATTTGTTTTCACATTTTTAAATAAGCTGGTATCAGAAATTGAGTTTCTCCGTTTAATCAAAAGAAATATATATTCTGTAAAGCAGCAAACTTGGACCAGAAATTTGACTTGCTGAGAAGTTTACACAAAACCAGCTTCTCGGACTTCTTTACTTGTTTTGTTGCATGCTCCCTCCTTTGTAAATACTGGAACTTTCTTTTTCCAGAATCTTCTATAGATATACTGTATTTTTAATGAACATCTTTTCATGATCTACCAAACACAACACTTCTCAGTTAGGGTCAGATTTTTAATAATGTTTGTTTATATGTAGTTCATATTACAGAAAAATATATTGTATTTATATAGTTTCCATATTATAACTTCAAATGGGAAAAGATCACTGGGAAGTCCCTTCAAAAGATGGAATGAGATTTTTTTATAAACTATAACAGTTCTTGAAGGAATAGTACATATTAGGACAATGATGCATATGTTCATAATCTGATTTTAATATTTAGACATGTTTATGAAATTTATATTTCAGGCCTACCAAAATGTCTGCTTTTATGGCTTACATCAGGATTGTTTGATGCTTGTCAGAATGTCAGTGCAGCATACACATGTCAACTTTTTTAGAAATAAAATATATGTACTCTTTTTTTTAAATTGACACACCAACTTCCTTCGCAAGGATTTGATGCCAAATCCTTGTTTAGAACAAGGGAGGACACTACTGCCTCCAAAAGTTGGATTGGAGTTTAGTAGTTTGGAACAATTTGCACAATACAACTGAGTACAATGGTGTAAAACAGTGTGAGGTTGTGCAGATTATTTCACGAGGGTCATTTGATAAGTTCTAGAAACGAGGTAAAAAAGAAAAATACATACCTCATTGAAGCTATTTTTATTTTTCAATATAGTCTCCCTGTACACTAATGCGCTTGGTCCAGCGATGTTCCAATGTCTGAATTCCATCTCGAAAATTAGATTTCTTCAGCCCTGCAAAATACTCAACTCTGGCTATCAGTTCTTTGTTTGAAGAGAATCTCCATCTGCCCAGGAAGATTTTCAGCCTAGGGAAGAGATGGAAGTCAGATGAAGCCATATCAGATGAATAAGTCGGGTGTAGCAACAATTCATACTTCAGTTCGTACATTTTTGCCATGACAATGACACACATGTGAGGTTGCACATTATCCTGACGAAACAAGACTTTCTTCCTTACTAAACCTGGTCTTTTTGTGCGTATCTTTTGTTGTAGTTGGTCCAGGAGGTTAGCGTAGTATTGTCCTGTAATTGTTTGACCAGTTGGAAGATAATCAATCAAAAGAATCCCTTTTGCATCCCAGAAAACTGGTGCCATGATCTTTCCAGCTGACCGTATTGCCTTTGCTTTCTTTGGTGGTGGAGAATCAGCATGTTTCCACTGCTTTGACTGTTGTTTTGTCTCTGGGGTATAGTAGTGAACCCACATTTCATCTGTGGTCACAAACTGGTGTAAAAAATCTTGTTCGTTTCTGTGAAAACAGGCCAAACATTCTTCAGACATATCCACTCTGATATGTTTTTGATCTGGTGTTATAACAGCCCCAGCATCCATATAACATAATTTTTTCATACCCAATTCCTCACTTAAAATATAATGTGCCTGTTCAGATGACGTTCCTACAGCTTCAGCTATCTATCGAAATTTTAGTCGGCGATCTTACAATACCATTTTGTACACTTTCACAATTATTTCTGGAGTAATGGCACATCTTGGCCAATCACTATGGGGATCATTGTCTAAGCTGTCCGAACCACATTTAGGGTCGTATGCAAATACATTAGTCTCTTATATTATTTTTGGTCTGGACATCTTACCTCAATATTAATGTTGATTTGTTCTTGGACATGTTTCAAAACAATTCTGTTTTATCGTCAGCTTTCCCAGACTGGTTTTATTTATGTTGCATTATGTTGCACCACCTGGATGGAGCTGACATCGACATCCAGGTGGTGCAACATAATGCAACATAAATAAAACCAGTCTGGGAAAGCTGACGTTGGAGGTTCTTTGGCCAACCACAGGATGGAGCTGACATCGACATCCAGGTGGTGCAACATAAATAAAACCAGTCTGGGAAAGCTGACGATAAAACAGAATTGTTTTGAAACATGTCCAAGAACAAATCAACATTAATATTGAGGTAAGATGTCCAGACCAAAAATAATATAATTAAAATAACCTCAAAATATAACTTCCTAAAATTAAATATATATTAGTCTCTACTCAAATTACTTCCAATCACTGGTGAGCTGAGATCGAATTAATGGCCGCCTTACCGGTCATTCATGAATGTTGACGTTTTCGTAATATTGGCAACGAATTACCCAGAATTCTCAGCGATAAAACCACTTCCGTTATTTTCGTCTGCTATAGAGGAATGCATTTATGCTTGCATCCCGCAAATAATACCATATACAAACATGTCTGCGACGCGCAATATTACGCCGATTCTCCTGTTCTTCCAGTTGAATTCTTTGGTAGACTCTATCAAATTCCTCTTCTCCGCGTATACCGAAAACATGATCGAAGTCTTCAAGGTCCGACATCTTGGATAAGTTTCAAACTACATCGGTTACCATCGGTTCCCTTTGGGATTTTCACACAAGTTTATATCTTGAGCTATGATCTTAAGGTACCTTGTCAGGTAGCTTACAATTATTATCGCGTGAATAGATTTCTGAGTAAGAAAAATGTGTTTGGATAAAACTTTATCAGCAGAGAACGCCTTTTACTGTCTAATGCGTTCAAACATTCGACCCTTAAACTCAGTTGTCCACTTGGCAACTGTTG
This sequence comes from Diploptera punctata, assembly GCA_030220185.1. NCBI lineage: Eukaryota > Metazoa > Arthropoda > Insecta > Blattodea > Blaberidae > Diploptera > Diploptera punctata. The sequence goes on along the minus strand of JASPKZ010002306.1, from coordinate 523,424 downwards.
AATATGAAGGTGCAGAATCCCCCAATGATTTTTTTTTTCAAAGTATTTTATTATGGCTTGATTCTCAATTTTTTTTCATCTTCAAAAATTACTCAAAGTAAATATCGTAAGCAAGAATAAAACTTTACAAAAATAATGAAAATATCTGGAATTATAACAAATTTTATAACTTTATCACCTACTCTATAGGAACATTTTAGCATTCCCAACAGTCAACACATGTCTATACCACAGCTCTCCACCCAGAGCACTGATGCGCCACGTGTTTAATGCTAAAGGATGACTCATCATTATGCGGGAACCTGGTTGTGCTAGTGCTGACCTATGGTGGTGATTCTGAGAACTTATCAAACAACCCTCGTAACTTTGCCTTAGCAATGCAACAGAGTCCAATAAAACACAGTTCCATATTCCAGCATGAAAATGGACAATACATTCACTTCTCTAAATATTTCAAGATGTTACAAGATGAATTATGAGGAGAAATGTTATGAACAGGAATTTGATGAGAAAGCTAAAAGTGTCACCAACAACTATAACGATAGTAAATCTAACTACTTTATTTAAGTACAGTGTTAACATTTTTTTTATCCTTTGTCAGCTCCTGAAGATACCAATATCATATTTTTCTAGATTTGAAACTGTATGTGTTGTTAATGCCATCCACTGAACTTTTCATGCTTTGAGTTCCATGCTGGGCAGACAGATGGCTTTAATGTGGTATATTTTCAATTTATGCACCACTTTATGTACATAATGTTTTATGTGTTTGTGTAGTGTAAAGTGTGTTGCATGAGGGATGGTGATGAAGAGAAAGGAAAAGGTGAAACCTGCTGCCAGCATATAGCCTACTCTTGTTAAAAAACACCAAGAGGGCCACCACACTTAATGTCCCCATCTGATGGACAAATTGATATCAACATTATCACATGCCTTCTCAACATATATACTGAGAAGGGATTTGTAATTTAATGCAGAAATCTGGTGCACAATTTAGCAATTAAAACTTGTACACCACCACCCCTCCTGGCTCCGAGATTGAAAATTTTAGAATTAAATGGAATTAAATTTACAATTGAAAATGTTCAATCCCATCAGGTATCAAACCTAGACAACTAGTTAGGAAGCAGGCATGGTAACACCTGTGCCAGCAAGACTGGCCTGTATTTGATGTATGATAAGATAAAAAACACATATACATATTTCATGTAGATTGTACTAAAATATTTTAATGCTTAATTATATTAAAAAAATATGTATTTGATTCTAGCAAACAAGCTATTTTTGATGGAAAGAAAGCGATCCGTGGCGGTATTCCATTTGTATTTCGTAAGTACAAATTTTTTTTTTAAGAATGAGTTAATAACTTTTATTAAAGTTCAATAATTTAATCTAATTTTTTTTTTACATTGCAGCTCAATTTGGACAGTGGAGTTTTGGACCACAGCATGGTTTTGCCAGAATTATCAGATGGAATCTGGAAAAAGCACCAGAGCGCCTTCCAAGTGGTGACGTAGAGGCCATCTTCTCTATCATGGATAGTGAATTCACACGCTCAATGTGGAACTACCCTTTCCGTCTGACATACCGTCTGATTCTGAGGGAGAAAGAGCTCCACTTTAACATTGGAGTCTATAATCCCAGCAAAGAACTCACTTTCAGCTTCAATCTCCTTCTGCACACTTATTTTAAGGTACAGTTTTCAATTTCATACTGCATTTCCAACATGCCTTGACAGGATGTGCTGATTCAAAAAAGCTTCTCATAGAATTTTGATCAGTGCTCAATAGTTGTTTGTATATACTGGTAATGTAATACTATTAGATGGTAGTGAGGAAATATTTAGAGGTAACACACAGTCTATTTAAATAACACTAAGAAATTGGGACTGGAACTTAATATCAATAAAACTAAATATATGGTCACATGTAGAAATACATTATTAAATGGGAATGAAAACTTAACAAGAAATGAGGGAGATTTTGAAGAAGTGGCAGAATTCAAATACCTCGGAACAATAATTACCAACATGATTCAGGTGCAGATAGAAATTAAACATAGATAATACTCTGGAAATGCATGCTGTTATGGATTACAGAGACTCTGTCTTGACAATTTCTCTCAAAAAAATGTTAAATTAAAAATATATAAAACAGTGATTTTCCCAGTTATATCATATGGATACAAAACATTGTATTTTACTTTAAGAGAGAAGAAAAGATGGAGTACCGGTATTTGAGAAAAAAATGCTCAGGAACATTTTTTGGACTAGAGAGACAGACAGGTGAATGGAGAAAACTATATAACAGTGAGCTACATGAATTTTATGGAAAACCGATGTAATAAGAACAGTTCAATTTTGTGGACTACAGTGGGGAATGAAAGAGGGACATAGATATAACAGTGAGCTACATGAATTTTATGGAAAACCGATGTAATAAGAACAGTTCAATTTTGTGGACTACAGTGGGGAATGAAAGAGGGACATAGAAACTTGTATGAAAAGCAAAGGGAAAGCATTCAGTAGACAGGCCAAGAATGAGATAGAAGAATAAAATTAACCAAAATATGAGGAAGTTAATTATACATAGAATAACTGTAAATATTATTATATGAGGAAAGAGATTTATGGAGAGATTATGTCTGTGTGGCCATGAAACTATAGGTTCAATAATGCCAGTGAGTTAGTTTTTGTAAAATAATTATTATTTCAGGTTCCCGACGTCCGGCGTTGCCAAATCACTGGACTTCATGGGTGCACATTCATTGACAAGTCGAGGGAAGGTGCAGTGTTTCAAGAGGGACGCGATGTTGTCACTATATCTGAGTGGACTGATCGTATCTACCAAAATACACCTCAAGAACATATTATAACTAATGTTGTTTCTGGACGTAAGATGAGAATACAGAAATACAATTTCCCTGACACAGGTAACATTTCAGTCTCTCTTTTCTATTTGGTCAGAAAATATAGGTACATGGTAAAATTAACCATTAAGGCTCGAATCTATGAATGCATTAGACTGTAAAAGTCGTACTCTGCCTGTACTCTGCTGAGACAGTTGCATCCAAATATGTTTTTGCATGCTCAAAAATCTGTTCATGCGATAATAATTGTTGAAATTCCTAAGCTACCTGGTGAGGTGACTTAGCAGATAAACGAATCGTGAGCAACCCAATGGTAACTGATGTAGTTTGAAACCTTGCCGCGTACCTTGCTGCTTTATTCAAGATGTCGAACCTTGAAGACTTCTATTTATATATTAAATTTGGGAATTTTTAACATTATGAGGTTCAATTAATAATAATTAAATGAATCGTGATTTTTTTTTCCTTACCTCATACATCTATGTTTCTTTAAACACAGCACTGCAGTATCGGCGACACTGCAGTGCTGTGTGTTTAAAGAAACATAGATGTATGAGGTAAGAAAAAAATCACGATTCATTTAATTATTATTACTTGAAGACTTCGATCATGTTTTCGGTATATGCGGAGAAGAGGAATTTGATAGAGTCTACCAAAGAATTCAACTGGAAGAACAGGAGAATCGGCGTAATATTGCACGATGCAGACGTCATATACGGTATTATTTGGGGGACGCAAGCGTAAATGCATTCCTCTAGCACACGAAAATAACGTAAGTGGTTTTATCGCTGAGAATTCTGGGTAATTTCTTGCCAATATTACGAAAATAATGACTTTCATGCATGACCAGTTAGCTAATTCGATCTTTGCAGTTGCTCATGGAAAGTCAGCTCACCAGTGATTGAAAGTAATTTGAGTAGAGACTAATGTATTTGCATGTGGCCGTAAATGCTGCATCAATAACAGATTAATGGCATGTGAGATGCAGTCTAGTACTAAAATAAAATAAGCTCCTTTTTTCATTTGTACTCATCATCTTCATAGTTTTGAAATAACGAGTGTTATGGTCTACAAAAAAATTTTAAAACCATCTTTTCATAGACTGTCTCAATAATCTTACCATTTCTCCCATATTACTCAATTTCAAAATTTTAGTTTGACATCTAATGATAAAGATACTTGTTTACTTTTTGAAGCCTGAAGTTTAGATTTTTGTCACCAAAAAAAAAAATAGTAATGATTAATGACAGAACATATTACTAATGCTTATAAAAATAGTAATTTATTTTACTTTATACATTTATGACCATACTGATTCAGGGTTAAATTACAGCAAACTCCCCATGTTAATTGGGACCAAGATATGCACGGAAAATCGAAAAACATGGATAATCCAATTAAGTTATTCAGCGCCATGGAAGTTGATCAGAAATGTATTTACCCACTTTAACACTACTTAAATGCAACAAATATTCATAAATGTTGTATTAAATGTATTTAGGTGCGAGTCATAATTATCATTATTTCATTTTACTCGTAAATATTAAAAAAAAAACCACCTGGTTACAAAGGTTATTCAAAATGGCCGTCGTAACCAGCGACAACTATACTAGTAATCACCGATATCCACACTTATAACCAACGATGACAATTAATCAACGATTCCCACATTAGTAACCACCGATGACCACACTACGAACCACTGATAAACCCACTGCTACAGCATATCCGTGGACTAGTAACCACCGATGACCACACTACTAACCAGCGATAAACCCACTGCCACAGCATATCTGTGGACTAGTAACCACCGATGACCACACTACTAACCAGCGATAAACTCACCGCCACAGCATATCCGAGTAATTCCGTGGACTAGTAACCAGCGATAAACCCACTGCCACATCATATCTGTGGTTTCAATCCGTAACAACAAACTTTCAGTGACTCACGCAACGGAAATTTCCGAAATTGTATTGTATTCTCAGAATGTTGATTGGTACCGTTAAATGCATCAGGGGGGGGCTGTGAGTGAAGGTTACTCTATTGTTAAGTTTATGTAGATAGGAAATAACACTATGAGGGTTTTTAATATTGTTTATTTTTTATTATTTCACTCACCTCATACTTCATAACTCCTTGCAAACCCAAGGCTTTGTCACATCATTTGTGACATTCTCAATGCTGTGTCACGTTCACAACTGACGTCCAACGGCCTTCTATCCTGTCTGCAGTCAGTTGTGAATGTGACACAGCATTGAGAATGTGAAATAATAAAAAATAAACAATTACTCTATTGTGCTAGTTTCTAAGCTCAGTTCACAGTAGTGCATTTAGAAATAAATAATTTTTTATAACAATACAAAATACAGTCTTTAAAAAAATACAGAAAAAAAGTCCTGCCCGGATAATCTGCAAACCGGATAATACATGCACGGATAATCGGGAGTTTGCTGTATACAGATATTAACAAATGTGAATTAACTATAAATTAATAACACAATGCATAATATAGAGCAGATAATGAAAGTACTATAATTGTTTATGCAACAAGTTAGAAAGTTTTTTTTTTTTCCACAAGGTGGGAAACTTTCTGACTAAACCATACATGAGCTCAAAAATCTCACCAAATGCAAAAAATATGCTTTCTAAACTTGTTACATGCATAATTTCTTTTACACTACCAAGAATTTCAAAATTGAGTTGCCCAGTGGAACAGAGGCACATGCCACAATAATACTATTTTACAGAAACAAGGAATTTCTGAAAGTTGTTTATCTGTGGAACATGGGCATTATGTTTTAATTGTTTAACCAGGATCTTGAATTATATGATGAATTGAATATCTTATAAATATTAGTTGAAATATTCCCAGTATTAAATGTTTTTAAGTAATAGAATAGGACAGGTAATTTGTGCAAATGAAGTGGTGGTATATGCCCCAAATAATGCAACTCTTTGCCAATACAAAAAAATGGAAGCCTGTTTAACAGGAACAATGGAAATTAAAATGTGTAAATATAGATTTAATATTCAAGTGAATTATATTTGATAACATTGAAAGAATAATCCCATATATAATGGAAATAGAAGATGGAGTTGGAATTTACTCAAAAACTGTTTAGCTTCTATGTTGCAATAGGAAAAAAATTACACACACTTCAATGGAGAAATTCAGGCAATAGAGTTAGCACTAACACAACTCCTCTACAGAATAAATACATTTCAGAGAGATTCAACATCAGCTATACAAGCTATAACTCTCCAATCTCCAGAAAAGTGTTCGAAATAAAAAAAGATCATAAGATTATTGACCAAACAAAATAAAATTATCCAGCTCCAATGGATCCCCTCTCATTGCGGTACATGGAAATGAAATGGCAGATCTTTTAGCAAAAAAGGACACCAAAATTTTACAGAAAACAAATCAATCCCTGCCCTACCATTCTGCAAAAATTATAATTAAAAGAAACTTCCAGAAAGAACTGATGGAGCACTTCAAATCACAAAGTAATGAGAAACCATGGGCAGCTATCTCGCAGAATAAAAACTTAATACCCGAACAACCAAGACATGAAGCAGTAGGAACATTCAGACTGTTAACAGGCCATGACTACCTGGCAGCACACCTCCATAAAATTGGAATCTTCAACTCTCCAAATTGTATCCTGTGTCAAGACAATAACACTACCATGAACAAAGATCATCTTGCTAGCTGTGAGGCTCTAAAGATGTCACCTACAAGAACTCTGGCAGGACTCTATTGAGAAGCAAGAAAGCAAATGGAACACATCCAAGCTAATGGGCATTAGACTACTACTACTACTACTACATTTTACATAACTATAAGTCCTCATTAATGTCTTCTACTTCAACCCTCTCCACAGTGTTATCACTTTTCAGACTATTATAAAAAGAGGCATACATTGATGGTACAAACTGCAAGAGATACTGCAAATCCTGGAATTTTGTTCCTTTTATTGCTCGTCCATTGGGATATTTAACTGGCAACATACATTATTTAAAAAATTGTGGACAGCCACAAGACTTCTGCAAACTTAATATGAAAGGTTTCTCAGATAAAATCATGGGAATACTGATGTAGATAGAGTGATCTCTATTTACTAACCTAAAAACCATTGCTTTTCTGATTTCAGCAGGCTTCTTATCCACATCACGTTTCGGTTTACAAGGTTGTTCATTATAGAGGACATGCAAACAAAATCTTCTCTTTTTATTTCTACAACTACAATTTTTTTGTCTTACTTTTTATTATTAGTTCAGTTCATTTTGAAGGAATGTACACTGCTAGGGTCTTTCTCTTCAATGTTTCGATTATTTCAAAATTTTGATCGCATGGCATGAATGTATGGCCAGGGAGGAAAAAAATAACTTTGTTCAATTTCATCAAAACTCTTTTTTGTCTAATAGGTATAACCTAAGACCTAGAATGATATAGTTCTTATTCTGTCCAACACACAAATTTGAATACACAATCAGTTTTCTGTGACGTTCTTCTTTCACTTTCTCGAGAGCCTTTAGAATACAGCTTGCTACTTCATCAGTTCCCCTTGATGCTATATTTTCCGACCACACACATCTCACTGCTTCACCATCAATGCAACGATGAACATAAAAGTTATATGTCCATAACTGTCTTTTATAAAATACTGTTTCTGTTGTGATGAATGGAGTGGGCAGTGCCTGCTGCAGGTCCATACACAGAACTATAGAGTGTCACATTCATCCTGTACCTGGGAAACATTAAAATATGGTTTTGAATCTTGTCCTTTTCATCAGCTTCGATAGCATTGGGCCTATTGCCATGCTTGCTTATTCTATCTTCAGTGGGTGTATGGACACGAATTTCTGATGTTGATTGACCCTCTTCTTCATCATCAGAAACTTTCCTAACACATTCATCACTTTTCCGAACAGTTCTTAAACGCTTTATTGATATTCTGCGGACTGCAAGAAATGCACTTCTACAGACTTCAAGTTCACTAATATTAGTTATATGAACATAGTATATGAATGAAACCTTCCTTTGACCTACATTTGCATATTTTTTCTTCTTGTATAACCTTTCTTACACTCATAAGGTCGCACCAGTACAAATAAATATTTTGTTTGTTGTAGTCCCCCAAGCATTATTTAAAAATGTTTTTTTTTATCTTCACTAATCATTAGTGAAGCAAAATTACATGATGCTAGTTTGCAACACGGAATTCCATTATTTACTAACTCATTTGCTGGCAAATCTTCTTATTTCTGTTTTCATATTGTTGTCCACTATTTCTCAGACGTTTTCTTTCATTATCCTTCCACTTATTTTCATGACGAGTCCTTTTACTATTAACTCGTCTTTTTTATCTTCAGAAAACGCATCAACATCAATGTCAGACATATTGGAAATGATGTAGACAATTTGAGAACTATCACTGCCCTCTGGATCTATACATCTATAATATTATAGATCCAGAGGGCAGCGGAACTAAATTCTGATTGGTTAGTTTCATTTCTGCCAAGCTATCAGGAACGTTGACTGTAACCACTTGAAATAAAGAGAAAGAAGGTGGCATGTGCCTTTTTTTCCATTAGCAATATGTAGCATTCAGAATCTTGAAGTTTTATTATGCTCCTTGTTAGAGAATAGACACATGCCACCATGCAAATAATTATTGGAATCGACGCAAGAAGGCAGGAGCTACTTAACCATAACAAAAACTCACAATCAACAGATTTGTGGCATGTGTCTCTTTTCCACTAAGCAACTCAATTATTAAAAAAAGCATTCTTTGTAAATGTGAAGCAACATGATTGGACACAGTATGAGTTAGGACTTCTAGGCTGTTGATAAGTTAATGACATGACAGTAAATAATCATTTGTTTTATCACCATTAATTTGTTCACATAGACAACTTAATCAATATGACGACAAAAGCAATTAAATAGAGTGGGGGGGGAAATTGAATGATGTGCAAATAGGACAACTTTGGTCATTCAAAATAGTTCAAGAATAGAATACTTCAGATCTTGGTAGCATAAAAAAATATTAAAGTAATAATAGGGCCTAATAATATATTAATAAAATATAAACCTAGAACTTGATTGAATTATTAACTTGAAAAAAAATTGATAATGAAAGTTCAAAATATAAAAGTATAATAAAAATATCCCTAGAATTTGTTGTATATTATATTGTCTAAGGAAGTGTATCAAAGATACCAAGTGGCATAGCATATGTTTTGAGACGGAGACTCTGCTCTTAACAATTTAGGAGTCTTTTATTCTTTAAAGTGCATTTTTTGTAGATTGGTGATGAAAGAATTAAACTCCATGGGACAAACAGGCCTAGAAGGCTTGCAATCCAGCTGCTGGTCTTTCATCCATATATGCAATTTACAGAAATGAAATGATTATTCAGCCAGTATATGGGTGACATGTGGTTAGCATGTCGGGTCACTAGCCAATATAACTGGTTTTCTTAACTGGATCCAAAATTCCTCATGATGCTGGGAGGGCACAGGTTTCATACTGGCCGAAATTTCTTCTCAAATGGGGACTTGGAGCAGTGCATGTCCTGTAGCCGTGCACTAAGGCATGATGACATCTATGACATGGACCAATAAAGAAAAGACTTTTAAATAGAAATTTACGTGCTGAGTAACTCATGGTTGATGCATAATAGACATGCACACTAAAAGTACTTTTACACTCTAAAGCCGAGTGGTTTAAGGCATCATGCCTTGGTTTAGATGTAATATGGCTGCTCTTCCTTCCATTAATCTTTTAGAGGAAATTAGATTATTAAATAGAATGGTTGATGGCAGCTTTCTTATATTAATATTGATTTTTTTATCTTTCTTTAGAGTGGCTTATACTTTATTTATATTTTCTTATAGACAACATGGTCAGATTTGTTATGGCACTTGTTTGGGACCTCATGGGGAAGACATTTTATCTTGAAGTTTCGATCAATATGAGACCAGTGTCCTCTCAACATTGTAAGAAATTTGGGTAACTTCAATAAATATCAGCTCCAGGTTGAGAAAACCAGCTAAAACAACTGGAGGTCCTGATATACTGACCACTTGTTACCCCTATATTTGCTGGATGATCATCCATCTTTGTAATTAAAACATGTGGATGTGAGGCCAGCAGCTGGCTGGTAGGCCAAGGGCCTTCTAGAAATATCATGCTATGGAGAAAGAAAATTCTATGATACAACAACTTGGCTTTACTTCACTTTCGAAGGAACTATGTTCACAATTTTTATGCACTTAAAAATAATCAATTCTGGCTAACTTAGAACCTGAAAATCTCAGAATCAATTATGAACTTAGTATAACAATTATTGGACATCCAGGATCAACTGCTATCAGAAGTGGCAAAGACAATGGAAGCAATGTTATGATAGAGGAACATGAAGGGACTGTTGTGTACAACCAGATAGATATAGGAGGGAGGGCAGATCCTAGATCAGACTAATCTCAAACAAAATAATGTTAAATTGAATTAAAAGTACTTCGTACCTCACCTCATATCAAGTCTTCTAAATTATACTTCAGTTTCAAAGCTTTGGTAGCTTCATCTTCAATAATATCTCTTGACTAATTATATCTCGATCAGAAGAACTACTTCTTCCCTCTCAGAGGGAAGATGAAGCTGCCAATGCTTTGAAACTGCAGTATAATTAGAAGATTGAATATGAGGTGAGATATGAAGCATTTTAATTCAATCTTAAATTAAACCTCATAGTAATTTTCCCTATAAAAGTTCAAAAGAATGTAACTCCAGTGAAGTGAAATGCTTTTACCTTTTTTAGAGTGTACCACCATTGTACATATTTTCGATAATTTTAAATGGGTCTCCATTGCTACACCAATGAAGGTAATATTGTATAGCAATGTCAAAGTTACACCTACGATTATTTTCTTAAATAGCCAACCTAGTTACACACCAATGTTCTACACATTGTTCTGATAAAGAATGGAACAAAAATTCTTAGTAATTTTTTGAAAATATATTTCTTTTAATAACCAATAAATAATGAGTTGTGAAATCTCACCTCATAAATTCCGTAATCTTCAAGAGGCATCCCTCACATATTCAGCCATCTTTAAGACTGTTGAACATCGGTCTACTTATACTCATCCACTTTTTCTGCTTTTAATTTTAAGAAAATCAGTCATTTTTACAAAATATTTAACATTTTCTCAGTTAGGATACTTGGAACATCATCAAAAGAAACTAATGTATCATTAGGCTGTAGTGAGATGTTTCTCAATTCTTCCATTAATTTTAAAGAATTTTCAATGTTCTTCTTCTTCACTTCCTGATTTAGGCACTAATAGATCTAAAGACCATCTCTTCTTCCTCTCGGGAAATAATATAAGATTTTATTTGGTAATCTACTTTCTTTCTACATGTTCTTTCCACTGATTCTTGTTGTTAAATATATTTTCTTTTATGGAGTAGATCTGCAGTTCTTCACGGATATCCTCATTTCTTATCTGGTCCATTCTAGTGCATCCTTTTACTCTTAAAAATTTCATCTCGGCTGCTTGGATTTTACTTTCTTGTTTAGTAGTGATAATCCAAGATTTGCTCCCATACAAAAGGACAGGGACTGCCATTGTTTTATAAAATTGTAATTTTGTTTGTTTGTGGGCTTTATTATTCAATGTTCTATTTATTATGCTACAAATATCTTGAAAATGATGAGTTTTATGTTCAATATCTTTATCATATCCATAGCTGATATCACATCCTAAATATTTAAAGTGGGATACTTGTTCAATATTTTCGTCTCCAATTATTATTTTTGCACACAGTGTGTTTCTTCCACAAAATGCCATTACTTTTGTTTTACTTACTGAAATTTCAAAATTATAATTGCTACATATTATATTTAGTTTGTAAGCAGCCAATTGTAACAGATCTTCATCATGGTGTAGTAAGACTAAATCATCGGCAAAAATTAAGTTATTAATACTTGTGTCATTGTTGAATCTAAGGCCTTTGTCTGTTATAATTTTTCATTGTTTCATAATGTCATCAATATATATATTAAAACGAGTGGGTGATAGACTACACCCTTGTCTAACTAAACTATTTGAAAAAATAATGCAAGTTTTTAAACCTTGGTTTAATAATTTAGTTTCTTCTTCAGTCAAAACTACATTATCATTATTTCATGTTTCCAATTCTTGAATATTGTTTAATACTTAATTACCTTTTTTTTCTTCTTTTCTTTATGGATCTAATAACTGTATTACATTTCTGAATAAGGTTGTTAAATTTCTTCTTTTGTGTTATTTTCTTCCTAATTACAAAATTCAAATGTTGGTTGGTTGGTTTCTAATGTCGAGCACTTGATAATGAAATCATTCGCTCTCTTGCGCTCCAATATTTAGCAGAAAGGCTGGTCTCTTCTACAAAAGCTGGACAACGGAAGAGATGGTTTCTTTCCATATCTTCATTTAAATTGCAAAAGGGGCATTTAGGTGAATCTGTTATGCCACGTCTGTGTAGGTGATTATTCAGGTAGTCATGTCCCTATAGCAGTCTGAATATTGCTACTGCAGATTTTCTTTGTAATGTAGTAATGTCATAAGCTTGTAGATTTTCCCATTCCTTTCCAGATGTTTTGGTGGTGTATTCTTCTCTAAGTTTATTGATATATTTATTTGAGATAATTCTTTTGATAGAGTGAAAGGAAACTGGAGTAGAAGTTGGGTTTGAAACAATTTTGCTACTCTTCTTGGCCAGAAAATTGGCTATTTCATTGCCTGTCACTCCACAATGGGCCGGAATCCATTGAAGTACAACTTCTTTATGTAGATGGGATAACTGTTTTATCATTTTGTGACATTCGATAATTTTGATGCTTTTGGGTGTTGTATCTCGTGTTATAGCAAGAATGGCTGCTTTGGAGTCACATAGAATTACAACTTTTGTAAATTTTTGGATGTGATATAAATGATTTTGTAAAATGTTCAAAAAAGTTTTTAACTAAACATGAGCTTTATGAGGTGAGATGAAAAAAACATTTATCCGACTCAATTTATAAATTGTAAATTACCTCGTAGTGTTACTTCCCACTGTAATTTTGATTAATTTACCATTCTTCCTTATTAATATAAACTTAATCTCTTTCCAGATCTCCCTCTGTGACGTTTTCCTCCTTAGTCATCATATTCCCAGTATGAAAAGCAAGTGTATGAATAGGATAATCTCATTTCAGTTGTTTGGAACCCATGGGTGGAGAAAGCGAAGGAGATATCTGACTTTGGTGATGATGAGTTCCCCAATATGGTTTGTGTGGAATCAGGGCATGTATCCAGCCCAGTAATTCTGCTGCCAGGCACCGCATTTGAAGCAAGCCAAATTCTTCAGGTGATGTGAGTGGAGGGTGGGGCTGCCGGGGGCCCAGGAGGGCGGAGGGGAGCCAAACAGCTGCCACCACCACCACCACAGCAGCAGCAGCAGCATGCCAACCCTTCACCCTCCACTTCGACAGGCGGACTGGCCTCCCCTTCGCCCGTCTGGCCTCCCGCCCCATGGCTCACACTCAACAACGTGTATGTTGGCGAGATGTTGCATCACAGACTTCTACTGGAGCAGCGTGGAAAGGAAAATCCGCCCGAACAACACGTTCATCCGCACCAGTGTGCTCCCCAGACATCATGCAGCATCTGCTCTCTCAATTTGTAATGCAGTTATCTTCAACCTCACTAAAGCATATTTTGTCAGAAGTTTAAATGCACCAGCAATAATAGCAAAAAACTTATTACTTATCTCTGTTACTATTCAGGTGCTCTAATCATGTGAAGGCATTTCTGATAAAAATATTGCATTGCATCACATTATTATCATCAATATCTTTTTAATTTGAATATTTAAAAAAATAAAATTACATAAAATTAGTTTTAACATTCAGTTGCCTTAAAAATCCCAGACTTATTTATGAATACAATCAAGAAAATTATTATGAATAAATTGAATACTTTAACAATTCACAAAATTATGAAATTATTAATAATAACTTTAAAATATATAATTTCTCTTTATGTTCCATTTGACAGTTCTAGCACCTCACATTGCATACAGATTATAGTAAACAGTAAAAATTCTTAAACTTTCACGAACAATAGCTTTTTGTTGTTTGTGTGTTGTTGCATCCAAGAGTTTTCAACTAACTTTTCTGCCATCATGTCATGGCCTTCTTCAGACTGAAGAATATAAACGTTTGGTGAAAACTTTTGAATGCGGTGACACCTGAATTACAAACACTCCAATGATTATGATTATCATTTTTCACAATGGGGATCATTTTACCATTATTAATATACTCCAAACTGTTTACTTGTTATTACATTTACTGATGTTATAGCAAACAAAAATTTTGGAGTTTACAAATGTTCATGAGATTGTCATGTGTTTTTTGTTCTGCTTACTTAATTCATTAAGAATTGTTTCATATGTATTTTTCATTTTGAGTATGCAAAATAAATTATGATTTTTCCAGTTTTTATAAGGGAGTACTGGACATTTAAAGCTGATGAAATGGATAAATAAATAAACATGTCTTATTATTGGTTGAGATTTTGATGCATTTGGCCTTATTCAGTTCTCTTTGCAATACTAACATCAAATCTGTCAAATGAAATACTTTACTGATGTACAAATTAGAACTGTGCAGCTACAGAAATCTGCAACTAGAAAAATCACTAAATGCAGCTAAAAAACAGATATTGATCAATATATGATTTTTAAACTGCTCTTTGGGAAAAGACAAATTATTGCTGGGCAATGAAAACCTCGTTTTTATGTGTTAAAAGTTAAGATTGCAACATACTAATCAATCAATTGAAAATAACTTATTTACAATTTTATAAATACAGTAAAAAAGTTATTCAATGATTTTTAAGGAATCTAGTAATATCACCTTGATATTACACTTGTTATTTTGCATTAGAAAATAAAGAATGTTCCATTTGCATTAGCATTATATTAATATATGTTGCAATCTTAACTTTTAGTGCATAAAAATTCTTTCCCTAAATATAACTCAAGGAATCTGGAAAAATTACGTAAATACACTAAATTGTAACAGTGTAAAACAAATTGCTGTGTAATTTGTACAAAATCCACAACTCTTTTCTACAATATGTCACCTTCTAGCTTCAGAAATAAAATTTTGTTCCATCATCACTTGATTAAGGTAATGTGCTACAAGCCAGAGTGTCATGAGTTCGAGCCACAATGTGGACAGGATTTCTAAAATGGCCTAAACTTTCTGGCAGCACCATCTTCGACTCAGTAACTCAATTGTCACTTTACCTTTAAATTCAGTGTAATTTTTTTTTCTTCTCTTGTAAAATTTGTATTAATGGATTGAAGAGATTTAATTGCTCAGCAACAAAATTTGATTAATTATTTTTTAACGAGAGTAAATATCTTTCCTTGTTAATAAAAGTTTGACCCTTTGTTGATAAAAAAAATGGTTGAAGATAACTGTAATATCGTCACAACCCACCGTGGCATCAACTTGCTCTAGAACAAGTAGTTATAAGAATAATATCAATAATAATAGTGATATTACAACAATGACACATTTTCTATTAAACTTTGTGCCACTAGCATTACAATTGTTGTTATCTTTGTCTTTATTCATTGGCATTGCCTTAAAAACACGTATACGAAATAATGATGCCTGCCTAGAAAAAAGAATTTTAGTGGCAATTTTCAGTGAAATTGTCAAATCAGCTGGCAGGCAGACCTAGCAAATGTTTATAGAATTATATTATCCATGTAAATGTGTAGAGCTTTGCAGTAGGTCTGATCAGTCTTCCAGGCATTGTACGTGCATGCATCATGCGTAGAGAGCAAGGGGTCGGTGCAATAAACATTTCTTTGTATTGGGACATTACTATTGTTTATTATTATTATTCTATGAGGGTTATTAATAAGTTAGTGGCAGTATTTAAATTAAGTAAAATTACAATTTACTTATATGTATTACTAATAGAAATTCCTTATCCAGAACAATTCAGAATTCCTATTACATAATTCTGTGGCTGTAGAGGAGACTATAATGGAATACAAAATTTTAGAAGATGGAATATAAATATAAAACTTTTACACCTCACCTTGTAAAGTAAGATCCTTTTACACGGATGACAAAAAAATTTAACATCAATACAATTTTTTAATAAAATTTATATGGGAAGTAACATTATTGAGGTAAATTATCAATTTTATATTTCCTTAATTGAATTGGACATTTTTACACCTCACCTCATAAAAAATGTTATTCGGTGGAATCACATATTTCTTGAGGTGAGGTGTAAAAATGTCTTAATTCAATTATGTAATTAATTAAATATGAGTTGTGTTTTGACTCACCTTATATTTCTTGATTTTTATGCAGACCTGGCTTTCGTCGCTGACTTTGCGACATTCTCGATGCCACACAGTTGTGGCTAGGTCTGCATAAAAATCAAGAAATATGAGGTGAGTCAAAAATACAACTCAAATTGAATTAAAATAAACATCATAGTGTTATTTCCTACATATATTTAATCAATTATGTAAATTAAAATCAATTGCACACTCAACAAATAAATAAGGTGAGCATTTTTTTTTTTTTATCTTGCCTCATAGAAGTTGAGTTCTTTTAGGCCATGTTTCAAAACAAAATTTCTGTTTCATCTTCAGCTTGTCCAGACTGTTGATTTTTTACTTTGTCGGCCTGGATGCCGATTCCTATTCCAGCTTGTTCAGACTGTTGATTTTACTTTGTCAGCCCTTCATGTTTTTGAGTAGGAATCGACATCTATGGCTGACAATGTAAAAATCAACAGTCTGAACAAGCTGAAGATGAAACAGAATTTTTTTTAAACATGTCCTAAAAGAAGTCAACTTCTATGAGGCAAGATGAAAAAAGACTCACCTTATTAATTAAGAAGAACCTCATAATGATACTTCCTATTGTTAAATGGGGAACACTCGACAAATTTGAACTTTTTCTTATAATATGAATAAAATAACCAGATCTTAACAAATTGTATTTGATGCACATGAAAAGTTTGTAACATATCACTTTTTGAGTTATAGATATTAACTTGATAATTTAATAATCAGCTTTTTTGATCTATTAAAAATTATTATGTTCTCAGTTTTTGTATGAAAATTTCCAAGGACAGCTTGACTCTGACAAAAAATTGACTTACCAGCTATTAAAACTTGCAAAAAACCATCTTCTTACAATAAAATAGACAAAGATAAAAAGTGAATTAATATTAATAAGCTAAAGCTATTACAGTATTATGACTGAAACAAGTAAATTAATGTACACAACTTAATCAATAGTAAGACAAAAATTTATCATATTTGAAGAGAAAAATTATACGCTCAGACCGGGACTTGAACCCGGGACCCTTGGTTCTCTAGAGCAAGTACTGATCTAAATGCAAATTTTTCTCTATATACGTTGTAATTCCCACCCACCAAATGCTATGAAGCCTTTGCATCTATCTTTGCAAATGGCAGCTCCTTTATTAAGAAGACATATTTGGGAATTATACATTACATTATATATGCCAGTACGGCTTTTTTCAATGTTTTTATTATTAATTTCATACATCTCAATGATGGATAGATCATATTTGAAGAGAAAAATTATATGCTCAGACCGGGACCCTTGGTTCTCTAGATCAAGTGCTCTACCACCTGAGCTACTTGAGCAAGTACCAATCTAAATGAGAGAAAAATTTGCATTTAGATCGGTACTTGCTCAGGTAGCTCAGATGGTAGATCACTTGGTCTAGAGAACCATGGGCCCCGGGTTCAAGTCCCAGTCTGAGTACAATTTTTCTCTTCAAATATGATTTATATATCATTGAGGTATATGAAATTAATAATAAAAACATAGAAAAATGTATGTCTGAACTGGGATTCAAACCCTGAACCTTTAGTTTTACATGCTGATGCCCAAGACCACTGAGCTATTCAGGCTTCCTCCCCATCCAAGCAAAAATAGTTTTTTTTTAATCTATATCTACTTCAAATCTAGTTTGAGCCATCAAGTAATTTATTACTACACAATATTGGTAGTTATTGTTCCATTTTAAAACCACCATCCATACCATCATAAATTTATATTATGGTTTCTGAAAAGCAGGTATCTATAGCAGAATGCACCTCAAATTCTCCCTTTACCATTGATTACAATAGTTTAGTTGCGTACTTACTTATTTCAATAGCTTTAGCTTCTTAATATTAATGTAATAAAAATAATGCTATAGCTAGGTGGAGCCCCATCATGTCTTCTCAATGTAGAAGCCATTCAATGTGTACTTGTGAATGATGATTCATGGTTTAGGCATTTTTTTTTTCTCTCTTTACCATTCATTACAAAAGTAAAAAAAAAACCTTTTGTTTTTTCTCTCTCTTTCCAGAGAACTGGAATCTTCCTTTTAAAATCCAGAAATAATTGCCTATCATTGCTGGATCCCATCTTCCTTTATTCCATTGTAGCAATATCTTGGTGAAATCGCCCTCATCACTTACAGCCTCAAGGTCTCAGGAAAGAAGCCCAAATGTGAATGTAAGAAGTGGATCCTCAGTGACATATGGCAGCCCATTTTCTTGTAATTTCTTAGTAATGTCTCTAATAATATAATTGGTGATGATTTTCTGCCTTGTGATTCCTTAAAAACCCTTTGATGACAGATACAAAAGATTTTCATACTGGTAATTTCATAAAGTCCCTTCTTGAAAGTTCTCCAATTTGTGAACTGACAAATATACCTGCATCACTGACCTTAGGGAAGAGAGTCTTCAAGTATGGAAAGGCTTTTCCATTCTTATCTAGAGTTTTCACAAAAAATTTTATTAGTCCTATTTTATATCAATTGATGGAAGAAATACTTTCTTACATTTAATATTGTCACAGAGATCGGTTTCATAGGATTCAGATGTAATTTCTTCAAATTAATTCCAAAGATTTTACACAAAACTTCCAAATTCAGTAATTCACTGATTCTTTTCAAATAATTCACTGCTAATAAAGTCTCTTGCTTCACAATTTATTTGATTGTTTTTCTTTATACTCGCTGACGATTTTACTAACATCTTATCTTCGCTCTGGAGTTTACTTCGCTCGTCCACTATTCAGACACTAATACTGGCTGGTCAGATCCTCATGTACACAAGGCAAGAACATTCTGGAATCCCAATTGAGCCTTCTCAAGGCTTTGAGAATTGATCTCCTCTTGGAACAGAGGCATAGACACACGTAGAAAGTTCTCTGCGAGCTTTCCGATTTGTGAGTCATCAGCTCACGAATCCTTCTCTACCATACAAGACGAGACTTGACTCTTGCCATCGCCTGCAAATTTCAAAAGCCAGCCCAACAATGCATCATAATATTATGCTCACCAGGAATGTGACCTTGTTTGATAAGGCCAGTTTTTCATCACATGTTTTGCTGTTGCTTGACATAATAATAAAAAAATTAAACTTAATAAATCTCCTTCAAGCAACAAAGCTATTACATTCAAATACCCATAACTTGACCAGCAATATCCATTATAATTTACTGCATTCAATATTAGTGACAATATTTTCATAGTGATTGAATGAGCCACCGGAATGGATTGCAATGAAACTACCTTTAAGCTCAATTTTGATGACTTGATGAACAGTCTCCATTCTTCTGGATTATATTAAATATCTAATACATCCATCAGCCCATTCACATTTAAGCAGACACAAACAGAATTTTCCATTGCAAAATAATTAATCTTCTTATCATTTCATTTTCTTGGTACCTTTTGCTAATAAGTTGCATTCATATAATCTATAACCTAACAGGTTGAGTTACTTAAAAAGACCGAAATCCCTAACTAGGTCATTAAGTTCTTCCTGTTGTATCAAATGTGGTACTATACAGTGTTTGGGAATGTAGATGTGATCAGCAGAAGTTGAAGGGTAGTTTGAGGATTTTAATTGCGTTCTTCTGGAATAACAATCTTACCCACTGAACGGAGGGGGCATGTTCCTATGACTAATGGAAGATTAGGATACACAACTTTACCTTTAGTTTTCCTTCAAAATCCCTCTGCAGAAGTAAAAAAAAAAATATTCCAGATGACTGGTAGGTAGTCACTGAAATATATTAACAGCAAAAAATGTCATTTTTCCCTTGCAACCACTCCATTAACTTCACAGCCAAAATACAACTAATATGCTTCTTTGCATTGTCTGTAATTAATCAACATTGTAATTTCAAATTTAGCAGAAACTTTTTGGAGAGTTTTTAATTCAATGACAATTGTGATCCAATTTAACATCATTATAGAATAACTAATACAGCTCACAACACTAACACAACCAGAACTAAATGTTGGTTGGTTGGTATCTAATGTCGAGCACTTGATAATGAAATCATTCGCTCTCTTGCACTCCAATATTTAGCAGAAAGGCTGGTCTCTTCTACAAAAGCTGGACAACGGAAGAGATGGTTTCTTTCCATATCTTCATTTAAATTGCAAAAAGGGCATTTAGGTGAATCTGTTATGCCAATTCTGTGTAGGTGTTTATTCAAGCAGTCATGTCCCGTTAGCAGTCTGAATGTTGCTACTGCAGATTTTCTTTGTAATGTAGTAATGTCATAAGCTTGTAGATTTTCCCATTCCTTTCCAGATGTTTTGGTGGTGTATTCTTCTCTAAGTTTATTGATGTATTTATTTGAGATAATTCTTTTGATAGAGTGAAAGGAAACTGGAGTAGAAGTTGGGTTTGAAACAATTTTGCTACCCTTCTTGGCTAGAAAATCGGCTATTTCATTGCCTGTCACTCCACAATGGGCCGGAATCCATTTAAGTACAACTTTTTTTATGTAGATGGGATAACTGTTTTATCATTTTGTGACATTCGATAATTTTGATGCTTTTGGGTGTTGTGTCTCGTGTTATAGCGAGAATGGCTGCTTTGGAGTCACATAGAATTACAACTTTTGTAAATTTTTGGAATGTGATATAAAAGATCTTGTAAACTTAAGAAAATTGCTAGAATTTCGCCATCAAAGTTTGTTGAATTTGTGTTTAGTTTACGATAAAAGGAAAAAAGTGGACATAATGTACCGTCAGTGCCGTCATTTGGTAGGCTGGATCCATCTGTAAAAATATGTACCCATTCAGGAGCTGGGTATCTTAGATTTATTATTTCCAGTGACATTTGTTTTAAAATATATGGAGGAGTTTCAGATTTCTTGATGTCTTCTGTTAAATGAAGGTTATATTCAATTTCCAAAAATTCTAGAGGGTTGTTTCTCATCTGCATATTTTCTTTTGAATGTGGAAGTTGCAATTTCTGTTTGATTTCTTGTACTATGCTTAAGAAGCTTTGCTGAGATTTTAAACATACTTGTGGTTTTCTTTGGGTCCAGTTATTATGGGGTAGCCTTAAATTTTTTTTTTTTTCCCCCCATACTGTGTGATTGCTGTTTTCTCAATTTCAAATGCTATGTTTGGGTTATTTGTTAAGATTTGCATGGCAGTGATTGGTGTTGTTTTAACAGCTCCTGTTATCAGGCGGAGGATTTGGTTCTGCAATTTATTAAGTTTTTCCACTTTAGTAGTTACTAGGATTACTTCACAATAATGAAGTACAGGTTTTATGTACATTTGGTAGAAGGTGTTTAGGGTTTGTGTGTTGCAACCCCACTTTTTCCCTGCTAATCGTTTTAATAATGGTAACCTTGTTTCTATCTTTGTACATATATTCTCTGTGTGTTTCTTCCATGTTAATTTTGTGTCCAGAGTTATTCCTAAATATTTTGCTTCATGTGTTTGAGTTAATAATTCACCCTCCAATTTCAGAGTGATGGGTAGTGGTTTCTTTCTTAATGTAAATAGTTGATAATTTGTCTTCTGTATATTTATCTTCATTAAGTTCTGGGATGTCTAATTCTCTAACTGTATTAGTGATTGTTGGGCTATGGCTATTAATTGTTGACTTTGGTTTTTCGGTTTGGAGACCCATATTACAACATCATCAGCAAAAAGTAGGGTTTTTGTTTGGAGCTTTTCTATATGCTTAGGTAGATCATTAATGTAGATATTGAAGAGAATGGTACTGAGTACAGAACCCTGTGGTAAACCCTCGATGTGTTTGTTGGTATTCCAGAACTAAATGTTAAAATTGTTCATTTCTTAACCTTTTTCAAAGTAGATAGGTTTTAACACATTTTTATACTTAATTATATTGGGTTGTTTGGACTCATCTCATATATTTTTTTTTTATTTTCTTGCAGACTGCAGTTTCAACACTATGTGTTATTGTCAATGCTTCCTAACTGTTCAATTTGCGGTTGACGATCTTTTAGGTTGATATCTGCTCCCTCTGTTGGCTGACTGATGAATTCCCAGGGAAAAAGAAAAAAATCTGATTTGGAAGTTCATCGGTCAGCCAACAGATGGAGCAGATATCAACCTAAAAGAACACCAACCGCAAATTCAACAGTTGGAAGCATTGACAATAACACACAGTGTTGAAACTGCAGTCTGCAAGAAAATAAAAAATATGAGGTGAGTCCAAACAATCTAACTCATAATAATTAAAACTCACAATGTTACTTCCTTTCAATATTAAACATTTTTATATGATTTGCTAACTCATCATCATCATCATAGTACATTCACGAATTTAGGCCATTTGTTGACCTGTTTCGGCCTCAAGAGAAAAACCATCCAGAAGTCTTTTGAGTGGACGTCCTGGTCTTCTTCTTCCTGCAGGTTGATATCTTAACATTTGTTTGGGTATTCTGTGATCTTCCATTCGATGAACATGTTGCATCCATCTTGACTTATAATCAGAAATTTTGTTTTCTAAAGGTTCCATGTGTAATTCTTCTAAGATGTCTTAATTTTTTTTGTGATCTAGTAGTGTGTATCCTGCAGTCCTCCAAAGGTATCTCATTTTAGCAGGTCTAAGTCTCTGTATATCCTTCTGTTTCAACGTCCATACTTCGCTACCATACAAAGGAGTTGGAAGAGCCAGTGTTTTATACACTTTTAATCTTGAATGCTTTTGGACTAACTGTGGCTTGAAGATAGAATTTATTAACCCTAAAATTCTTAAAAATGTAGATATTTTTGCATTTACATCCTTTTCTTCTTCATATCAGATATTGCATCCTAGATATGTAAAATTATTCACCTGCTCCAAATTTTATTGTCCAGTACAATTTTACTTCTGACAGGATCTACACTGCTAACTAAAAATATAAATTTCTAAAAAAAAAGTGACATGTAGGCCGTTTTTCATTGTCAAATATGTAATCAATACATGAAAGAAGTTATTCCTGTCCATGTTATGAAGACCTAGTAGAAAGAAAATAGAACACTTTAAAATTTCAAGAAAAAAGTTGAAAATTTTTAAATAAATATAAAAATGATATCTCCATAAGCTATCCAATCACTATCCCAGACAAAAAAGGGGGATTAAAAAACTTAGTAACTGAGAGAAAAGAATCTGAAGTCACTATAATTGAAAAATTAAATAAACCAGTTCAGCACCATCCAACAATTAAGGCCAGATTCTACAAGTATGAAGGACTCTACATCCACATAGAGCAACACTTTGAAGCTGAAAAATTATCTATTGGGCAGGGGTTTGCTAGCCATACATAAAAAAACATTACAGACCAAATAAGTAAACAAACAAAGGAACGCTTACAAGATTCAGGAAATATCTCCATTTGGCCAAGGATCCCCGTGAACCACTGTGGCATTTATCAAATTCTGTGCTCATATGGTAGATGTTACATTGGAACAACAAAGTATAAAAACTCGTATAAATGAACATAAGAGTAGAAGAATTATAAAAAAAATCAGTGGTGGCAGAACATGCTTTGACTATAATTACTACAACATGTTTGAAGAAACAAGGGTTGTAGCCCCTACCCCACTGCAATGCCAACGATGTAAAGAGAGATAATTTGAAATTTCAATAGGAAAGATGAAGGCCTAGTACTCCATACTAGAGAAAGCTAAGCAACAGCTACCAGCACGCCAAATGGATGTAACCAAAACTAAATTACCAGCCCATCCCACTGATATTAAGTAGAGTCATTCTGCTGCAGAATTGCATGCAACGACGAGCCTCCAGGTAGGAAGCTATTCAGCCACTGGAGATGGAGACAAAACATCTGGCTGCAACAGCAACTATGAACCCAGAAAATATCCATAATTGTAAAAATAGCCATGACAGCCTGTTCATTCTACTATAAATACAACAAAATACTTATTTTAGGAATTCTCACTATGAGGTATTATTCATTAAGGTAGAATTTTTATCACTCAGCTCACAATATGAGGTGAGTGATAAAAATTGTACCTTAACAACAAATATAGTTAACCTTGAAAGTGTAAAATTTACAGTTCACATGAGTATTTATATTCTATTGATATTTAGATCACAATATCACTTCACGTGAATTTTTAATAAATTTTAAAAGATGTAATTAATAATATCCAGGGTTTCAATTAGTTATATCAGAATAAGTATGATTATCTTTTGAAGATCTCTGTTCAAAACCTATAATGGTCTAAAGAGAGTAAAGCACATACAGTGGAATTAATGGATCGTTGGACTTCTGACACAACTGGAGTCTAGAGTAAGTACAATCTTCTTCTTCTTCTTCTTCCTTCCAAGTATTAGGCCAAGGCCTGTTACGATCCTATAGAAAATTTTCCCTCCAGCGTTTGAGGGAAATTTTCTTTTCACTGGTAAATAATCACGAGCTTACCAGAATTGTAATTCAGATGTTAACATCTTGTTGTGAATAGTAAAAAATTAATTCTTCTTCCTTCCAAGTATTAGGCCAAGGCCTGTTACGATCCTATAGAAAATTTTCCCTCCAGCTTAATTTAATCTAATGTCAGGATCTAAAAGTAAACTGATCCCACTACAGCCCTTGGGGCAGTAGAAGGTTTCTATACGGTCAGCATGATATCTCAGCTCAGCATGATGGCCAATTTTGTCCCCAGAACATACATCTAGCACACATTTCAGATAGAGTGTTTAGTCGACCCCAGGCCTATGGTACAGCCAGAAGATTTAAGCTCATTTGAATATCCTGATCCTATAGAGGTTGAAATGGCATAAAAAATTTGAAGATGTATAAAGCATCAGGTTCAGATGAGATCCCAGCAGAACTGATAAAATCAGGGATAGGGACAATATACGCTGGTTGCTTAGTACGATTTGGGAAAAAGAAGTTCTTCCAGATGAATGGAAAGAATTGATTATTTTACCATTTATAAGAAAGGAGATAAAAATGATTGCAACAACTACAGGGGCATCTCATTACTTTCAACTCGGTACAAAATTCTAACAAATATATTAGTAAGCAGACTTACTCCCTATATTGATGACATTCTAGGAGATCATCAATGTGGATTTAGAAGAAACAGGTCTACAACAGATCAGACTTTTGGTATAAGACAGATTTTAGAAAAGAAATGGGAATATAATGGTACTGTATATCAACTATATGTAGACTTCAAAAAGGCATATGATTCGATTAAGAGGGAGAAGTTATATAGTATCCTGCTGGAGTTCGGAATTCCTAAAAAGCTAGTTACTCTTTTACGAATGGGTCTAAATGGCACAAAGAGTAGGGGGCATGTAGGCAAACAATTTTTGGATACTTTTGAAATCCACAATGGGTTGAAGCAAGGAGATGCACTATCTCCTCTACTATTTAATTTTGTATTAGAGTCCTCTACTATTTAATTTTGTATTAGAGCATGCCATCAAATCTTTAGAGGATGAAGAAGGCCTGCAACTCAATGGTGTTAATAAGCTGCTAGTTTATGCTGATGATGTAGTACTATTGGGCAATAGCGAGGAGATACTAAAAGCAAACACGCACACACTATAGTGTAACACTAAGAAATTGGGACTGGAAGTAAATCTCAATAAAACTAGATATATGGTCACTCATAGAAATACATTATATAATGGAAATGGACAGCTAATGACAAATGAGGGAAATTTTGAGGAAGTGACTGAATTCAAATACCTAGGAACAATAATCACAAATAGAAATGAGATGCACAAAGAAATTAAACATAGGCTCAATTCTGGAAATGCGTGCTATTATGCATTACAGAGACTCTTGATGTCCCAACTCCTTTCAAAAAACATTAAACTGAAAATATATAAAACTATCATTCAACTGGTTATATTATATGGATGCGAAACATGGACTCTTACTTTAAGGGAGGAAAGGAGATTACGAGTATTTGAGAATAAAGTACTTAGGAAAATTTTTGGACCAAAGATAGATGAACAAACAGGTGAATGGAGAAGATTACATCACAGTGAACTACATGGTCTTTATAGGAAGCCAGATATAATAAGAACAGTTTAGTCTCGTAGACTGTGATGGGCAGGACATGTGGCATGAATGTGGAATGAAAGACTTGCATGGAAGCTTCTTGTAGGAAAACCAGAGACAAAATGCCCAGTTGGTAGACCAAAAATGAGGTGGGAGAATAACATTAAGTATGATTTGAGAGAGGTTGATTATACAGGGAATGATTGGAAAATATTAGCTCAGGATAGGGATGTATGGAGCCTATGCATTCTCAGTCAAATAACAATTAAAAACCGTCTCTGTTTGTGACTGACAATGATGGAGATGTCTGCTGAAACATGTTCCAGCTGAGAATGAAGTGAACTGTAAATTAGCAATTCAATCTCTTGATAAATTACCTCATAATGTTTCTTCCTGTCAATTTTGAGAATAACATTACATATTTGAAGAAAAAAGTATGCCTGAACCAGAATTTAAATCCGAAATCTCTGGTTTTACGAACCAACATACTACCTTTGTGCAACCTAGGCATCTCAATTCAAACGGAAATTTCTCTCTTTCTTATACAATCTCCAATTGCCTGAAGCAGAAAATTTCGTTCCCAATGCCATCTGGTGGCTTCTTATTTATGAATATTTTGAATGGGATTTTTACGTGCTATATAGCCAGTACAGTTTATATTTTCAATGTTTTTATTTCAAATGTATTACTCATGAATGTTCTCTGCCTTGAGCAATTGGGGATTGTATAAGAAAGAAAAAAAATTCCTTTTCAATCGAGATGCCTGGGTAGCACAAAGCAAGTGTGCTGGTGCATATAACCAGAAGTTTCAGATTCAAATCACACTTCAGACATAAATTTTTCTCTTCAAATATTAATTTGTCCTTCAGTGTGAATGTTAAATTTAAAATTAAAACATTGAAACTCTAATTGCATGCTGTTTCTGGTTTCCCTGTATCTACAGCATTTTTTTAGTGCCTTTCTTTAGGCTGAGACAACGCATCAAATCTGACTTATAATTCACACAATAGTAAAAATAATATTTTGCAGAACAATATTTCAAAATAGTTTGCAGGAGTGTAAGTTTGTGAGCGGAGGATAAGGGATGATTATGCAATTGAATGTGCTGCTATGACAACACACACACAATACTAAATTGTCAGAAGTCACAAAGATCCATTAGTTCCACTGCAGAAGATTAAGTTTTGTTCAAGAAGCTATCTCTGAAAATACATGGTTTTGGAGCTATGGTGACAATCAAGATTACAAATCAGTGGACAAACATTATTAACATCTTGTTTATTTTTTATTTCACTCATCTCATACTTTCAAAATAAAACAATCAAATTTATAATGGAAGTAGAAAATAATCATGAAATATCATTTTTAGACCTTAAATTGATTAGGAATGAGGAAAAAAAGAAAATAGAATTTGGAATCTACAGAAAAGAAACTCACATTGACAATTATATAAAAGCTACTGGATTTAACCATTTTTCACACAAACAGGCAGTATTTAATAGTTTAACACACAGACTTGTGAACGTCCCCATGAGCAAAGAAAATTACAATAAAGAGAAAGAACACCATAAAAATTGCGAAGGATAATGATTTTCAAGAGATGATGATACACAAGAAAATAAATAAATTTAAAGAACAAAAAATGATTAATGAAAGTACTCTTCAGACAGATAAAAATATTGGTAAAAAATTCAAGAAGTTCACATACCATCCTTTAGTATTTGACAAGTTTCAAAAAATCTTCAACAAATTCAACATTAAATTAGCACCAAAAAATTATTACAGCTTAGGTAATTTAATAAAAACCAACAAAAATGAAAAGATTGAAGACTGCAAAAAATCGGGAATTTATCAAATTAATTGTAAAGATTGTGAAAAGATATACATAGGAAAAATAAAAAGGAATCTAAATACAAGATTAAAGGAACACCTCAGAAATGTTAAAAATGGAGAAACCAAAAAATCTGCAATAGCTGCACATGCCTGGTCAGAAAAACATAGAATAGAAACCAAAACAAAATTACTTAAACAATTGGAAAAACCGAAGGAACCCACAATTTGGGAAAAAAATTACATATGCAAGAATGAAAATACAACTATGAATTTTGAAATACCCGGTTATAAAGAGAGAGGAGTGATTTGGAAGTTCGTCGGTCAGCCATCAGATGGCACGGAGGTCAGTCTGCAGGATAGAAGGCAGCCGGACGTCAGTTGTGAACGTGACACAGCATTGAGAATGTCACAAAGGATGTGACAAAACCCTGGGTATGCTAGTAGTTATGAAGTATGAGGTGAGTGAAATAAAAAATAAACAATATTAAAAAACCTCATAGTGTTATTTCCTATCTACATAACTTAATTATTAACATCTCTTTCATTTTAAAATATGGTGTGGGTTACAGGTACTAGATTTTCTGCAGAAAGTAATGGGGGAGTCTTGGAAGATGTGCCACTGATCACTCTTGAGAAAATGTGATTGCACCATAACACTTTTATTTGCCATCCGACTAAAACTTGCCTACCATTTGAGGAAAGCTTGACTTAGGCTCAAATCTATGAACACATTAGACCGTAAAAGTCGTTCTCTGCTGAGAAAGTTGCATCCAAATACGTTTTTGCATACTCAAAAATCTGTTCATGCGATAATAATTGTTGAAATTCCTAAGCTACCTGTCAAGGTGACTTAGCAGAGAAACGAATCATGAGCAACCCGATGGGAACCGATGTAGTTTGAAACCTTGCTGCATTATCCAAGATGTCAGAACTTGAAGACTTTGATCATGTTTTCGGTATATGCGGAAAAGAGGAATTTGATAGTCTACCAAAGAATTCAACTGGAAGAACAGGAGAATCGGCATAATATTGCGCAATGCAGATGTCGTCGTATACGGTATTATTTGTGGGACGCAAGCATAAATGCATTCCTCTAGCAGACGAAAATAACGGAAGTGGTTTTATCGCTGAGAATTCTGGGTAACATGACGAGTTAGTGGGTAGCTAATTCGATCTTTGCACTTGCTCACGGAAAGTCAGCTCACCAGTGATTGGAAGTAATTTGAGTAGAGACTAATGTATTTGCATGCAGCCCTTAGTGATCTACCATATTTATCCATAGTTGACACTTTTTTTTTCTGGAATCCATAAATTGTGATTCATCTTAACACATGCAGTACTGTAAACCAGTTAAGGCATTTAAATAGACTATTGTGTATGCTGCCGTTGGTCAGTTACTCGTTTTAGAGCGGGTGCGGACAAACCACGTTTATATTTGGCGCCCAAATGTTCTGTTGGCTTAGTATGTCTTGGAGATCATAGATGGCATGCAAATGTACATTTTCTATTCCCGTTTGACACGTTTAACCTTGGTGAATCCCCTTTTATTTTTAAAACAAACAACACATGGAATTTGTTCACCCAAACTTGCCTCAAGGCTCCAATGCAGTCGTATATCTTTCTCATTATCGCGCTGTTGTTTGTGTGTGAGTGAAACCATGGCAAAAGAAAAATATCTCACTGAAGAAGAATTAGTGAATATTTTGTATAATGATGATTCAGGTGATGAACTGATTCTTGAATTAGAAGATTCACAAAGTGAAGATGAACTTCCACTTCCTGAAATTGATACGCCCATACCATGTGATGTCAATCACCCAAGTTATTTCACCATCAAATCCTACTAGGATATCTCCTTTAGGTATGTACAAAATTTGAATTTTCTAGGACTAATAGTTTGTGAATAATGGTCCATTTTCTGAAGTGCCACGAAAAGGGTAGCTGGGGTATTTAAATGGCTGGCCTGTGGGTGCCTAGTACTGAATGTGTTAAATTCACCAACAAGGAAATAACCCTTATTGAGTGTCGCATAGTACATAGTTGCAATCTCAGAAATTATTGCACATGCAATGCAACAATGATTAAGTAGTATATGGCTAAAATTGAATATAATTATGATAGTCAATGTAAGCTAATAGGAAAGCTAGAAAAATTACTGCTGTAAAAAGATGTCAACAATGACGTTTCAAATTGTAATGGTAGCAGTAAAGTTAAGTGGAGAATTTGCTTGTGCATGTTAAAATTAATGCTAATAAAAAGTCAGATTTTATTGAAAAACATGACTATGATTTCACAGATTCGTATTGGTTTCAGGAGATATTATGATGCTAATTTCAAATTGATGCAAAAGTTACGAAAAACTATGTGGTGGGGAAAAAAATGTGTGCTTTGAAGTTAAGATTTGCAACTTAACAAATTGAGAAATGCTAATTCATCCTGAAAATCATTCATTGGTCCAAAGAAAGGGAGAGAGAAAATTATACAAGTTGGAACAAAAAGTTATTGAGTCCAAGAGAGAGAAAGATTCTTGAAAAGCCTCTTCAAAATTGGGTGTCATCTTATGTTTCGGTAAATATGGCATAATAAGGAATAGATTAGCATGATCATGATTGCAACACTAAAACAGTACATTTCCAGGCATGGATTAGATTTCAGCAATATTAATACAAAATTAGCCAATACACTAAAGAAAGCCGATAAAAACGTAAAAATAGCATACAGAACTAATAACAAATTAAACAACATAATAAACAATAACATTGAAGAAAATAATTTTTTCAACAGCAAAGGAGTTTATAAATTGACATGCAAGGACTGCAACAAATTTTATATAGGAAGAACAAACAGGAGTTTTAACATCAGATTTAAAGAACATTTTCGAGACTTCATTCACACAGAAGGAAAATCAAGCTATGCAAAACATGTTATCCATGAAGGACATCACATGTTAAATATTGAAAACACCCTAACAGTAATGCACAGAGAAAATAATCCAGCGAAGAGATGAAAGTCATAAAAGCAGCTCACAACAACGACAATCTGATAAACGAAAACGAACCCAATACATGTAACCCCCTCTACCAGATCTTCAGTGAAACACGAGTTTTGAATCCTGCCGATGATGGGACAAGTCCCGAAAGCGCTACAGTTAAATAACTAAGTTGAGGAGACTGACCTTTCAGGTGAATATTCCATAATTTTATATTTTAATTTTGAATATTAAGGTTATCAATTATTGCCTGACACTATAGGAAACAATTATATATTTATGAATTAAGCCATTTTCTCTCATTATTATTGTTTGATTGAAAGGAACATTAATTTATTTTTTCCTGTGGCTTCTGAAAACACTTGACTTTCATAATTTTATTTGATACTAACATGACTTTTTATCTTAATATTTAAAGGAAGTGCCACTATGAGGTTTATTTTTATATATATTTATTTATATTAATGGCTTTATTGAATTAAGACCAACCTCATGGGCTAGTGGTCAGCATTCTGACTACTGTTCATGAGGTCCTGGGTTCGAATCCTGGTCAAACATAGGAATTTTTCCTTAAAGGGAATCGTTCCTGTGGTTTCCCATGGTCTAGAATTTAGGTTAAGAACTCTCATGGTGCTTCATTATCATCCATCATATCGGGGCAACATAACTCCATCTTCTAGGCAACCCAACTTCAGAAGTGGGTTACAATTAAGCCAATACCAGGAGAGACCATCAGAAATGTTGAAATGGCAACCTGGGGCATTGAATAAAAAAAAAAAGATTATATATATATTTGTGGGGATTTGTTTTCAGAGTTTTGAACTTCATTTAAATTTGATTAAAACAAATTTTAATTTTATCACATAGATAGAATTTATACAAATTATACATTTAAAATTTTTAAAGAAATCTAAAAATCAAGCCCTTTCCTAAAAAAAATCACTTGTTGGAACAGAAATTAAAAAAAAAAAGTTGATATGTAATTTACAAAATATAATGCCACTATTTATAAATAATCCTCATATAACCTACCTTCATCCTGCCATCTTATACAGCTGATACATCAAAATCAATAGCCCTTTTGTTTCAGGCACTTCACTTAAATGTAGTTATGACTAGTTAGAAATTAATCTTCTTTACTCAACTATGCTCCAAAGTACAGATAAAATAATAAAGTGAAAGACTGCAGTTGAAAAAAAAAACATTGTGAAAGTTATATTTTTAATCCTAATTATTTAAGCATCTACTCATTCACTATATAGTCAGCATAGTCAGAGTTTAGACTCTGATCATAAGTCATTCTCAATGAAGGGGAAGGGCTAACTGCAATTTTTCTTTGCTAGACATGATTAAGCTGTTCTTAATCTAAAACATTATAGAGTCAAATCTTGGTATAAAAATATTTGCAGGCCCCTGACAAGTTGTATTCTTATACCATGGTTACTGTTAAAATTAGGGTTTGATGGATTACATTGTGCAGCATTACAATACTTATTTACATTACAAGGATTGAAAATCAGGCTTTTGGGCGAGATGAGATTTTGATAGCCAAAGCATAGCTTTGCGCAAAATTTTAGAACATTTTCAATCCGTGCAACATACATAATTTTATTTCATATTCTGTCAAATTCCATTATTTTTAATAAATGGATATTAATATGCATTGTACATAACCTATTCAACAACTGATACAAAACAGCACTCCTAAATATGCTCACAATTAACTTGCTCATTTGGAATATTCAGGCTATTAGGATTAGTTTGATAAAATACAAATAGACGTTGTGTGTCAACAAGAATTAATAATTTCATAAATTTACAGTTATAAATGTGTAGTTAGCCATTTGTATTATTACTTGTAACAATGGAACAAATGAAAGTCATAAAACCAGAGACCTGGGGAAAGCCTTGGGTTCAAATTCCAGTTTAGGTATAAAATTCTCTATTGTTTAGTTGTTTCTTCACTCACCTCATACTTCTTAACTCCAAAGCAGACTCTAGTTTCTTCACTTCATTTGTGACATTCTCAATACTGTATTATGTTCACAACTGATGTCCAACGGCCTCTTCTCCTGCAGACTGACCTCCGCGCCATCTGATGGCTTACCAACGAACTTCCAAATCAATCCCCTCTCCTTATCACCGGGTATTTCAAAATTCATAGTTGTGTTTTTATTCTTGCATATGTAAATTTTTTCCCAAATTATGAATTTTGAAATACACGGTGATAAGGAGAGGGGATTGATTTGGAAGTTCGTCGGTCAGCCATCAGATGGCACGGAGGTCAGTCTGCAGGAGAAGAGGCCATTGGACATCAGTTGTGAACGTAATACAGCATTGAGAATGTCACAAATGAAGTGAAGAAACTAGAGTCTGCTTTGGAGTTAAGAAGTATGAGGTGAGTCAAGAAACAACTAAACAATATTAAAATAAACCTCATAGTGTTATTTCCTACCTGCATAACTTAATAAATTTTTCTAATCAAATGTTGAATTAAGTTATCTCAATCAGTATTGGCAACATCCAAATTGTATTGCAACTATTAAAAATACACGTTTGAATGTGACATTTATTTTTATTTAGCTTTACAATGAAATTGGTACTGATAATATGAACATATTATTTATGTCCATGTAATTTCTATTGATTACCCTTGCTTGTTTACTTTTAAAATTATTAATTCAGTTGATGATGATTTATTCATATGTAGGCATAAGTTTTTTTTCTTTTTTGTGATTAATGTTCATTTTCCAGCCTTTTTTTTAAATCCATAAAGTACTGAAATGGGAGAGTGTATAAAATAAAAACAGAATACACCCTAAAGAGCTCCATTTAAACTGTAGCATAATTCAAGAAGATAACATGCAATGGAGCTATAGGCCCAACTGCTGACAGACTCACCTCGGTCTGCACATGCTCGGAGTCTTGTATTAACATCCGTCTCCCACTGCTTGTGAGTGAAGACAGTAAATCAGAAGGATTGAGTGACATCATGTGAAGGGAGAAGATAGTAAGTACAGCATACACCTTTAAAGTTTTTACTTAACCGGTCTAGCTATAAATGTTTTTTTATAACTATTGTCTATTTCATCTCATCATGTAGTTATCTAAAAGTTCAAATTCCATTTCAAATGTATCAACTTAAAGTGAACAAGATGCCATATCTCTTTGAAACGTGTACACTAAAAAAAAACTAGCATATAGATTATTTTTTACACAATATAGTTTATTTCCCCTACAGAAGCATCAGCCATTAACCTGTTTCTATTTTCGGAGTAATGCAATCACATTATAGAAACGATTGAACATCTTTAACAGGTGTTTCTAAAATGTTTCGTCAGTGTAATGAGTGATATTAAAATTGCCAGGCGAATAAAGATAAAGTAATCCCACTACAGACCTTGAAGGCCCTTGGGGTAGTAATAAGTTAAAGCTCTCCCTTTTTTAGACAATCGGCATGAAATGTCAGTCCTACACACTGCCTTTACCCCAGAATAAGATCCTAGTATTCATGTACACTGGGGGCATGCCGTAGCGTAGTGGTTAAGGCACTGAGCTACAAGCCGGAGGGTCGAGGGGTCAGGATTTTTAAAGTAACCCAAACCCTCTGGAGGCACCATGGCCCTGGGGTCGACTCAGCCTCTAACGGAAATGAGTACCAGACGCTTGTTCTGGGAGTAAAGGCGGCCATCACGCAGGGCTGACATAAAGTGCTGATTGTCTAGAAAAAGTGGGAGCCTTAACCTCGTACTACCCCAAGGGCCTCCGGGCCTGTTGTGGGTTTTAAAAAAAAATTCATGTACACTGGACGCTGAGTTATTGACAAAAGGTTTTAGGCCAGTTTAAAAATACAGATCCAGAACTTGAATCCCCTATCTTCCAGCTAATAGCGTATTGCCTTAACCAACTACAATACAGCATGCCCCAAAATTTTCACTTTGAATGATTTACAAGATAGAAGCAAAGATTTCATAGCATTTGGTGCATGGGAATAACAGTGTATATAAGAGAAGAATTTGCATTTAGATTGGAACTTGCTCAGGTAGGTCAGTTGGTAGAGTATTGGCCTAGAAAGCCAAAAGTCCTGGGTTCAAGCTCCTGTCTAAGCGTATAATTTTTCTCTTCAAATATGATTTATCACTTTATAATGTTTATCATTATATTGATCTTCATTAAATGCAGATTTAACTGTATGTCCTTAAATGGGGGATAGGGTAAACTGCAATTTTCCTTTTCTGAATATGATCTAGGCACATCTTTAATGTACTCTGTTCATACAGACCTTGAATAGAGTAGGAGAAAACCAACTTTTTTTTTTCCCCAGATATGATCTAGGCACATCCCTAACTTACTGTGTTCATGATCTAAAACATACATGCCATTAAATGTTTGAAAAATAAACTCATTTTTTCTGCCTATATACGACGTAGGCTCATTCTTAAAAGACTAATATTTGTAAATTAAAACATGTTCTTAAAAGAGGAAGCGTCAACTGTATTTTTTCTCCCCAGATATGATACAAGCACATTCTTAAGTGACCATGTTCATAATCTAAAATATGTTTTTTTTTTAAATGGGAAGAGGTTATAATCATGAAAATGTTCTTCCTTACATATGATATAGGCACATACTTAACATTTTTTATGTTATATTTTAAATTAACATGTTCCAGAATTGGATATAGTTTGAATGGCGTAATGGTTACCACACAGACGTATAGAGTCAGAGGTCCGGGGTTCGACTCCCGGTTCAAACGTAATTTTTCTTTCTAAAATAAAACTATATCCAATTCTGGAACACGTTAATTTAAAATATAACATCAAAATAGTAGCTTTAACTGCTTAAAAATTAATGTTTAAATTCTCAATAAAAAATACTTCGAAAAGAAGTCGTCAGATGGCGTTGTTGATAGCAATGGCTATCAGCCTTCAGATGAATGGAGAATTAATTGTATAAGTAGAAAGAAATTTGACGTTCCTATCAGACGTTTGAATGGCGTAACGGTTACCGCACTGACATACAGAATCAGAAGTCCAGGCTTCGACTCCCGGTTCGAACGTAATTTTTCTTTTCAAAATAATACATACTTAACATATTGTTTATAATCTAAAGCATGCATGTTGTTAAAGGAAGGGGTGAACTGCAATTTTTTTTCAGATATGATCTAGGTACATCCTGAACGAATTTTTATAATCATGTGTCCTTAAATTGGAAGGTGCCAACAGTATTTTTCTTTCTCCCAAACATTATCTAGGCACATCCTCAATAGACTTGGTCATACCTCTCTTAAGTTTAATGTCAAAACAAAAATGGCAAGGAATAATTCACTCATTCCCAGGAAAAACCAGATGTCATTTTTTTTTTGCTGTTAATTTATACTGCTGACTTCATGCTGCTTCATATGGTAATAACAAGATAAGTCAGTTCTTCATTCCATTAGCTATAGTATACAATTTTTGTTCTAGATAAAAGGGAGGAAATTCACTGAAAAAAAAAACAGATATATCGATCTATCTTGTTTGTGCCAGTTTTCGACTTATCTGGTTTTTCCCAGGGATGAGTCAATTCAGAATATAAAGTATTTCCAAAAGTAACAGCTTTGTTGCAAAAAAATACCCTTTCACCATCAGAGTGGACACCACCTATAAAGCTCAACACTCAGCCTTTGTAGAGCACCAAGTAATCAACCCTTTGCTGCAGATATGGCAAAGAGAATGAAGAGCCGTTTCTTATGAGCAACTTCTCTCAGAAACAGCTGAACCTGAGTTATATGTATGTCAAGCTGAAGAAGAAAAAATACTTACAACTCAGAATTACTCAAAATCAGATTTAGATAATAAGTAATATTTTTTGGAAAAACTGCACTTAAATTAGCGTGAAATATTTCAAAAGTCCTAGAGAACAACAGTTTGCATGCACCAGAGTCTATAGAGCCAGCATTAAACCACAATTGAACCACAGATCGATTATCATCCTCGATTACTATCCGTCGCTATGAAATTTAAATGACCAATCTTAGCAGTAAATCCCCAAATCTATGTTAAAAAATATATTAATAATATTAAAATTACCAACGTTTATTAAAAATGTGTGTACACTTACTTATCACTCCCTAACGCTGATCCAACCAGCGATAATCCAAAACAGCAATAGAAAAATCATAGACTAAGTAATATACTCTGTGGAGAAAATATCAGTTAGCATCACAATATTGTCTAACAGTGTCATTATATTGTGATTTGCATATTTGAATAAATGCTTTGAAATTGTCTAATAATGTTATAAAAATTGTTTGAAAAAGTTTAAAATGTTAAATAATGTTAGCAAATACAGAACAGCTATAGTTTGCAACAATATAACTAAAAAATCAAGTGCTAGTAGAAGTGCAGTTGAGCCATATTTTTTTTTGTTCGTATGATAAAATACAGGTAAAGTTATCTTTCAGTGAGAAGTGTTAAATTAATAATAAAAAACATTATAACTAAATATTTATTATGTAAAACTTTCCTCCTTAGAGGATTGCCACAAGGACAAAGTGATAGAAACAATTAATTTTCAAAATTGATGTAAATTGTAAATATAAGTTTATTAGATTTAAACAAATATTTTTCTAAGGGTAAAAATTAGAAACAGTACTGAAATATGCAGTGTAGTAGGCACTTAGCATATACTTACAGTTTTGAACAAATTGGAGTTCTTCAAACTGAATTAAAATTTCACCAAGAAACATGAATAAAGTTACTGCAATTGTAATATATAATCACAAATTGCATTATAATATAATTTAACTGAAAAATCATATTAATACAGTAGGCCTATATTCTTAGAATCTTCACATTGAAACAAGAACACTGAAAATATACTAAAATTTTAAACTTGGCCCTGATTTAAAGAAATCAGACATTTTGGCTTCTTGTACTTTTCTTGCATTAAGTGCACATGCAAATTCATTAGACCTAATGCATTAACATTTTTTTAATTATAATTTTTTATGTTAATGTAATGCCTCCACACACTGATTGCACTTTAAAAAAAAAACTTCACTCAGTTTATGTGTTTCAAGAGAGTGCTCGTCATCTGGATGATTTATCGCCTCTCTTATAAATTTTACTTTGTATTCTCCATGGCAGACCAAATCCAACTGAAGGAACCACCAGTTTTATTCTCAAAGAACACTGCTGTCAGCATATTTTATCATCTATTTTTAATTTCCTGATTGTTTCCACAAAAATGTGTTGTGTTCAAAACATTTGCATTTATTGGGACCTTTTTACCGTGTATTTTACCAATTGTTCCCATGAGAGTGGGTATCATATTAGAAATGAATGCATCTGTATTTAACTCTCTCCTGAATTAAACCATATACTCAGCTGAAAACACATTGCACTATTGTCAATCTAACTGGAGTTCGGCTACAAATCCTTGTTCCATGCTTCCTGTTATTCATGTGTTTTTTAACTCCCCATGCGTTGGTATTGCCATCCATTTTAAAAATACAATGTTTGTTCTTTGTTACATACAACTCAGGTATATTTTAAGAACTTTGGTACATATAACCACAATTACATATAAATGCATTATGTACAAATAAGGTTAAATTATCTAAATTTTCATTTATACTTAGGTAGGACTTACAAAAATTTGTGTATAAAACCAAATTTCTCAAAACCAAGTTATGTATGAAGCAGATACAATTGTAAATTATCTGTCAGCCGCATTTTGTTGAAGAGTCAGAAATCTTCTAGAAAATAAAAGCTCTTATTGTTATGAAGAAATATTTGATGTAGATTCTGGCAATACTTAGATTTAGTGATTAATTCTGAAGCCTTCATTATAGATCCAATGATTAATTTTGAGAATTAAAAGTGTCCATTGTGAAACAAAGTCTATATATAATACAATGTGTCTGATTCATGTGGTTATGAAGATCACACTTGCTGCGTTGTGACCATGTGTCTCCACTAACAAGCTTTCATGCTCTCTTCAGTTAATTTTCAAAACTGGATATAACTTATCACATTGAGGTCCCAAAATGTGATTGATTTATCTGGCATTATATACACTGCTCAAAAAAATTAGGGGATGTTGTAGAATAACTTATTAAGACTATGTTTTTTGGAATAGTATTAGATGCAATCACTTTCTATTACTCCAAGATAATGTAAATAAGAGTTTGAAGTTGTTGCGTAACCTCGGTACCACACCAGAGGGCAGTGTCTGTACTGTTGATGTGAAAGGGCGGTGTGGGGGTGAATGTTTTGTTGCTGTTTTTAAATCCAGTCCAGTTTTCAGTTAGTGAATGACTTGCCTTAGGGACAGTGATGCCTCGACAACGTGATTTACCTGAACCAATGGCTTGGAGGGCCATAGGAAGGATGGAAGCTGGACAGACACAACAAGAAGTGGCACAAGCCATTGGGGTGTCTCAAAGCGTGATTTCCAGACTTTGGAATCATTTTCAAAGAACATACTGTTCACAGAAAAGCCGGACAAGGTCGACCAAGGGCAACAACAGCAAGGGATGACCATTACCTCTTGTTAACAGCCCGTCGGAATAGACAGCAGAATGCAACTCAACTGCGAAATACACTTCAAACAGCAACAGGACGCAGGGTGTCAACTCAAACTGTCCCTAATCGACTGCATGGAAGTGGTATCTATGCCCGTAGGCCCATGGTGTGTACCAGGTTAACTCCACAACACCATAGAGAACGCAGAAACTGGGCGGAGGAACATCGTGGATGGAGGCATGCTGAATGGAGATCAGTTCTTTTTTCTGATGAGTCGCAATTCAACGTGGAATGTGATAGTCGGCGTGTATTCATCTGGATAGAAAAAGGGACATGAAACAATCCAGCTTTTGTACGTGAAAGATCCCTATATGGTGGCGGTGGATTGATGGTGTGGACAGGAGTCAGTAGTGGTGGACGTACGGACCTCTACGTCATCCAAGGTGGTACTTTGACTGCGGTAAGGTATAGAGATGAGATTCTCCGACCTTTTGTCGTGCCTTATGCTGGTGCCATAGGTGATTCTTTTCTTTTTATGGACGATAATGCACGACGCCACAGAGCTGGCTTGGTGGACGACATGCTGGAAGTGGAGGGTATCGAGCATATGCAATGACCAGCTTCCTCCCCGGACTTAAATCCGATTGAGCATGTGTGGGATGCATTAGGCAGGCGCATTGCAGGCAGACCAGCACCTCCCACAACTGTTCCAGAGCTGCACATTGCTCTTATGGAAGAGTGGCCACGTATCCCCCAAGAACTCATTGCATCAATGCCACACAGGTGTGAGGCAGTGCTGGCCGTTCGACACCATACTAAAGAAACATTTTCACCCATGTTAATGTTGCTTTGTTTGTTTGCCATATTCCTAATCAGGATCTCTTTGACATCTGGTGTGGTACAGACGTTACGTAATGACTTCAAACTCTTGTTTACATTCTTTTGGAGTAATAGAAAGTGATTGCATCTAATACTGTTCCTAAAAACATAGTCTTAATAGGTTATTCTACAATATCCCCTAATTTTTTTTAGCAGTATATATTGTTTCTTGATAAAAAAAAAGTTGGTCTAATAATTCTGAAGCGCTGATAGCGTATCACACTTCTACTTTTGCATAACACGGTGTATTTCCAACAAAACATGACAGGCCATACTATACACGAATCTATGACCAAAATGCACCAAATATTTGGGGAGAGAATTATAAGTAAAAATTTATGGCCTATCAGACCCCCAGAACTCACAACTTATGATTTTTATTTATGAGGAAAGCTAAGAAAATCATAAAAACTAATCCATTACACTAAGTAGTCCCATGCGGAGCTAGGGTACTGAGCTGGTTCAACTCCTCAGGGTAAAAAATTGTCTCATAGAATTTCTGCCAATATGGTACCAGTATCCACCCAGCATTGTGAGGAATTTGGGTAGCTACAATAAGTAGCAATTGCAGGTTCAGAAAATCAGCTACAATGGATGGGTGAGCCGATATGCTGACTACATATCCTAAAACTGGCTAGATGATTATCCATCTCTGTGATTAACATATATGAATGTGAGGCTAGTAACTGGCTGGTAGGCCAAGAGCCTACTAGACTTGTGCCATGGAATGAGTAAATACACTTTATTAATTTAAAAAATATATATACAGTAAAAGCTCCTTATTTGCAGGGGATATGTTCCGTAAATATGCTACAAATACAGAAACCGTGAATATGGAATTATAATTATGGGTATATAAGGGACATGTTCCAAGGTTCCAAAATAAAATAAAAATATCAAAATAAAATGTCAATGAGAGATTTTGAACTATTTCTATTAATTATTATTGTTAGGCATAGACAAGGGCTTAAAGAACTTTTTTTTTTTTCCTGTTTGCCGCTTTTAAAAGGTCTTTCAATTCAGCTGTGAATTCAGGGATAGAATTCTTATTTTGTCTTTAGATTCCTTGATGAGACATACAGTTGATTCTTAACATCAAAACAGCGTGGTAAACGACTTGCCAGCACATAAATGGTAAAGTATTTCTACTACTCTTTTCCACTTCGGAACTAATTTGTCTTTCTTTGGAAACAAAGCAGAAGAGACACACGTTATTCAATCAAAATTATTGCAACGAATAGCAAATTTATAATAGAACACCAATCGTAGCGAGGGCAGCATTTATCAACAGACATAACACGTGAAATTCGGCACTGCAGTGGCGACTTTTAACAATGAACTTTAGACTCGGTGACAAAAAGGTTGTTTTACTTTTGGATTGAATCATTCTTTGTAAAATTTGCTTTGACACGTGCCTGCAGTAAAAAATTGCCAATGTGTTAATAAAGGATACCTAATCCTTCTAATATACCAAGTGGATCCACAAATAAAGAACATTTTAGCCGCAAATGCAGGAACTGTCGCAATTTTTTAACCTGTGAAAAATGAAAATGTGAATAATGGAATCATGAATAAGCAGCTTTTATTGTATATACAAAGAATAATTAAGTCCATTACGGTAGATGAATTGGTACATGTGAAAAATTTCTTGAGAAGGCATGAAACCTGCATAAGGTAAAATGGATAATACATACAGCATCTTCTATCAAAAAGGGTAAGTACCAAAATGTGTATAATGTAATGTATATCTATATTTTAACAATTAACTTGTAAGAGCATGCAAGCTTGGTTAATGGTTGGTAACCATATAAATCAGACCCAGTGACAATATTGTGTATTATAAAAAAGAGAGTTTTATGTTTTTAAGTAACAAGTGTTAAAATATTATTAAAAATGGCATTCCCTAAATGTAATTTTAATCATCTTAAATTATCACCTCAAACTTGCTAGGATAGGTTGACATTCAGTACCTACAGTTTATCTTCACTCTGCATTTGAAATTGGACATATTAAAGCTTGTACTGAGAGGAGCATTTCATGTTAACAAAAACTAGAAAAGGTTAATCTTTACTGAGCTTTCAAAATAACTAACATTTCTTCAAAGTCTGATATACA
Source organism: Diploptera punctata (assembly GCA_030220185.1). Taxonomy (NCBI): domain Eukaryota; kingdom Metazoa; phylum Arthropoda; class Insecta; order Blattodea; family Blaberidae; genus Diploptera; species Diploptera punctata. The sequence goes on along the minus strand of JASPKZ010002306.1, from coordinate 480,810 downwards.
GCAAAATTAATTGAATTCTGGATTGTAATAACAAACAAAAAAAATGTTCTCCAGAATCTAGTAGTGTCATAGTGACTTTCCAGTATATACATAGATACATCTAAATTGGATAAATAAAACTTGTTCTTAATATTCTATTAATATACAAGGGCTGTTCAATAAACAAGGATCATTACTTTTTTATATAGCTTTACTCATCCTCAGAATTTTCATGGTCCTAACTCATAAGTGTCTCCTTTGGATATAATGCACTTCTCCCAGTGTTTCTGCCAGTCTATAAAGACATGCTAGAAACTCTTCTTTGACCACCTCCATAGCCTTCACTACTGCTTCTGAAGATGATTTCTGCCTCCCATGAACTGTTTCTTCAGGTTAGGGAATAGAAAAACATTACACAAGCAAAATCTGGATTATAGGGAGGGTGAGATATATATTTATTTAGGTAAACTTTTATCACTCACCTCATATTCTTCTACTATTTAAACTAGTTTTTGGAACTTTCTACTTCAGTTTCATCTTCAGTAATTTCGTAACCGTTGTTCTGTCGTCTTTAAGAGCTGCCTCTCAGTCACAAAATTACTGAAGTATAAAGTTCCAAAACTAATTTAAAAAGAAGAAGATGAGGTAAGTGATAAAAGTTTACCTAAATAAATAATACCTCATAGTGTGAATTCCTAAAAAAAAAAGTAAGTGAGAGATATACTTCACTTTGACTTTTTGCCAAAATATTCTGCAAAATTTAAGATATGCGGCCTCATATTATCATGGTGCAGCATTCTTTGCTGCACAGAAATGCGACTTTTGCACCTAATATGGCCTTGCAGAGTTTTCAGGACATCTCTAAAGTACTGCCCAATTCTGATGTGTGTGTGCAGATATGACATGCTGATTAACGACTCCATGAATATCAAAAATTGAAATGACTATCGTAACTTTCCCTGAAGAAGGAACTGTTTTTTATTTTCGAGGTTTGGTGATGGAGATTTTCACACAGAGCTTTACTGTTTGCTCTCAGGATCAAAATGATGTAGCCAGGTTTTATCACCAGCAATTACCTTTAAGGCTGCATTTAAAGACATTTATCAGTTCTCAATATCTTCCATTCTCTCGTTAGTTCTTCCATTCTCTCATTAGTTGAGATTTGCATCAGCATCCCATCAGACATTCATTAAATTGAATTAGTGAGAATCTCACCAGTCAAGCATAAATCTCAACTTTATTTGTTTTTTCTTCGTGAAGTTGGCAATAGAGAACCATTTCCAATGTGCCTGGGGGCGTATTAACAGCAGAAGAACTTTGTCGACCTGCAATTTGTTTAATGGATATTTTGCCGTTTACTAAATTAAAATGTATGAAAATTATTTTAAAAATAAGAAATACCTGTAATTATATGGTTACAAAGTAAAACATTAATTACAAAGAAATAAGGAGCAAATTTTTAAGGAATATGGAAGTTCTCAAATACATAGGCCTACAGATATTTCAGGATAATTCTATAATAGATATTTTTGAATATACAATATAATATTTAATAATTTTACAGAATATATTTGTGAAAACATCCTCAAATGAAAATTCCTGCCATAGTCTCAAAATTAATAGACAAAATTAATATATTACAACTTTTATGTCTGATTATTACTATTATTATTATTCTGTGCAATGCTATAGTCTAATAAATCACTGGCATTATCGAACCCAGTGGTTTATGGCTGCATGGACATAAGTTATCCATACATCCCTATCCTGAGCTAATGTTTTCCCAACAATCCTTCTATAATTTACCTCTCTCAAATCATGGTTAATGTTATATTTTTAAGTTTCCATGCCCCTATTTCATTCCCCATGTCCTGCATATCACAGTATATGAAACTTAACCATTCTCATTACATTTGGTTTCCCATAAAGACCATGTGTAGCTTTCTGCTATGTAGTGTTCTCCATTCACCTGTCCATTTATCTTTTTGATTTAAAAATTTTCCTAAGAACTTTATTATCAGAGCTTGTAACCTTTACTCTTCCATTAAAATAAGATACCATGTTTTGCATCCATATAAAATAAATGGAGATTAACTGTTTTATATATTTTTAGGTTATGTTTTTTTTTGAGAGAAGTTTGGATGGCAAGAATCTCTGCAATGAATAATAACATGCGTTTCCAGGGTTGAGCTTATGTTCAATTTATTTCTGCACTTTGTAATTACTGTTCTTAAGTATTTGAATTCAGCCTCTTCTTTGAAATTTCCCTCATTTGTCATCAACTACCCATTTTCATTATATAATTTATTTTTACATGTGCTCTGCTCTAGTTTTTCGTTTTAGTGTTATTTAATAGAATGTGTATGTGGCTTTTAGTATTTTCCCCTTATCACCTAATATTAATGCATCATCAATACATACCAAAAATGTTTTAATACCATTTCAATTGTAAATCATCTTTATCCTCTAGAGATTTGATTGCTTGCTCTAGTACAATACTGAATAGCAGAGGAGACACAGCATCGGCTTTGTCTTAAACCATTGTGACTTAAAAAATTTTGTTAGATAAATAGTTTATATATATATTTTTAAATAAAATACGGATATTAATAATACTAGAATCTACTACAGTTATGCCTGGATTCACAAATGGATGTTAAAATTTAATAAATTGTTAATCACAGGATTTTAAAAAACTTTTGTTTTATGACAAATGGTTTTTTTTAACAATGAGTTTTACTGAGTGCTAAATTATCATCCTCTTTCCTATATGTAAATACTATCAATTTGAAAATGATGTATCTGAAGCAGATTTGATCCATTTGTATAATTATGCTGTAGTTAAGGTGTAAAGTGGCACACTGCATATTAGTAGCACTGTTTATTTCTATATATTTGCATTAACCAAATACTGTTATGTTAGGTCAGATGATAAAACCTGCTGAGTTTAAAACTTGAAGGGGAAGTTTTTTTTTATGAGCTATTAAAGGCTGCATATAAGAAGTATTAACCCGTTGGGTGGGCGTTGCGTGAATATCCGCGTCAAGAAAGCCTTCACTCAGTGGGAGTTAAGGATATATTCAGCAAGATATATATATATTTTTCTAAGGTATTTGACATTGCAGGAACGCAAAACTTTGAAGATCTGTTCTATATGGGTTTGACATCTAATGTGATTTTTTTTCAACTCCCTTTGACCGGTTTCTTATTACACGAGTTAAAATCACATATCATGTATGCGCGCAAGAATGCACTAACTGGCCAACTATATAACATTCATGATAAAATATAATTCACTAGACGTGTTCAGAAAAAAAAAACAGACACCATCTGTTTGTTCAACATAATATATCTCTCAACTCAGATTAGCCTTAAACCTTAACCCTTTGCCCCGCTCAATGTTCTCTACTAGTTAGCTGTGGAGCGACATATTCATTTTGGAGTATTTAAATTTTAAATGTCTTCTCGACTATTTTAATTGAAGAGTGGCATATGTGGAATAATTCTTTGAAAATAATGTGAAACAAATTACATCAGAATCTGGTTGTTTTGTAATTACGAATTTCTTCATGAAATAATTAAGCAAATATGTAAAGATACTATATATATATATTAAACTAATCTTAAATCAACATCTTATGGAGATGGTATTGTTTACAATATCCATAACATATATTTTTAAAATCAATATATTAAGAAACCGTATTAATTAGGTAATTTCTAAATTTTAAATTCCAGTTGAAAGTATTATGCCAATGTTTAAAAAAAAACATATATTGAATAAATAAAACAATGTACACACAGAGAAAATAGTATCATTGATTACATAAGCAATTCCAATGTTCGAATACGGATAAAGTATATTTGTTGAAATTTATTAAATTTACTTACTACTTTATTTGCCAATTTATTTTCTTATTATTCTCTCTATATATATTTTATATCTGAAGAAAAAATTCCCCCATATGCCGTGATAATTTTAATATAATATATGAGTTTTATACTTTTAAAAATAATTTATTGTAATTTTGGTCTCCCATTAAATTTTTTTCGCAGTAATTACCGAATTTGAATATTTTTTTTAAATTCGCTAATAGCTAAATTATTAAATATTTAACTTAGTGAGAGTACTCACCATTTTCGTGTCTAGCTGTTCTTCTCAATTGCATAATACACAATATTTATTGTTATATTCATATAGTCACACATATATCACTATGGGCCCTACTTAAAAATCACCTACCTAAATTAAAATTTTAACTCTTTAAATTAACACTAATTTTTAATTTGCACTCCTCTCGCACTGTGATAGAAATTGATAAGTCCTCTTATAATCAGCCCTAACATATTTACTGTACGATGTTCAGTGCGTGGCGCACTTTCAATATTATTTCGTAATATTCTTCCCATAACATCACTCAAATGGAGATACTGCGATGTTTTTCGAATCGCTTAAGAGTCATTGCTTGTCTTACAATAGGACATACACAAATATCATCAAAAAATAGCATCTAATTAATGTAGATTTACTATAACTCAAAATAGATATAAGATGGTATCCGTGAATATATTCAATAGTCTTGAAGACGGTATAGAGTATTTTCTTGTTTCAAAATTTAAAAATAAGTAAATCAGCATTGACTTTAAATCATCTTTATGCTGTCCATGAACATATCAGCATTGGTTGAAAACATCACATTAATTACGTACTAATTGAGGTCATACATTGTACTATGTTTCTGACAATAAAAATATCTATCAAAAGTATTAAAATTCCAACTTAAGCTTTAATTTCATTTAGATATGTTTCCGCCCATTTTAGTTTTATTTATTTGTTTCCTCTCAATTTTCGCGGCATATTATTTTCTTCTGAAACCAGGACATTGAAATTACTATCTATAGGCCTGAATAGTGGGAAAAAATCTTTCGTTTGTTCCAGCCTCCAAACTATGTACAACATAAGTAAACGATAAAAAGTTTTTTTTTTTAATTCTGAGGACCAATTTTATTAAAAGAGTAATAATATTCTTTCCTTGGTTATCTCTAGGCTCGGCAGTTGACGCTTGGAAATCTTGTTCACAGTCACACGCTTGCTCTATATAACAGTTTTGCGCTAAGCTACCCCTCTACTTAGCATTCCAACCATCACTTTAATAATCAATTTCTTCATCAATCGCGGCCACAATGTCTTCACTGCACAGTGGATTGAAACTAGAAATAGTTTTCCTAAGACCTGAATTTTTGTTTTCGTTAACAATGGTTACAGATGAACCGATAGAGGTTTTCAAAAAAGGGTTCGGTACACAAAGAAAATACCGTTAAGAAATTTACGAAAATGTACAAAGCAAGCCTTGTTGCCACTTTTAATGCATTCCACAGATACCAAACTATGAAAAAAATAATAAAATTTTCCAAGAAAATAAATACAAGTAGAAATATAGCCCTATTACAGTCTACTACGCTTTGGTACGTTATGCGGGGCAGCGACAAAGCACATTCAGTATGTTTTACTACGCTATACGGGGCAAAGGGTTAATGCAAAAACGGTCTAAGTTAATGAAAAAATAATAACTCTGGTACAGTTTCTTGTATCTTCTCATTCACACGTTTAAATGAGAGGTCTGTCTTATCACAGTAGAAAAATATTGCACAAACATTCAATTGGGGTTGCTAACTTTTACCCTCCATTCTTGAAGTAAATAGTTCAAACATATTATTTCGCTTCTAGTTTTTTTTTCACTTCATATTTTTTATAAGCTACTTACAATTTACTGAAAATATGTGTGGTTTCTAAAATGAAGTTATCTAGCATTCATAATACTAACAACAATAATAACCAGTGACTTCTCAACACACTAGTGTTCAATCACACCACTGATAATATCTGATGACGTCAATAATCACTGTTACTACAATAAAACTAATTGTACAGATATATTTTTTTTTTACGGCATATTCAAGTTCTAAAAATAAAAAAAATTGCGATTCTGTAATAACTCAAAACTGACAGTATTTAGTAACGCCACTCGTCATATGTATTGTAAAATTATAATATTTATACAGTGTTAAAAGAGATTGTATATTTACATTATAAACTTCGGAGTAAATTGCCAATATAAATAAATAAATAAATTTATACATATATCCTAAATGCTTAGTTTATATCGATGTAAGACTTGAAATAACGCCACTGATGACAGACACCATGTAATGCCAGAGTTAACATTTATTGCATTTACGAGATTTGCATACTTTTTAATATTCATTACCTGTAATATAAATAATGTTTTCCAAATTACTTTTAAATTGAACACGAGAAGACACTTGTGCCGTTTTTGTACTAAAGTTGAAAAAATAAAATTATGAAATTTCGATTAAAAAATATAACCAAATGAAAGAGAATGGTTGTTTTGTATAATATTTGATGGATATGTTACAAATGTTTACTCCCTGTATTTTTTATAATATTTTAAATTAAAGGAAGAAAAGGCTCCCCACAGAGCTGTAGAACTGCACTAGCTAGATGCCCAGTTAAGGGGTTAATGACAAGATGTTGTTGTTTTCAAATGCTGGGCCTTGGCACCGAAGCCATTAGCGTTCTTGCTCTCCAACATTTCTCTATGGTGGATACAACAGGTAATACTTCACAGGTTTGTAGGTGTTCTTCATTCATTTCTTCGTCTTTATTGCATAGAGGACAATTTGGATTCGTGTAGATTCCTATTTTATATAAATGTTTGGCCAAATAGTCATGTTCTGTAAGCAGTCTAAATTTTGCTACTGTAGTTTTACGTGGAATTTCTGGAATAATATCTGGCTTCTTTACTAAAATATTCCATTTTTTGTCTTTGGCTTTATTACATAGGTCTTGGTTTTGTTTGATTTTATATTTGTTTTTAATTATTCTTTTTATGGATGTGAAAGGTAAGCTTTTAGTAGTATTCTGAATTAAATTGGAGCCTTTTTTTGCAAGAAAATCAGCAGTGTCATTTCCAGCAATTCCACAATGTGCAGGTATCCATTGCAATTGAATTCTTTTCTGTAGTTTTTGGAGTTGTTGAATCATTTTGTAGCACTCTTTAATTTGTATTGACTTCATTTTGTGTGAATTTATTGCATATATTGCTGCCTTAGAATCAGAATCATTTTGAAATTTATTTATTCTGTATAGTAATTGTTGGAGTGAAATATGAATAGCCGTTACTTCCGCATCAAAATTTGTTGTGTGGTATCCTGCTGGTTGATACAATGAAAATAATGCACATGTAATTCCTGATCCTGAGTTGTTATCAATAGTAGATCCATCTGTGTAGACATGTAACCATTCTTCTGGTGGATATCTCTTATTCACAGCTTCTAAAGCTAGAGCTTTTAGTACAGGTGTGGGAGTTTCAGATTTTGTAACTGGTTCTTCTAGATTTAGCTGAATGTTAATTGGTTCAATAGTAAGAGGGTTATCTCTGATCAAAATATTTTCTTTAGATTTAGGAAGATTCAAATCTTTTTTTATTTCCGTTACTTTGGACAAGAAACTTGTGTTTTCAACTTGGTTGGTTGTAACTGTCTTTTTTCCCATTTTGTTGTTGTTAATCGTAACATTTTCTCATGTTGTGTTATTGCCTGTTCCTCTAAAGTTAGACATATTGGAGGGTTCTGAGTTAGTGCTTGCATTGCTGCGATTGGAGTTGATTTTGCTGCACCGGTTATAAGCCGTAAAGCCTGATTTTGGCATACTTCTAGGCGATTCAGGTTCGAGTTATTTGCTGTGATTATTACCTCCCCATTGTATAGTAGTATTGGCTTGATGAATGTTTTGTATGTGGTGTTCAGAGTCTGGCGATTACTGCCCCACTTTGCTCCGGCTAATCTTTTTAAGATTGAGAATCTTTTCGTTGCTTTGTTTACTACTGCTTCAATATGTTTTCTCCATGATAATTTTGAATCAAAAATTGTCCCTAGATATTTTGTTTCATTTGTTTGTCTCAGATTTGTTTTCTTGAACTGTAGATTTAGTTTTGGGATTTTTTTCTTCAAGCTAAATATTTGAAATGTTGTTTTATCTGTATTAATGGCCATTAAATTGTTGTGGGTCCACTTTTCTAGTAGGTTAAGAGCCTTTTCCATAGATGATTTAGATTTTTCTATTTGTGAGGAAGATGTCCACATAATCATGTCATCTACAAAAAGAGCTGTCTTTATTTCTGTGTTTGATGTAGCTGGTGGCAGATCGTTGATGTAGATGTTGAACAGGGTTGTACTTAGTACTGCACCTTGAGGGAGGCCCATTTTTATTTGTCGGAATTTGGAAGGGTTAATGACAAGATTAAGTGGGTAGTTCTGCATATAGCCAAGCAGTTTAACACATCATGCTTTTGTGCAAGTTCGAATCGCCATGAGAGCAGAATTTTTCTCAATTTTCTTTGGTCAATACGGGACCGGTGCCCACCTAGCATCATTGCAATTTGGGTAGCTACAATACGTAGCAGCTCCAGGTTGAGAAAACCAGCTATAATAACTGGTGGACCTAATATGCTGACTACATGTCACCATAATACTGGCTAAATGATCGTCCACATCTGAAATTTACACACATAGATGTGAAGCCAACAGGTAGGCCAAGGGCCTTCTAGGCCTCTTATGCCATGAATTTGGAAATTAAGTAGGTACCAAATATCTGGATTAATTGTATGAGCAAATATACAATATGGTTGTTTGATAGGGGTACCAACCTATTTATGCCTAGTGTTACATAAATGCAGCATTTCCAAAGATTTTTATGTCTGGAAAAAAAAAATATATACAGAGTTTAACTACTAACTTGTGTAAATTTTAAAAATATCTGATTGCAATATTATGTATGTATGAGGGTCACTAGATAAGTTTTGAGATGTGCACTTAGCGACAAAAAGAATGAGCCGCTTCAAAAAGCAGAGTCCCTCTTATGGCTCACTGCACATGTTCAAAATGCTAAAGCTGTGATTCATGAGGTAACGCACTGTTAATAAATGTTTTAAATATACTGTATTTGGTTTTAATCGTCTTAAATAGCTAAAGAACAGTGAACGAGACATGCTTCTCGATATTTACGAGTGTTCGACAAATGCAATATTACTTAATTTTAATATTTTAAATAAAGTTAAACTCTCGTTCATAATGCAAAAGTACATGACAACCAATATTTAGACACCTAACATCCAACGTTCAATTAGTGTAGATCGTTAAACCACTTACTACTAGATGAAATATGTATAAAAGCCAGGGTTCAAATCCTTCAACAATGTTTTTTTTTCATTTGTATTTTTGCAAAATACATCCTCTAAGTGCCATACCATTTAATTCCTGCCACATAATCTACGTCCACTTTACACTATATTAAGTAATATTCCTGCCTTCGTAAACTCTACACTATTTAGCTACCGGTATAAATTTATGTAGTAAAATATAATATAGCTTCATATAATTATATATTTATTTATTTATTATGTATTAGTGAGGAAAAAGTTTCACCCTTCAAATAAAATATTTAGTTTATATATGTCCAGTCCAGCATAATAATACCCCATAGATGATGGACAATAATAAAAAAATAATAATAATAATGGAATGTATCAAAGGATGTGAAGAATGTAATTAACTGGGGATCGAAATTAACTCAAAATGTACCCAAGAAAATGACAAAATATAGAATTCAAAAAGGCAGATCAGTGATGACAACTTTAAATGGCGTTTTGTGGGATAAGAACAGGAAGATCTTTTATTACATTTGTAAACCTGTTTATAAATAAATAAATAATAAAAATAGTAATACTTCCAAATAGTTAGTACGTTTTTTTTTCTTTAAGAACGGACAGACAATAAAATAGAAACCATTTTAACAAATAAAAAATTTAACCTCATTGGGAATTGAACCTGTGACCTTTTGCATATGAATCAAGCCACTAAGCATTGAGCTAAGCATAGGCTGACTAATTGTGCTTGAAAGAATGCCCTTCAAAGGAAGAAGGGAAACATTGTAGTTCTACTGTGCAATTAATTTACTTGTGTGAATCGCACGTTGGAACTTAAAATATTCGAGATCAAGAGTCGGCCCATTCTTTTTGTCGTTAAGTGTACAACAATAAGCCATGATAGACTTTCCATATTTATCACATCTTTTCAAAGTACTTTCCAGCACATTCTATACACGGTTGCAATCCCTGGAATCACTTCAGTAGGCAGCCATGCCACTGATCTCAGACATTGCAGTAAACTCCTCCTTGTAGGCAGTATCAGCATCTTCTGGGATAGAAAATTGGTGTCCACTCATGCAGTTCTTCACATTCTGGAGCAGGAAAAAGTTGCACAGGGCTAGGTCGGGACTGTAGGCTGGATGATACATTAATTTCACCGTCTTTTCCAGAAACCTAATTGTTGCACTCACTGTGTGCAAAGAGGCATTGTCATGGTGGAGCAGAATTTCCCGCAGTCCAGTCCTTGGCCACTTCTCCTGGAACATTGAGAAAACTTTGGGGAGACAGATTTCTGCATACCATTTAGCAGTAACTGTCCTCTGATCATCTAGCACAACTGTAGCCAGATGACCACGTGTTGAGAAGAAAGTGACCACCGTTTTCTTCCTCACACTCCTAGGCCTTTTGACTTTGGTCAGAGGCAGCTCATCTGGAAAGACCCACACCAGTAATTCGTGCTTTGTTTAGGGGTTACACATGATAGATCCAAGTTTCGTCACCTGTCACTATGTCTGACGCCTGGCGGGAGTCCCCGTTGTTGAATCTTTCTGGCATTCTCCGCACCATTCCACCCTAGTGTGTTTTTGCCCTTCTAACAAGTGGTGTGGCACCCATCGAGAAGAAATTTTCCTCATCTTAAGTATTAGTGCAGGATGGTGAAAATACTTGGTGAACTAATCCCTAGGGCCCCCTCGACGTCATTATAGGTCAGTCGTGGATCTTCCTTAATCAGAGTCTCCACTGCAGAGAAGTTTTCTTTTGTCACCACTGTTGTTGGCTTCCCACTTCTCCCCCTCTCAAATTCAGCAAACCAGCAGTGCACGTGAAGAAGCTAGGTCCCCAAATGCTCGTGTGAGTGGCTCAAGTGTTTTGTCACTCAATTGAACTGCACTTAAAATCATATAAAAATCATAGCACGAAAATGCTCCTTCTCAAGCTCCATAGGACGCTTATGATTTCACTATGCACAGACTACTTCACAAGGGTGCTGCTCAGACAACTGAAAGAAATTGTTTCTATCTGCTATGGTTTTGATGTTCGATGGTTAGACTTTCAAGTGGTATATTAGTTTATTTCATTCCTGTCGCCACACTGTTGTGTCTCAAAACTTATCTAGTGACCCTCGTATGTACCTAATGCTTTGGAGTTAACAATAAAGTTATTCTCCTTCTTGCTTCCCAATACTTGGATGTCATTTGCAATATTTGACAGAGTTATAAAGCAATGAAAAAAGTTTAGGCTCTCTACAATAAAAGATTAGATTATGAGATAGATTTTTTAGTAATGATGTGATTATTTTATACTGGGATATAATGAAATACTTACCCCTATCAAGCATTAACCTGTGAATGACGATTCTTTAGCAAAATTAATTATTATAAACCATTCTGCAAAATGTATACATAGTATTAAAGCTTCTAAAAAATTTAAAAATAGGAATAAACTAATTTCTCGTAAAATTTGTTAAAAGTTAAATTATCATTGCAGAGTACAATCATTGTTATTAATAATCCTTGTTATCATGATGAGCAAAATTGTTTAGACTTCTGTTTGATACTGATTTATTTTAATAATAAATTATTTATTCTTTTCCGATTGAGGGTCTTTCCACTTTTCAGCGGTTGCCCTTTTACCCGCCGGCTGCTGGCCCTTCACATCCACATGTGTCAATCACAGAGGTAGATGATCAACAGCCAGTGTAGGGGTGACATATGGTTAGCATGTCGAGTCCCCCAGCCGTTATAGCTGGTTCCTCAACCTGGAGCCGCTACTTATTGTAGCTACCCAATTGCCTCACGATGCTGGGTGGGCACCGGTCCCATACTGGCCGAAATACCATGAGAAAATTTCTTCCCCCATGGAGACTCGAACCAGCGCAAGTCCCGTAGTTCTGCGCCAAGGCTTCCAACCTTAACCGCTCGGCTATTCTTTAATATTCGTATTATCGCCCCATTAAAACCTAAGTAAAAAATGCTGTTGTATATTTTATTATTATAACAAACAAAGATGCCAATAAAGAGACTTAAACTCATGTGTAACTTACTAAAATTACATATGAAATAATAAAAAACTTTTTAATTTAATAAGTCAGTACCTTGGTCAGTAGGGACCTACAAGATACAGTAATTGATATTAGGAATATTCTTTTATTACACAATTATATTGTCATTTGTGAGCATTATAAAAGAGAACACACATATTTCAGGACCTTCATTTAACAATGACACGTAATTACAGGCATAATTATGTAATTAAAGATTATTTTTAAACCAAGTTTCGTATGTATTATTTAGGCCTAACCTCAAAACATTCGTGATATATTTTAAGAAACATACAATATTAATGATCTATTTATTTGAGAGACATAAAAGTCTTAACAGACAATGACATAAATTTGACACAAATATTTTACGAAAGTTAAAAAATATATATACATTGAAGCAGCCATATATTATGGTAATGTTGCTCATCATTTCATGCTTCAATACAGCGACTTACAAACTTACGGCCAAATTTGCAATTACTTACCAGATGAATAACTTCCTGAGACGGAAATTCGTCTTTGCAACTAAAAATCTCAATGACTTATATCTTAGTACCCCGATTACGCAAGAGTGTCTTCATGAATACCAGCCTTATAATAAACTCTGGATCACCTCCATTGTAGCAAAAGGGAATATTGAACATGTCTCAACTTTCACAGACAGGAACTGGGAGGGATGACCTTGAAATTTATACCATATTTACATGATGATGTATTAAGCTAATAAAACATGGTAAAACCAAATTTTTGCATTTAAATTATGGTTATAAAAAATAACGATAATTATTTATTGAACAGCCCTCGTAGAAATGGATGTTTCCACACAAATGTCTATATCAACTCTGTAATCAGCTAACATAACAGCAAAAACCTTCTTTAGAATTGTTTCATACAGTTAAAAAGCCCCTATTAAATCTTGTTAACACAGTTTTGAGGAATCATAGAGAGAGAGAATTATTATCTTTGCCTTTTGTGGTATTTTACACAATCATGGTTAAAATGGTAAAAGTATTCACTTCCTATGAAAACACAAGAAACTCGTTATTGTACAGGAATTTATTCCACACACCAGTACATCAAAGTGGATTAAAAAAAAGTATAAAAAGCAAAGAAAATAAAGATCAGATGTGCTTGAGGCAGGGTTTTATTATTCAATTAAATAAAATCAAACAAATATATTAAATTCACCAACAAAATTCAATATTGGAGGGGAAATAAATGAACGCATATGTTGTTCACTTCAAAGGGATGAGAGGAGAGCTGAATTTCAGCAAGTATTGCGTTCCACAAGTTTCGTGAATTAATGTCTGTTGTTACTGTACCCTGCCAATATGACAAACTGAAACATAATGTTTGTACCACACCCGTGCACTTAGCTGGCAGGAGCCCGATCCTTGTTGGCAGCTTTCATTTGTTTTTGGCGCATTAAATCTGCATCTCTGAAAGAAAAATTCAGGCATATTCATTAATAGATTGCTTAATGAGAACAAGAAATTTGCATGACACAGAAAAAACATCATATTTAACTGCTTAAAGGAGCAATTCCTTAACTTTAACTCTAGCAGCTATAGCCATATGGATAGAGAGAGAAGACCATGTGTCATTTTGGGGGGGAGGTAGAAAAATCTGCAGTAGCTGCTCACATTTGGCCAGAAAAACACAAAATTATTAAAACAGAAAACATAAACATTACTAATAAAATTCATTGTTAAAACCGTTGAGGTGGAGAGTCATAAAATAAAATAAGTTAAAATATTGACGATTTTTATTATTAATTTAACACTTCTCATAGAAGGATAAATTATATTTGAAGAGAAAAATTTTTACAATGTACATAAGAGAAAAATTTGCATCTAGATCGTAACTTGCCTCGGTAGCTCAGTTGGTAGAGCACTTGGCCCGGAAAGCCAAGGGTCCCGGGTTCGAGTCCCGGTCTAGGCGAAAATTTTTCTCTTCAAATATAAGTTAAAATATACCTTTTTAGGTAAAATCCATCATCCTCAACTTAAAATATGTAATCTTTATGCCTGTAGGCCTTTCAGGACATCCATCCCATCTTCAGCAGTTATTTCTTCACTACAGCATCAAACATCATACTGGATGCTATAGCGAAGAATGAACTGCTGAAGATGGGACAGATGTCCTGAAAGGCCTACAGGCATAAAGATTACATATTTTATAAGTTGAGGACGACGGACTTTACCTAAAAAGATATATTTTAATTTATTTTATTTTAAAACATAAACAAACTCACCATAAGGGAAAAAAATCTACATACAGAAGAACAAGGAGAGAATTATGAATTTTGAAATTCCTGGGGAGAGGAACCTATTTAGAAAATTCTTTGGACCACAAAGAGGGAGCAGAAGTCGAGACCCAGGGCCGACAACTTGGGAAAAATCAGTATGTTTAACTACTGAAGATGGGACAAACATGTCTTGAAACATATGTCTAACAGAAACAACAATATGAGGTAAGAATTACACAGGCCAAACTTATTAATAAGTAAAACCCGATAATGTTACTTCCTATTGTAACGTAAATATTGTTTTAAAATTGTAACATTTATTACAGGTTATCGAGAAAAAAATTAGTGAACTTTTACTGTATTAGTAGTATTCCACGGTCAAAAAAAGTTTAGACAACAGCAGACTAGGGTTTACAAATCCAACTCTGGCGGAGAGTGTTGACTTTTTTTTGGGCAAATCAAATTAAACAAGGCTTTGTTCAAAGGAAAAATTGTCATCCCAACTTATCTAAAAAAATGTTAAACTAAAAATAAAGAAATAGTGAAACTTCCAGTTATATTAAATGTATACATTTACTAATGGTGTCTTATTTTAAGACAGGAGAAAGGATTATGAGTATTTGGTTAGGAAAATGTTTGAACCAAAGAGAGAGAGAGAGAGAGAGAGAGAGAGAGAGAGAGAGAGAGAGAGATAGATGAATGGAGAAAACTATGTAACGGCACCCACATGATCTTTTTTGGCAACAAAATATAATAAGAATAGGTAACTCTCATACAATGAGATAGGGAGATCATGTTGCATTGAACGGGAATGAAATAAGGACATGGAAACTTTTTATAGGAAAATCAGGGGAAAAGTGCCCAGTATATAGGCTAAAATTGAAAATATAACTATGATTTGAGGGAGGTGAATTGTACAGAAATAGACTGGAAAATATTAGCTCAGGATAGGGATGCGTGGAGAGTTTATGTCTTGTGTGACCATTAATATTCAGGTTCAATAGTGGCAGTGAGTTAATTAAAGTGTATTTAATGTAAAAAGCCTCTGATATTTCAAAAAGAAAGCACATCCTTAAATAAAATCTCCAAGTACAGTCAGCCCCTGACATCAGAATAGCCATGGAGCAATATATGCATCCATAGTAATTCTGTCCGAAGGCAGGTCCTTCACTGCTATGCTTACAGCTTTACTAGGGAATTGTAGGTGTGGTAGCTTCCCGTTGTTTTCCACACCGGTGAAGGATGATGATGATGGCCATATGATTTCGGGGACTATTTGGGCCTTAAAGTTTTCCTGACATTTGTCTTACAGGTGAAGAAAAACCCCAATAGAAACCTCACCCAGAAAACAGCCCTGACCGGGGATCGAACCCGGGCCCGCTGCGTGACAAGGCAGCATGCTACCTCAAGACTATAGCAGTGGACAGAGCAATATATAGGCAATATTAAACACACAAATATTATGTCCTGTCATTTGTAAGAAATTACCACAATGGATTTATAGATTTGTATTTTTATGCATCACAAGAAAGAAATTCTGATCACAGGTCCTCCCTCATCTGTACACCTCAAGGTCCAGTGTTCTCCCAGTTACAAAAGAAATATACATGAGTCTACATAATCTTCATTATAACTTAACCTACTTGTAGATGTAAACCAAGAAAATTACAAGCAGAAGAGAAAATGGAAAATTAAAGGAATGTCAAAACATTTAAATTTAAATAGTATGCAAAACAACAAATGAAAAGATATTTTAACTAACAACTTTCACTGCATATACCTACTTATTGTGAAATAAAAGACAAATATTTGTTGTGACAATTTATGGGTCAAATGTTTTTCAGAAATTTTACAAAAACAAAGAAGAAAGGACATTTTAGAGTTTCTCAAACATGAAAATGAAATAAAATATCTATGAAGAAAAACAAATTGATGCAGACAAATCCATAAAAATAAAAATTGAAAAATAAGAAAATGCTATGTGGTAAAAAAAAAACTTTATAATATGCTCCATCAGGATAAAATAATTAAATAAGCATAAAACAAAATCAAGAATTTACCAGATAAAATATCGAGAATGTGAAAAAATGTACATAGAAAAAATTGAAGAAATCTGAACACCAGAATGAAACAGCACCTTGGAAATGTAAAATATGGTTGGTTGGTTGGTTGGTATCTAATGTTGAGCACTTGAGAATGAAATCATTCACTCTCTTGCACTCCAATATTTAGCAGAAAGGCTGGTCTCTTCTACAAAAGCTGGACAACGGAGGAGATGTTTCTTTCTATATCTTCATTTAAATTGCAAAAATGGCATTTAGGTGAATCTGTTATGCCAAATATAAAATATAGAGAAACAGAAAAACTGGCAGCAGCTGCCCATATGCAGATGGAGACCATAGAATCGAGAAGAGGTCAAATTGCTAGAACAACAGAAAAACCAACAGAATTCATAGTATGGAAGAATATCTGCATCCAGAAAAATAAAGATATGATGAATACTGACTGAAGTTCCTAGAGAAAAGGACTTGATCATGTGATTTGTCTGCCCTAAACCAGAGGAAGAGAATACACAAGGCTTCCAATGGTCATCTCAACAGTTGGTGTTTGGCCAAGATTGAAGAAAATATCCATTGAAATATGTTGCAGATAGAGAGAAAAACATGAGGTGAGACAAAAATAACTCATTAAATTTTTTTTGATAATATTTCACTGAATCAACCATGATTAGTTCAAACTGTCACAAGCATAAATTGGATTGGTTAGTATTCAGTAACTATAAGTAATTACAAATTAAAACAAACTCATGTTTGGAGTATCTATTTTAACCAGTGGTCGAAATTCAACCATAAATAACACGTCACCACACTTTATATTATATTAGATATCGTTTGTTTTAAAATTTATTTTATTTAACATTGTACTGGAATACGAAATAAAGAAATAAGGGAAATTATGGGTGTACAAGAGGAGCCGGACATCATTGAAAAGAAAAGATTGCAGTGGTATGGTCATGTCAAAAGAATGCCAGAGCAAAGATTGCCAAAAATTGTTATGGAATGGATCCCAATGGAAAGGAGGAAGAGAGGAAGACTGAAGAAAACTTGGATAGAAGGGGTACAAGCAGCTATGAATATCAGAGGAATGGAGGAAGATCAATGGATGGACAGAGAGGAATGGCATTTGGTTTCCAGAAGACGGCGGCAGCTGCCATGATACCGGAAGATGATGATGATTGTACTGGACTTATATTCTTATCAAAAATATCATATATGTACATAAAAAGAAAATCAATTGACAAACAGATGAGAAAAAGATCCTTAATTGTTTTGTGTCGAAGGCAGGGGAAAAAAAAAACTGTTTCCAAATTTTTTTATTGATAACACTAAAGCTTGTAAATAGCTACTAAAAAAATGGTTTAATTGACCATAATCATAACTGAATCAGAATTTTTTATACCTCACAAAAGTTTATATTTATGTTGGAGCATAACTGATGATGGAGCTGATAGTATTCTAAATTAGCACCCAGCATCACGAGGAATTTGGGTAGCTACAGTAAGTAGCGGCACCACATTGAGAAAACCAGCTGTAATGACTGGTGGACCCGACATGCTGGCCACATGTCACCCCTATACTGGTAGGATGATCGTCCACCTCTAAGATTAACACATGTACATGTATTACTTTCCTATAGTTTAAATGGGAGTTTTGGCGCTGGATTTCATTACCTTGCAGTTAAAAATGGCATTTTTTTTTTGGACATGCCCTTTGTACACCATGCTTCTATGGAAGAAATTTAACTCTTGCACCATGTAGACTTTTCATAAACATTGCCTTGCAGTTAAAAATGGCAGAACTAACTTTTTTCAAGTTTTTATTTTTCTGCACTCCTTCTCTATATGAACTTTAATTATGCCAAATATCACATTCCTCCATGTGTGCAATGTGCTTAAAAAGGGATACAAAGTTTTTTCTTTGCATATTAATATATAAATAAAGCTGTGGGGCCAAAAAAGTGGAGTGTGCAGCTTAGACTGATCTGGGGATCCTATAGATTATTAGGAACTAATCTGGTGTAAAATGAGCCAGTCTTTGACTAGCCATCTTTATTTTCATTATATGCCATTGGTATGGTGGGCTAGTGGTTATCATGCTTGCTCTAATTCTAAATTTCATGACAAAAATTCAGGAATTGGGAAGAATCTAACTTCTACCACATCCAATGTATGGTATTGATATTGCAGCTTCAGATTACCATCTGTTTTGATCCATGGCTCATGTCTTGCTTCAAATTTTGAAAACATTTAAGCTGTGGAAGTAAGTCCCGATTAATTATTCGCATAAAAAACCAAAGACTGATATCATCGCAGAATAATAAACTTGCTCAAAGATAAATCTGATTGTCTCTACTTTTAAGAGTAGAGTAATTTCTTGTTATAACACATTACAAATAAAATTTTGTTTAAAAAGACATTACTTTTGAGACTATATATATAATATAAAAAATACATAACTTATTTCCATTTAATCAATCCATCCATCCATCCATAGTAATTCTACCCAATGGCAGGTCTTTCACTGCAATCATAGCATTTTCATGCTATGCTTTGCAGCTTTACTAGGGAATTATAGGTGTGGTAGCTTCCCATTGCTTTCCACATCGGTGAAGGAGGATGATAATGATGGTGATGATGGCGAGATGATTTTCGGACCGTTGGGCCCTAAGCTTCCTGACATTTGTCTTACAGGTGAGGAAAAACCCGAAAAAAACCTCACCCAGGAGCCTGTCCCGACCGGGAATCAAACCTGGGCCCACTGCTTGACAAGACTTCATTCATTAAATACTATACAACTTCATTCTTTTGGACAATTTACTCCTGTGAAATAACAAGTTTTTGTCATACTGCCCTTAATAATTTTAAAAAACTGATAACAACCCAGATTTTTATTATTTTGTTAGCCATCATTTTTATTGCAATGGATGATCAGGATTCTAAAATATATCTTTCCTCTCTGAAAGATGCTGTCCAACAAGCCATATATTAGCAACCAACTAAACCAATCTCTCTGAAAGTAGAATAAAAAAAAACTTGCCTCTGTTTACGTTGTTCCAGAGTCAAACCTTTATTTGAATCCTTGTCACCACTCTGTTTTTTCTTCTGCTGCTCCATCTGTTTCTTCTGATTCTTCAATCGAGCAAGCTCACGTTGGTTCCCACCTGCAACACCATGGTAGTTCTCATCCAATATCTCAAGTTTGCATCAGATTAATTTAGAGAAGTAGTGAATTTATTTCAAGTAAAAATTCAACTCTATACTAATAGCATGTGAAGTGTTATGCCCCAAAAAAATTTTGCATTGTCACACAGAGACAGGAAATCAATTAAGTCCAATGAAGAGATGAGCTGGAAACATTTCTGGAGTATTATACTTCTAGGACTACACCTTGCATGAGACATATGATGATAGTCCTTGCCTTGTACCTGACCTTTTGTTATTATAAACCAGCAAATGTTTATTAATCCATTAGATATTAGTTAATTATTTTCTTCTATAATGCATATTATCGCCTCACTATGATGCTTAACTAGCGGCTCGCTTTGTTTTCCCGCAGCTGTTGTATGTTGTTAAAATACAAAGATCTCAACTGCCGCACCTACCACGATGTTGCCACATTGCTATTCTTCCCATTAAAACTCAGAACATGGAGTAGTCGATCCAGTTTTAAAATTGTATACTGTAATTAATTGTTATAATTACTAGTGATTTATTGTGATATGTAACTCTAATAATAATACAATATCTGCATATTATATCTGTTTAATATATAAGTGATTTCAATATGTAGCGACCATGGGAAAATATTTCAGACCGAACAGTTAATAATAATAATAATAATAATAATCAGCCACCAGTTAGGGATAATGTGACACAAGAGAAAGAATCTCCTAATAGTTCAAGGTACAATAAATTACATTTACAGACTCTCAGTATGCAGCTTCAGCAGTTGGTTTATAATATGTATGATTATATTATAAAAACAATCTCAGAAGAGGATCTCTTAGATAAACTTTGCTATTCTTCCCTCAGTTTCAATTAAAACACGGAACGATGTGGAGCAGTCGATCCAGTTATAAAATTGTGTACCGTAATTAATAGTATAATTATCAGTGATTTATTGTGATATGTAGTTCGTATAATAATACAATATGATATTATTTTAATACATAAGTGATGTCAACATGTGGCGGCCATGGAAAAATATTTCAGGCCAAACAGTTAATAATAATAATAATAATAATTTCAGCATGATGTTGTATGAATATTAAATTTATGTAGACCTACAAACCATATAATGTAGAATCTAAATTATTTAATAAATAATAACTTAAATATAATCCATGCCTTCTGTCCTTGTGTAATAAACACCCATAGCGCTATGAGAAACGTGACAACACCGCATGTCAAGCATTGACGCGCGGCATCCGCTTTTATATAAACTGTTAACCATCAGAGTGAGGCGATAATATCACATATGAGATTACATTCTCTCACAGCAAGTGAAAAGTTAGAAATGGATCAATAAATATTTTAATTATAATATTATTTATATAAAAAAGAGGTGTAACTACTATAGGACAAAATCTTAATGGGTTAGGGGTGATATCCTTTCATTTCATCTTAGTCAGTATGATAGTTTTGAAGGTGATAAAAAAAACTAAGTAATTTTAAGAAGCTATAAATTTAAAAGCTATGGGCAAGTTAAACATTTTTATAATTTTTCTCTTCTTCTTCCTTCCAAGTATTAGGCCAAGGCCTGTTACGATCCTATGGAAAATTTTCCTTCCAGCATTTCATAGGACGGCCCAGAGATCTTCGTCCTCTTGGTATATAATTATAAACAGCTTTGGGGATCTAATTTGAACTCATTCTTTCAAGATGGTGTTTCCAATTTAGTTGGTACTGTTTAATATATATAATTTTTTTAAATGTATTTATAACACCGTTCTGCATGGATTTTGTTTTTTTTATTAAATGAGCATGTCTGAAACACAATTTCACACTGATTGCAAAAATGAAATCCGTTTTCGCATACCACGTTAGAATTTTTTACAATTCAAAATTTTATGTTTTGATAATTTTTCATAATGTATATACTGTAGTAATATTACAATGTGCTTATTGTTTGTTAGAAAGGTGTAACAGTTTATAATTTCAACTTTATTACTTAAAATGTGAAATATTATAACTATTATTATGTTTATATTTATTAAAATCTAGTAACTACGAGGGTGGATCAAATATAAACCGGAATTTGTATCTGGAGGCTCTGGTAGCAAACTGCAAAGGTTGTGGTTTGGAGGGGAAGTTGGTGGGGGTGTCTGGAGTAGGGATCTTGATGTGTCGCACTCTGAAGAGCAGCCGCTTGGTTCAGTACGCCATGAGCGAACAAGAGGTAAACACGTCTGTTGCGCAATGCATTATTATTAAGTTTTTGGCAAGAGAAGGCACTAAACCTTCTGAAATTTTGAGAAGGCTCCATGCGCAGTACGGGGAAGCAACCCTTTCGAAGACGCAGGTGTATGATTGGCGCAAAAAAATTTTAGCAGGCCGGGATTCAGTGGAAAATGACGACAACGAACAAGCATCACTGCAGACAACATTACTGCTGTACGGGACCTTATTGAGGAGGATCGGCACGTAACAATTTCTGAAATTGCTTCACATGTTGGAATAAGCTTTGGAAATGTTCAAGCCATCATCAGTGATGAACTCAAATTCCGAAAATTGTCTGCCAGGTGGGTTCCTCGGCTCCTCAGCCAGGAACAAAAAAATTTGACGAAAAACTGACGAAAATGCATTGGACACCTCGGGAACATCCTCCTTACAGTCCAGATTTGTCACCCTGTGACTACCATTTGTTTGGGCCACTGAAAGAAGACCTAGGAGGAAGGCGGTTTGGTGACAATGCAGCGGTAGAGGAGTTTGTGCACAACTGGCTGACTACATGTCATCCCTTCTTCAAGGACAGCATCAAAAAGTTGCCAACTCGATGGCAAAAGTGTGTTGGAAATGCAGGAGACTATGTAGAAAAATGAGGTGGTGGTTTTGTATTTTTTTGTTAATTCAATAAAATTGTAAACAATAATTCCGGTTTATATTTGATTTACCCTCATATATCCACCTTAGGTCAGTACAAAAATTTTGTCTTCCCCTTAAAATGAACAGGGGTTAAGATATCATTATTATTCTTGGAGATGTTTATCTAACTGCATTCATCTTATCTATAAACAAGAAGGTGAAATGTATAGTGTCTCAAGTCATAAAAATG
This sequence comes from Diploptera punctata, assembly GCA_030220185.1. NCBI lineage: Eukaryota > Metazoa > Arthropoda > Insecta > Blattodea > Blaberidae > Diploptera > Diploptera punctata. The sequence goes on along the minus strand of JASPKZ010002306.1, from coordinate 457,977 downwards.
TATTGAAGGAAATATTCACTCTTAGAGATTACTATTAAAACAAATAATGCATTATAGAACTGACAGAGGGTCCCTGTATATAGTGAAGTGCAATCCAGCTTATCAGGCTAAAGAAAACCTATCTGAGATAATAAACCTATCCCATTTTAAAAATTGTTTTCAAATTGGAGATTAGTCTTGTGGTTCGTTGTCGTATAAACATGAAGTGTGTGAGTTCTCATTTTTCTGCGAGTACAATACAATGGTTTTGTTTCTTAGAAATTACGAAACGTGGTTATATAAATGATCCAAATCTGTTTTACTATATATGTAAGTCATATACATTAGTAAAACAAAGACAGAATATAACAGCTTTTGTAAAGAAAATTTACTTTCAATATTTTGGCATTAAGTTAGGAGACCAGAATAAATTGTGGTGCCGTCACAAAGTGCGTTGTAGCTGTGTTGCCTAGTTGATGAGTTGTAAAAATGGAAAAAAGCAGTCATTGCCCTTTGGTATTCCTATGATTTGGAGGGAACCTACAAGTCATGGAGACGATTGTTATTTTTGCACAGTTAAGGTAGGAGGATATAATGCTAAAAACAAGAAAGAAAATATTGTATATCCTAACATTCCCTCTGTCATTCAGCCTATACCTCATGGTCCTCATATTCCAGTTCCCTTACACCCTGAATCAGATACATTGCCGTCTGCATCTAGTAGCACTGAAACTGAATCTGCAGTGGATGATGAACCATATAATTCTGATCATGATAGATGTTTTAATCAAAGTGAACTTAATGATTTAGTGAAGGACTTAAATTTGCCTAAATAATCAGCAGAACTGTTAGGCTATAATTTAAAAGAAAATTAAGTATTGGCTGAGGGTACATATTTTTCATGGTACAGGCATCGTGAGAAGGAACTTGTCCCTTTTTTTGCTGAAGAAGAAAGTTTAGTGTATTGCCAAAACATCCCTGCTGTCTTCAAATCTCATAACAAACTATAATTTCAAAGAGTGGAGGTTCTTCATAAATTCTTCTCAAAAAAGTCTTAAAGGTGTTTTGCTTCATAATGGAAACATTCATCCTTCTATTCCTGTGGCCCACTCTTTTGTTTTAAAGGAAACAAATGAAAATGTAAAGTTTTTGTTACAAAAACTGCAGTATAACCATTTATGGCTAGTCTGAGGAGATTTCAAGATTATTGAACTATTACTTGGTCAGCAAGTTGGTTTCACAAAATACCCTGTTTCTTATGTGAATGGGATAGCAGAGCTAGGGCAGAAAACTGGGAAAGGGAACAGTGGCCATGTAGGACTAACTTAGTACCAGGCAAAAAAAACTCTTATTGATCCCACAAAAAGTACTGTTGCCACCTCTCCATGTAAAATTAGATTTAATGAAACAATTTGTGAAAACTCATAAAAACAGTGAATGCTTTAAATACCTTTGTTCTACATTTCCTTCATTATCCTATCAAAAAATTAAAGCTGGTGTATTCGTTGGCCCACAAATTTGAAAACTGATGATGGATAGTCAGTTCAAGAATACAATGAGTCAAGAAATGAAGTATGCCTGCAATGCTTTCAGAAATGCTGCTTTTAATGTCCTTGGAAACAAAAAAGACCTAAAAATTAAATTAATGTTTTTATTACCTCACCTCATATCTTTTTTCTTCTATACTGACGATGGAGATAAGCTCCGAAACTGCAGTATAGAAGAAAAAAGATATGAGGTGAGGTAATAAAAACATTAATTTAATTATTAAATTAAACCTCATAGTGTTCTTTCCCTGTGAAAGTTAAATAAAAAAGACCTAAATTATGTTAACATAGTGAATGAAAGTGATGCTACAAAATTTCAAACAGATTGGTTGCAACATGAGTGTCAAAGTACATTTCCTTCATTCTCATCCAAATTATTTCCCTGATAATTTAGGAGATTTTAGTGAGGAACAGGGTGAAAGATTTAACCAGGATATGGAAATGAGGTATCAAGGGAAGTGGAGTATTAACATGATGACTATTTCTGGATGTTAAAAAGGGACTGCTCTGAATAATATACAAGAAGGTCAAAGAGGAGAAAATTTGAAATGCAATATTAAGGTAAGGTTATGAATGTGCTTATAATTATTAATTAATATCATCATCATCATAGTACATTCACGAATTTAGGCCATTTGTTGACCTGTTTCGGCCTCAAGAGAAACACCAACAAAAAGTCTTTTGAGTGGACGTCCTGGTCTTCTTCTTCCTGCAGGTTGATATCTTAACATTTGTTTGGGTATTCTGTGATCTTCCATTCAATGAACATGTTGCATCCATCTCAACTTATAATCAGAAATTTTGTTTTCTAAAGGTTCCATGTGTAATTCTTCTAAGATGTCTTCATTTTTTTTGTGATCTAGTAGTGTGTATCCTGCAGTCCTCCCAAGGTATCTCATTTCAGCAGATCTAAGTCTCTGTATATCCTTCTGTTTTCAACGTCCATACTTCGCTACCATACAAAAGAGTTGGAAGAGCCAGTGTTTTATACACTTTTAGTCTTGAATGCTTTTGGACTAACTGTGGCTTGAAGATAGAATTTATTAACCCTAAAATTCTTAAAAATTTAGATATTTTTGCATTTACATCCTTTTCTTCTTCATATGAGATATTGCATCCTAGATATGTAAAATTATTCACCTGCTCCAAAATTTTATTGCCCAGTACAATTTTACTTCTGACAGGATCTACACCTTGAAATGCCATAATTTTTGTTTTTTCTGTAGATATCTTCAATCCATATTCTTCTGTAATTTTGTTAAGTTCATACAGATCTTTCTGTAGATTATCTTCTGAATTTGCTATTATTATTTGGTCATCTGCAAACAATAGGGTGTTTAATTTTCTATTTTCTGATATTCTTATTCCAAATTTATATGTCTTGTTCCAGCAACATATTACTTCATTGATATAAATTGCAAAGAGTGTTGGGGATAGGGGGCAGCCTTGTCTCACACCACGATTTATAATTCCTTCTTCAGAAAATCTGTTATTTAATTTAATCTTTATGGTGTTGTCTTTGTAAATATTTTGTATGTTCTGCAGAAGTAAATGTGGTATATTTCTGTCTTCCAATATATTTAATAAGAGTTTTGATCTCTTGACTGTGTCGAATGCTTTTTCAAAATCTATGAAAGCAAAATGTGTTTCTAAGTTGAATTCTCTTCTTTTTTCAAGCAATAATTTAACAGAAAATGCTGAATCAATACAAGATCGTCCTTTCCTAAATCCATTTTGACATTCCATAAGGAATTTTTCACTGAAACTTTTCAATTTTCCATTTAAAATGTCTGCATAAATTTTGTAGCATGTGTTTAACAAACTGATTCCCCTAGTTGTCCATTTTTCTCTTGTCTCCTTTCTTGAACAGGGGTATAACAATGCTTGTCTTCCATTCTTGTGATATATCTGCACTTTTAATACATTATTAAAGAAAGACAACAGTCTTTCATGGAACTGTTTGCCTGCATATTTGTACAATTCAGAATTCAAGCCACCTGTGCCAGTTGCCTTCCCATTTTTCAATTTCTTTAAACTATTGTTCAATTCTTCCAATGATATTATGGAATCTGTCTCATTATTATTTCGGAAAATTGTATCTTTATAGCTATTCAAAGACTTTTATGATAATTGAAAAAATCTTCTTTTGTTACTCTGCAATTAATTTTGGTAGATTCTTTAATATATTTATTCAAATGTTTTAATATTTTGAAGACATTAGGTTGGAGCTTATGCAAGTCTGATTCTAAATGTGTAACAAAATTTAACCATGTTTTCCTATGTGTCTTTCTTATTTCCCTCTTAACAATTGCTCTACAGCATTTGAATTCTATTTCATTTTCTACTTTCTTTGTGTTCAAATATTTTTTATAAGCTGCATTTTTCTCTTCAATCAATTGTTTTATTTGATCATCCCAGATTTTTAGAGTTCTATTTCTTCTTTGTTGTATATTTACTTTTCCTAAAGTTTCATTAGCTGCATTTTGAATTATCATTTTAATGTTTTCCATTCTTCTTCGACATCATTACTTTCTGGAGTTGTAGCCATACATTGCTGAATTTTTCTCAAATATAACCATTTCATGCTTGTCATCATAAAATAATTTTACCTTGTACTTTTGTTCTATGCTCTGTTGTTGTTTCTTCTTTTTTAACCATCTTGGTGGAAATCTTATTTTTGCTTCTACTAGGTAGTGATCAGAACCAATATCATATCCTCTGTAGGCTCTGACATCGAGAAACAATTTTAAAATCTTATTATTTCCAATGAAATAATCAATGATTGATTTTGAGTCCTGACGATGTCATGTATACTTATGCATGTTTCTATGATTGTAAAAGGTATTCGTTATCCTCAGTCCATTGTATATAGCAAAATCTGTTAATCTTGTCCCATTTTTATTGCTGGTTGGTTCGCCAAATGTTCCAATATTATTGTTGACTTGAGCATTGCCCACTCTGGCATTTAAATCTCCTATTATGAGAATGTAATCATTTCTATTTATTTTGCTATAAATTTCTTGTAATATTTTATAGAATTCTTCATTATCTTCTTCGCGGCCTTCCTCTGGCGCATATACACCAAGAACTGTCAAATTACCTCTATTTATTTTCAGTCGAAGCTCTAATATTCTTTCATTCCAGTAAGTGTAGTGTTGAATTTTATTTCTTATGGTTTTATTAATCCAAATCATTAGAGCTTGTTCATGGGTTTTCCTGTTGACACCTCTATATATTTGTACATAATTTTGTGTTTCTTTCGTTCCTTTAAGTTTCTTCTTAGTCTCTGTAGTTACTGCAACATCAATGTTTCTATTCTTAAATATACTGTCTAAATTCCTCTTCTTTTTCATGGATGCTTCGGACATTCCAGGTTGCATATCTTACAATATCATTGTGCCGTTTTCTTTTAAACATATTTCTTTGCTGTGGGTCGTCATATTTCAATTCCTTCTGGATTTTTTCATGTTGAGACTTGAAAGTAGTTTTGAAGTTCCTTAGGACAGGTTACTGGCCCGACGCTAAGTAGTCCAGTGGTAGGGCTGCTACCTTTTAGTCTCTGGACAGACTTAGGATACCGCATTTACTCAGTACCCAATGGAATGGTTATACCGCCGTGACTCGGTCCTCAGAGCCTTGTTTGTGAAAACGGGTTGTACCACAAGAAGGTGAGGATGAGAATTGGGTAGGAGAGGTTATACACACGTCACTACCCCTTATTATTATTATTATTATTATTATTATATTATTAAGTAATGATTAAATAGTAGGCTTTGGAGGTTTGGCACAGGAAGACGGCAGCAGCTGTAAAAACCCAAAGACAGATAGAGATAGATTAATTAGTGGCAAATAAATTCTGGCCTAGTTTTTCACACAAAATTCTTGTTAAAAGTAATTTTTATTACATTTCACAAAGCTATAATTTAATTTCCAGTTATTCACAAATATTTTGAAAACCTGTCATGATGGAAGAAAATGGAGATCGTTTTCAAATTCAGCACAAAAAATCCATTTAGAATCACCTATCAGATTAAAAAAAAAAAGTTTTATAATGCAGAATGGTGTAATCTTACTATGTGAATTATGTAACAAAATTGTCTACTTTGTGTCCTTGTTTTAAATTTCATTAATGAATAAGGGATTAGTGAAATATATTTCTATATTACCCACAGAAAAAAAAAAAACAGTAAAAGAACATTGGGTGTTTCTTTGCAGGAGGGCCCATAAAATATTATACTACTGCTTATTATGTAGATAGAGTAAACAAATTTTTTTTTTGCTCCAAAATCATAGGTTGCACAGGATATTTTGGAAACATTGTAGTAATAAATAACACTGGTATGCAAATTTTAACTTTTTCCCCTGGGGTTTCAATACTAGTGAATAGAACAAGGGATGCAGAATTTAAATATTGATTCAGTTTTCCTCCACTTACCATTTTTTTAATATTATGAGAAATAATGAAATACACTTTCTTCGAATGCCTGTTTTATTATTAACTGTAAGTTAATATTATCCACAAAACAAATAATCATAAATTAATATTCAACCACTGTTCTTAATTAATCACCTACATTTAAATATTAGCTCTGTTTTTCACCTGCTATCTTTAAATGGACATGAGCTAAACACAGAACTACATTAAAAACTCATTATTTATAAACTTTCTAACTGTAAAAAAATTGGTATGTGATGGGGGAAAAATGTAACACAGTTTTGAGACCAGCATATCAGAATTAGTGAATGACATATTTTGCAGGAAAATCCAAAATCATGCATACCAGTGTTAATAAAATCAACTTGTGAAAACTTTTCACTGTTCCAAATCTACTAACATGGCATTTCTTTCAATATGAGAATTTCATAGACTTTTTCCCTCACCACATCCTCGAAAGAAAGAAGGAAAGAAGAAAAGGCAGATTTCCACCTGAGTAATATCTCTTTACACACCAACAATCCTAAAATTCTGAGTTACCATGAAACACATTCCATCAGACCTCAGTATAAAGTCACAAAGTTGCAAGACTAACATTTGGAATGCACAGAATATACAATGGCATTGCAACATGCAGTTAATTTCATAATAAACTTCATTATCCACAACAATAGTCAAGTGTTCTCTGTACTAGATACGCAGTGTACATATTTATGTCTGTAAAAGTGAACATTTATTTTGTGCCTCACTGTGGCTGAATATTTATGTATTGAGGCAATGGGTAACACTATGTTCCATCTCACATTCTCCTCAACCTACACAACTAAATTGTCGGTCTTCCTTAACTCCATGCAGTTCAGTATCCCACATTGAGCTCTGCTCAATCACCACTGCCAAATCACAAATCTATAAATCACTGCCAATCTAAAAATAATATTTTTAGAAAATGGAAAATTGTTTGAATGGAATATAAAATAAATGGCACTTATTCAAAAACAAAACAAGAAAGGAATCCATAGCCATGCTTAGGATGACCACTGGTCAGGAATGTTTGGCAGCACATCTGCATAAAGTGAATATATTTCCATTTTCAAGATGTACCATCTGTAATGAAGACTTCAACATGAAGTGATCACCTGAGGCTTTAACTGTAATGAGGATTCAAGGAATTCAATTCGGGCCTAATGTAGAGAAGCAAAAAACTAACGAGGTTAGACCCAGCAGTTTGCCATTAGAAACAACAAATCACCATTGGCAATACAATATATTGTTCTGTCATACAATTAATATTTTCCTTTTTTGTGGCACAGAAGAAAAAAATCAGTATAGCTAGACAGGAGCATACATAGCGTAATTGGTTAAAGCAATATGTAACAACCCAGAAGGTTTGGGAATTCGAGATACAGTGAGTTAGGATTTTTAAACTGACCTAAAGGTTTTGGCAGCAACATGGCCCTAGGAACCTTAATCTCCTACTATCCCAAGGACCTCCTAAGATCTCTAGTGCAATCACGTCTAGCTAAATTTACCAATTTTAGACAAGTCTCTCTTTACACACCCACCTGGAATATTTTATTCCTATAAAATAATTTTTTTATAAACAGAATTACATTATTAAATGACCTTATAATTACTGTTAGGAAACATCATTATCAATCAGAATCTGTGATCTTGATTTTTCGGAATTGAAATATGTTTAATTTTTTATTAACATCTCGACTTAATTACGTGGTTCAAGAGATGCGCTTGATTACTCAATGGTATAGAACACCACCAAATAAAGGTGGAGATATGTAGTTCAAACATTTGTTTTTGCTGTATGAATTTTTCTTTTGTTATGTTAAGAATAGCAACAGATGACTAATCTGAAAACACTCATTTCTAATATTATTCATTCCTATGTCCCAAACCTTAAAATAGAAAGCCAATTTCTCAAAAATCAATCTAATCTTTTTTTGGGTTTCCAAAAAATTTCTAACGATTCTCCTCTGAATATTGCAGAAAGAAAGAACTTATAATCCCTTATGGAATTTGGACCTCATGAATTTTCCATATATGAAAATCATGAAGCACAAAGAAAAATTTTCAAGTTCACTAAAATAGATCTTATAAATGTGATTAAACAAGATATTTTAGGTATACTTTCCATGCTCTTAACAGAAAGAAAACTGATAATTTTGAACGATTTCAATATGGGAGTTATCAAGAAACACTTCAGCAAGAAAAGTTAGAAGAGTCGAAAACAACTTTTTAAATTAGCACTACAATGCTATGAAAGAGAAAGTTTTTATAAATAATCCATTTCTATTTCCAACTGCAGTGAAATGTAGTAACTTATGAATCTAATTTCCCAATGACAGAAAGAGGGAAAAAGTGAATGGGAGCTTGTAAAATGTTGCAACACTTGTCTGACTTCCTACTGGCTTACATCCATGTTGTAAATCACATGAAAAACTTTTAATACTGATAGCAAGTACGTTTGATTTATTTTTGGACAAAATGCCACCAGCCAAAATAAGATAAAAATGATAAGTAATGCATTCTAAGGCGCTTTTTTTAATAACAATCTTGTTGATTGTCAAAGTAGTTATTAATCCCAACCTTCTTGGCACCAACCAGTTTAGTGACCCTGAAAACTACAGATTTTACACTATCCTCGATCAATTTTGACATTATATTTTTCACCCCTTCTCATCACCCCTGCAGAAAAGAACTAAACTTACAGATAAACAGCATAATGTTACTAGTAATCTCAGTGATCCCAAAAACTATGGATTCAGAACTAACATTGTTCCTTTATAATTATGTCATCCTGCTAGAGATCAAATGTTGACTTATATGATATCTCCACCATCATCAGATTTTGGACATATTTTTCACCCCCTCTCACACTCCAAGGTGTGAAGTAGGTCAAACTTGGACTTACATGACATCTGCATTGTCACCTATCAACTTAATATGCCAAAAAACTATAGACCTGACAATAATCTCAGTGCTGTCATTTTATTTTCATTCCTGCCCAATCTCCCACCTCCCTTAGGGGAGCTAGAGGTCAAAATTGGGCATAAATGTCAAGACTGTCACCAATCATATAAGCGATCCCAAAAAGCCATGATTTTGACAACAATCTTAGTCTTTTGGACATTTCATTTTTCACCTCTTCTCACTCCCTTAACGGAACTTGGGTCAAACTTGGGCTTAAGTGGCAATCTGAAAACTATGGAGACTTTTGATATCTTATTTTTCACTCCTTTTCACCTCCTTTGAGGTGTTAGGGTCAAATCTGGGCTTAAATACTAACTGGACTGTCACCAATCAGATTACCAACCCAAAAAACCACGGATTGACACTAATCTTGATCCTAATTGTCATTTTATTTTTCACCCTTCTCACTCATCTTCGGGGTACTAAAGGTCAAATTTGGCTTTAAATGTCACTGGGACTGCCATCAAAGGGTTTAGTGACTCCAAAACTATAGATTCGACACTATTTTTGGTCAATTTTAATTCTTTTTAGATGTCCTCATATGGGTGATCTTCTAACTTCCAGATTGTAAGTTATATGCATACCAAGCTTATTCCATGTATTCTAGAGATATGCTGGAATGTATATAGTTTATTATCAATCATTTTTCCATTTCAATGACCCTCCATGTTTGCTACAGGTCTTAACCATTTAGAGTCACTTTTCCAGAGGTGATTAATCATCATCATCTTATTGTGTCCTCCTTTCGGAAGGTCAAGTCCAAATATGCCTCCAACCATCTCCATCTTCTCATGCTTTGCTTCTTCTTAGTTCTTCCCAGTTGTATCCTCTCTCTTGTAGACTTTTCTTCACTTGGTTAATCCATCTTTCTCGTGGTCTACCTCGTTTCATTTTCCTTCTATCTTGAGGTTTAACAGTCTTTATGATAGTCTTTCCTTTTCCATTCTTTTTAAATGTCCAAACCATTTTAGAGGTAATTAATGTGTGTTCCAAATTTGGTTGAAAGGTATTTGAGAGTTATGCAGACACATACACACACACTTATTCATCCATTCATATACTACATTGAGGCTTGATATGCATGTCACAGCATGTCTCATGTTACAAACTATTTTGATTATTAGAATAAAGCTCTTAGGAAAATGTTTGGACCAAAGAGAGACAGAGGTGAACTGAGAAGACAATACATTACATGATCATTATGGGAAACCAGATATAATATGAAAGTCTTGCAGACTGAGATGGGCAGGATATGTGGCAGAATGGGAACTGAAAGAGGGCAAGGAAAATTAGAAGGAAACTGCCCTGTAGATAGAACAAGAATGGAATGAGAAAATATTATTAACCATGATTAGAGAGAGGTGAATTATACAGGGAATGATTGGAAAACATTAACACAAGGAAAGGAATATATTAAGAGATGTCTGCATAGACATGAATTTTCAGATTTTAGTGTTGTGAGTTACTTACTGATTATTTTCTTTTACTCTTATGCTACTAACTTGTTTTTTTATACTTCTACTGTTACATCTACCAACACAGTACTTACAACATCCTACAGCATTAAATAATAGTAGTAGTATGTTATGTAACTCTCTCTAACAGCTAATGGCATTAGCATAGCTTCAAATCTGGACATGAAAGGGCCAACAAAGTTTGCTTAGAGGTGTCTTTTCCAGGGTTGAGATTCTTTTACTTTCTATAAATTTATAACACAGAACTCATAGCATTAGTTCCATTCCAAAGGAATCCATGCTCAGGATTTTTACACCCTGAAAATCAATTGACAGGTTTAAACTTGAGAACTTTGGAACCAGAGGCAAGCATGGTAATCACTAGTCCATCAGAACTGACTACAACATGAAATGAACGTTTTCAGAGCACATTACATCAGTAATTAACATTCAGATTACTATATTGTTTAACATAGCTGTCTTACCTTAAGTTTTGGATTCTCTACCCCAGTGGAAGTTAAGAACGCACCAATAGTGAGTGAACTAGTTTAGCTGTTAAATATGATCATATTTCCTTAAACTAACTAACTCACTGGCACTATCAAACCCATAGGTTCATAGCCTCACAGATATGGCTCTCCATACATCCCTATTCTAAGCTAATGTTTTCCAATCATCGCCTATAAAATTTACCTCCCTCAAATGGTTAATGTTATTTATTAACCTCATAATATTTTCTCATCCCTTAAAGTAAAAGACCAAGTTTCGCATGCATGTAATATAACTGGAAGAATAACGGAATAACAGTATTACATATTTTCAGTTAAACATTTTTTAGAGAAGTTGGGATGATGGGGGATGAAGGATGTAATTCTTAATAGCTGCATTTCCAGAATTAAGCCTATGTTCTATTTCTTTCTGCACCTCATTCTTGTTTGTAATTATTGTTCCTAGTTATATATAGTAAACAGACTTACTCCCTATATTGATGACATTCTATTTTCTGTCCAGCCTAAGAAAGACACTTCAGGAAAATAAATGGACGGACAATCCATGAAGCACATGACTGCTGCAGTTACTGCGATTCATTCATGACCAAAGCATAGTTCAGCGGAAGCAAAAAAATAGATCATGTATTCGATTAATATAATTACATATTAATATAAATAGATCATGTACTCGATTAATATAATTATGCTATATATGTTAACTATAGTTGATGAGAATACGGTAAATACCTATATATTTCTTCAAATGTTGGAGACTAATTAAAAATTTGCATTTGTTTAAAACTGAATGATTCTTGAGAAAAAGTTGAATGTCAGTTACAAATATGGCAGCTGTCAGGTAGTTTATATTACTCGGCAATAAAATGTGTGATCAAAATTATTAGAAGAACAAAGGGAAATTGTTAAAGAGTGGTGAAAAACAGTGTTAAATAAATTTTGTAAGTTTATGGAGCATAATTCTGGCACTGTAGTGAACAAATTATGTTGTGTTAAATTAACTGCAGAATATACTGGTGTACAGGAGAGTAGTTTTGTACATGTTCACAGGGAATTAAAAGAAACTGGTAATATCAAAACGCCCAACAAAAAGAGGAAAAGGACTAAACCTGTTTTAAGAGTGGTGGACAATTTTGTGAAGTGTACAGTTCATTACAAGTGCATAGGTTTTTTATTGTATTACTGTAAGTACAGTTATTTTAATCAATTGAGTTGTTTACTTGATGAAAATCCATATTTATTAATTAAATGTTTGATTTGAATTAATTTGTTTAATATTAACAATTATAATTTATTTAGTTTTCGACATACCATTGGAAATGTTAATACAACCTGCAACATTAAAAATTAAAATGATTGCTGTGTATTAATTTATCGGTTTGTAACAAATAGCTGACAGAGCTCACCTTCAGTCTTACACGTGCAACACGGAAGTTAAATGTCAAAGTGGGCTTCTTATGTTGGACAGAGAATAGGAGATCGTCAATGTGGATTTAGAAGAAAACAGATCAGATTTTCAGTATAAGACAGATTTTAGAAAAGAAATTGGAATATAATGGTACTGTACATCAACTACATGTGGACTTCAAAAAAGCATATGATTCAATTAAGAGGGAAAAGTTATATAGTATCCTTCTGGAGTTAGGAATTCCTAAAAAGTTAGACTTATATGAATGTGTCTATATGGGGAAAAAATAAATAAAAAGAGGATGCATGTAGGCAAACAATTTTTGGATACTTTTGATTTTCACAATGGGTTGAAGCAAGGAAATGTACTTTCTCCTCTACAATTTAATTTTGTACTAGAAGAGCTTGCCATCAAATCTTTAGATGATGAACTAGGCCTACAACTCAATGGTATTAATAAGGTGTAAGTTTATTTTGTTGATATAGTATGGGCAATAGTGAGGAGATACAAAGGGCCAACACACACACACACACACACACACACTATTGAGTAACGCTAAGAAATTGGGACTGGAAGTATCAATAAAACTAAATATATGGTCACACATAGAAATACATTATATAATGGAAATGAACAGCTAATAATAAATGAAGAAAATGTTGAAGAAGTGGCTGAATTCAAGTACCTAGGAATAATAATCACAAATAGGAATGAGATGCACAAAGAAATTAAACATAGGCTCAAAACACATTACAGGGATTCTTGTCATCCCAACTCCTTTACAAAAATGTTAAACTGAAAAAAATAAACTGTTATTCTATCAGTTATATTATGGATGCAAAATATGGATTCTTACTTTACGGGAGGAAAGGAAATTACGAGTGACATTAAATGTTTCTTACCTCTCCTCATATATAAAACATTTAATGTCACCATAAATTAAACCTCATAGTGATTAATTCCTATAAAAGTTGATATTATGAGTATTTGAGAATAAAAGTTCTTAGGAAAATTTTTGGACCAAAGAGAGAACAGACAGGTAAATGGAGAAGACTACAAGTGAATTACATGGTCTTTATAGGAAGCCAGATATAACAAAAACAGTTAAGTCTCATAGACCATGATGGGCAGGTCATGTGACAAGAATGGGAAATGAAAGACATGCATGAAAGCTTCTTGTAGGAAAACTAGAGGAAAAACACCCAGTTGGTAGACCAAAAATGAGATGGGAGAATAATATTAACCATGATGTGAGGAAAGTAGATTATACAGGGAATGATTGGAAAACATTAGCTCGGGATAGGGATGTATGGAGAGCTTATTACAAGCAGCCATTAACTTGAGGGTTCAATAATGCCAGCGAGTTAGTTTTAGTTATTTGAGTTCAGCGATTTCTTCAAAATTTTCCTCATTTGTCATTAACTATTTCTATTATATAATGAATTTCTTTGTGTGATCATATATTTAGTTTTATTGAGAACCAACAATCCTTAAATTTGTCAATTCTGTTCTAACAATTCACAGCTACCCACAATGTCCAACATTAGTTTGTATCCTTTGCTGTTTTTTAAATTATGGTACCAAACCAGCTGTCCTACAAATCCACAAAATTAAAATATAAATTTAAAATGCTTTAATGCAAGTGTGTCCAACCCGCAACCCTTTGATCTCATGCATGCGACCCACAATGATATTTGCTCTATCACATCGCATTCGGTCCATAGTGATATTTGTAAGTTATAGTCTAATATAATATATAAAATAAGTAATTCTATTTGGTATAAGATAAACTTGAAAGATCAAGACTTCTATTTCCAACACATGTGTTTGCAAAAGTTCATCCTACTCATCTTCTTACACAAAACATGGATAAATCACATTCATTTTAAGAAACACCCAGCCCACATTTTTATTTATGATCCTACCAACCACACACCACTTTCAAATCTCGTGCATTTTGTACATTTCAAGTTAGTTTTCAGTTTACAGTTGTTCGCTCACATTATAGTGTCAGTGTTAGTGAGAGTTTTGAAGAATATAACTAATTCTTTGAGTTTTATAAATATTAATTATGACTTCTAAGTGTACTGGCAAGAAAAAAAAAGTTTCAGACTAAGATCATTTCAAATAAAGTGGACAAATCACATTTTTACTGAATTAAACAAGAAAGCAGTGTGTTTAATTTGCAGTGAAACAGTTTTAGTGTTTAAGGAGTAACATAAAGCGACATTACGACACCAAACATACGTCTTCATACGATACATTTGAGGATCAATTTTGTGAAGACAAGGTATTCGAACTTAAAATAACTTTTGGGACAGCAGTTAATTTTTAAGAATATATCAATGAGAATGTTATTAGTTTCAATCTGTTTTCTTCCTCTTTCTCCATTAAAATAGACGAGGTCACCAAGGGTCTGCAAATAGAGTGTGTTGGTTTTCAATGTGCATCAGACCTAAAAAAATAAGTTTAACTATGTCCTCTTACTATAATTCTATCGCAACTACTTTCCCAGACAAAAATATCTGGGCATTAATAGACATGCACTTCATTTCGCATAACTTTTTAGTAGCACATACATATGCAAACAAGTGTTCTCCAGGATGAAACATATGAAGTGCGTAATGAGAACATGAATCACCGACAGTCATCTGGAGAGTTCGCTTTGAGTTGCTACAACATCAATTAAACCAGATATCGGATGCCTTATTTTGAGAAGCAGTGCCAGGTATTGCACCGACAGGTAAAAAGTTAATTATTTTAATATAATGATTTTAATTAAATTTTAAACTAAAATTTATATTAAGCATACAATGGTTAATAATACTTTATTTATATTGTTCAATTTAGATTTTAGAACTATATTATACATGAAATTTTATATATATATATATATAATTTTAAAAATAACTTAACAAATATATGATTAATCTCTGGGCCGTCCTATGAAATGCTGGATGGAAAATTTTCTATAGAATCGTAACAGGACTTGGCCTAATACTTGGAAGGAAGAAGAAGATATTTTAATAAAAAATAACATATCATTATATTAACTATTTTATATTTAAATTAGTACTAATGGGAGACTTAAATGGGAAAGTGGGTAGAAGAAACTGATGAAGTAGAAGGAAAATACAGGGAACAAGAAGTCAACGATAATGGAAATAGAATCATAGAGATGTGCAAACAACAAATTAAAGACAATGAACACATTTTTCGATCATAAGGATATACATAAATTTACTTGGGAACGACCTAGTCTCAATAATAGACTACATAATTATAAAGCAAAATACTTCCTTATTTATTAAGGACTCGAGGGTTAAAAGATGAGCAGATTGCGGTTCCGACCAGTATCTACTCACAGCATAGATCATCCCCAAATTCCTTACAGGAAATAAAGTGCATGATGGCACAAAGAAGAAAAAGTGCTACTTAGAATGGTTGGCAAATAAAACAACAGAGAATTGGATTGAATACAAGAGAACAAACACCAAAGTTAAAAGGAACAATGCAATTGAAGCAGGAAGAAAAATTTAAATTATATTTGTTTAATCAGGGTAATATCAAAAACCTATATAAAGAAAGGCTGAAAGTTAAAATTGAGAATTTGGATTACAAGGAAGACATAGAAGAAGAATATAATAAGTTAAAGGAAATAACACATTCGGCAGCAAAAGAAGTATTAGGCACAATAAATAAAAAACAAAATACACAAGATTGGTGGAATGATGATATTGAAGAATTAACCAAAAAGAAGAAAAAGTGCTACTTAGAATGGTTGGCAAATAAAACAACAGAGAATTGGATAGAATACAAGAGAACAAACACCAAAGTTAAAAGGAAAGTGATAGAAGAAAAAAACAAATGCCAAGAAATAGAAAGTTATATAGGAGGATCACAATCAGAAGTATGGAGATTTTTAAAAACACTGAAAACCAACCAAGAATCCAGCAAGATAAATTTGTTAGTAAAATTTTAAGCAGAAAAACGTTAAAAAAGCTGTACTGTCAGAAAGTAGAAAAGAGTTTATGGAAACAATAGAAAATCCAACTACAGAAATGAACACACTGGAATGTGATACAATAGATATATAATTAGAAATTCAAACCCTAAAGAAAAAAGGCACCAGGACCAGGAAACATACCCAATGAGTTAATTAAATAGGGCCCAAAAAAATAAATAGGTAGATCGAGGGGCTTGTTTAATAAGTGCATTGCAATACAGATTTCTGATGAATGGAAAATAAGCTACATTGTACCAATGTACAAGAAGGGTGATAGAAGAGACGCAAAAAATTATAAGGGTGATAGAATAGATGCAAAAAATTATAGAGGACTAAGTATAAATTACACATTATATAGAATATTTATGAAGTTATTAAAAACAAAGGTACAAAAAGATATTAAAGACAAAATAGGAGAAGATCAAAATGGATTCAGACTGGGAAGGTCATGTGTTAATATATTTGTAATCCAACAGTTAATTGAAAAACGGGCTGCAGTTGGAGAAGAAACCCATTTGACAATGATAGATTTAGAGAAAGCTTATGACTCAATTTCGAGGAACAAATTATTGGAAGCATTAGAGAAATACAATGTTGATAGAAAACTAATAGAAATTATTAAACAAATTTATAAAGATAACTCCGCTTATGTTAAAATTCAAAATATAATATCTAATCCTATAAAAACCACAAAGGAATTGAAACAAGGGTGCAGTCTATCACCAATTTTATTTAATATTTTTGTAGAATTTATATTAATGAAATGGAAACAAAGCTGCGTATGGGGATCCCAATAGGCAACAGATTTTTGCTGACATTACAATTAGCCGTTGATCAACTGGTTTTAACGCAAGACAAATTTGATATGGAATTCATGATAAAAAGGTTGAAAAACACACATGAATCATGGGGTCTCACAGTAAATTTACAAAAAACAGAATATCTGGCAATAAATAGCAATGAAAGAGAAAATTTAATATTGGAGGAAGGAATCCAAATAATGCAAATGAAACAAACTACATATTTGGGAATAATTATGGATAATATTGAAGGTATAGGCAAAGAGAACATAAAGCACAGAATTGAATTAAGTAGCAAAATAATATTGTTAAATTCCATATGGTAGGATAAGCATATTTGGAAAGACAAAAAAAAATATATATAATGATAAAACATTGGTGGAATCTGTTGCAATGTATGGAAGTGACGTATGGACAATCAGTAAGTACTACAAGAGTAGACTAATAGATCTAGAAATGGATTATTTATGCAGAAATGTCAGAAAGTCAAAATTAGAACATGTCATAAATAAGGATATTAGAAACATAATGGAAGCAGAAGAAAGCATAATTGAAAGAATTGAGGAGAAGGAATAAAAGTGGTTAGGACATGTTTCAAGAATGGAAGATAAGCGATGGCCGAAGCAACTATATCAATGGCAACCGACCAGAAAGAAGAAAAGAGGGAGACCAAAGTTAACATGGAAGAAAAACATGAAGATAGTAATGCAAGCAAGAGGGCAAAGCATTGAAGATGCCCAAGATCGTAGGCTTTGGAGGTTTCACATGGGAAGACGGCAGCAGCTGTAAAAACCCGAAAATAGATAGATATTTAAATTAATTGGTTTATCTTAAATCCTATATAAAAAGGTAAAGTGATCCCACTACTGGTCTCAGGAAACCCTTGGTGTAGTAGGATGTTAAGGCTCCCACTTTTTCTGGACAATCAGTACTTGATGTCAGCCCCCATAACAAGTGTCCAGTACTCGTTTCTATTAGAGGCTGAGTCGACCCCAGGGACATAGTACCATCAGAAAGTTTGAATCAGTTTAAAAATCCTAACTCCATCGGGACTCGAACCCTCGGCTTTCCGGCTTGTAGCGCAGTGATTTAACCACTACACTACGGCATGTCCCCCTAGATCCTATATAATACGGTAAAAAAAATTGGATCATGTGGCCCACAAACCAATCCACCTTCATGACAGTGGCCCTTTTCCAAAAAAAAAAAAGTTGTTGAACACACCTGTTTTAATGGATGGTACTGTAAGTAGCTACATTTTTAAATAATTTATAAAAATCTAAATATGGTGAACTACTACTATATTTTAGTTCTTAATTAATATGAACAGTTAAACTAATAAACTACACAAAAACAGAGACTTTAGGTTCAAATCCCAGTTTGGGCAGAAATTTTTCTCTTCAAATATTAATTTGTCCTTCAGTGTGAATGACACATTTGAATAAAAACATTGCAATGTAAGTTTACTAGCTATAAAACTAGTGTTAAAATGGAGTCTTCTTATTCAAGACTCGGCAAGATGACATATGGAACAAAGCTTCATGGCCTCAGGTTAGGGTTGCCATACGTCCGTATTTTGTACGGACAGTTTGTATTTTAAAGGCAGTGTCTGTGTCCGTATTGTGCTTTTTAAAATATGAAGAAATGTCTGTATTTTCTTGTTTAAATATAGAAAAAAGTCAAAAGATTACATACTTTTAATTTTTGTTACTAGATGGCATCACTATGAAGCTAGTCACCGGCGATATTGCCCTAAACAGTATTCTAATAACCTTGCAACGTGTTGACTATGCTCCTTGCCTATACTTCGCTGGGTCATTTGCCTGGTGTTCTTTTTGTGTGTACGGCGCAGATTTTCCCATGTTTACAGCGTATACAAGTCACTAAACTGCCGAAGAGGAAATGTGTTTTTTTAAGTGACTTAGAAAAGAAATAATCAGAGTGGGAACGAAGATGAAGTTATGTGTTCAGTTTGTAACTCACAATTTTCAATTGCATTTGGTGGCCGTAGAGACATAAATAAGCACATGGGAAGTCAGAAGCATTGTAAAGCTGTTAATGCTTCTAGTGTAAAGCAAGACAGTGGATATATTTTTTTAAGAATAAAGTTGCAAAGCCTGAATATTTACAGTATGCTGCTCGAGAGGCAACTTTTGTTTATCATTCTGTGCAGCATGGTTTGAGCTTCAATTCGAGTGATTGCGAGTCAAAATTGATAAATAAATTGTATGATAAAAAGTTTACTTGTGGAAAAACAAAATGTGAGGCAATAGCAGTTAATGTGATAGCCCCATTTGTGAATAAGAATGTTCAAACTGAACTTCAAGCTGTTAACTTCGTTACCAGAACCGTAGATGCTTCCAATAGGTTAGATTTGAAGATAGTTCCTGTACTAGTAAGAAATTTCATCCCAACTATTGGGGTTAAAATCAGCTTGTTAGAATTTGAAGACTTAGTGGTGAAACTTCAGAAATGTTATCAGAGCATGTTATGAAAACTTTATAGAACAATAATCTCAAGGATAAAATAGTATCATATTGTGCTGATAACACAAACACAAATTTTGGAGGTGTGAAAAGGCAAGGGAAAGCAAATGTTTTCAGTAAACTGCAGAATGATCTAGGAAGAAAAGTGCTAAATATTGGTTGTGGTGCACACATTGCTCATAATTGTGTCCAGAATGCTGCAGATCAATTACCCATCAATATTGAAGTTATTGTTGTGAAAAATCTACAAATTCTTCTATATCTACACTGTGAGGATAGCTCAGTTGAAGGACTTCTGTGAATTTGCCGGTGTAGAATACAAGAAAGTTCTCTGTCATAGCAGTACCAGATTTCTCAGCCTTTTACCAGCAGTCCACAGAATCTTGTCAATTTACGATGATCTGAAATCATTCTTCCTCTCTCAGAGTAGCAGTGTGTGCCCAAGAATAATAAGGAACTTTTTCCAAAATCCTTCCAGTGAAGTGTACTTGTTCATTCATGCTTCTTTTGCAACTTTTCAATGATACTGTGCTTGAGATGGAAAGATGTGATATTTCTGCTACCGAGGTCTCTTTGAATTATCAGGAATTAAAGGAGAAGCTCATACCTAGGAGAAAACACAGATTCATCCCTCAGGCAGCTAAACAGAAGTTGGCAACACTGGTCCATGAAGGTGACATGAAGCAGGAAAATTTTCAAGAAAGTGTTGTGAAGTTTTATGATCAGTGCATTTCACATCTTGAACTGTGGAAGGGTAGTTTTGATGGCGCTGAGCAGTTTTCTTGGATAGAAATAGGTTCGTAACATGAATTAAAGTGGAACAATGTTGAAAAATCAGCTGAGTTTATTAATTCAATTGTTTCTAATGAAATTATTGCTGTAAACATTGACAAACTATTTGATGAAATAGTGATTTTAAATCTTATACTTAAGAAAATGAAAGAAAATGGTGAGGACACAAAATTGAAGGGTGTAAGCCTGTGGGTGGGTTGAACTTTCAAAAAAACTGAAAGCAAGTGGTACAAAGATAATGAATTTTGAGAAAATCTTGGAATTTATTTACTATCTTCCAGGTACTTCTGCTCCTGTAGAAAGAGTGTTTTCTTTGATATAAAGTATATTGGATACCTGAAAGAAATAGGCTCCAGGTGAATAAGGTAAAGCCTTGCTGCAAATTAAGGTTAATTCAAATCATTCATGTGCAGATTTCTACGACTTCATCAAAGAAAACACTTATTTTTAAATCAGGTACATTCATCAGAAAAATATGTTACCAATGTGAAATTTTAACGTTAATTGACACCATGTGTTAAAATAAGTTATTAAATTAGCCTTCCCATTTTAAATATTTTATTGTTGTTATGAAAGTAGTTTTGCATTAGTGGTTATAACAATATTAATTCGATAGTATTAATCAACTTTCATAAACTTACTAAAATTATTTGCTTGATAATGGGAATAATAAATATGTCCGAATTTTTGGGTCCAGAATTCTGGCAACCCTACCTCAGGTGCACAAGATTTTATAAGAGAGAGAAACATTTCCATTTAAGGTGAGATGCCCGAGTAGAATAGTGATCTAGTACACTGGTCATAAAACCTTCTGTTCAAATCCCAGTTTGGGCAAAAAGTTGTTTCTTCAAATACTGATTTGTCCTTCAGTGTTAATGGTAAATTGAAATAAAAACATTATAATGCTAGATTTACTAGCTATAAAAGTAGTGTTAAAATCCCATTAAAAGTCTTTGTGAATAAAAAGCGGGAATATTGCATATGAAATGAAGGTTCACGCTCAGCAGATTCATGAGATTGAATTGAGAGAGAAAGATATTTCCATATAAAGTGAAATGCCCAAGGAGCATAGTGGTCTAGTGCACAGCTATGTAAAACCAGAAACCTTGGATTTATATCTCAGTTTAGATGAAAATTTTTCTCTTCAAATATTAATTTGTCCTTTAGTGAGTGATAAATTTAAATAAAAACATTGCAATATCAGCTTTTCTAGCTATAACAGTAATATTAAATCCCATTAAAAGTCTTCTTGAAAAATAAGCAGCAAGATGGCATATAGAATGAAGGTTCATGGCCAGGCATGCAGGATTGTATAAGAGAGAGAAATTTCTCTTTAAAGTGAGATGCTCAAGAAGCATAATGGTCTAGAGTGCTGGTATGTAAAATCAGAGACCTTGAATTCAAATCCAAATTTGGGTACAAATTTTTCGCTTTAAATATTAGGGTCTGGTGCAAAAAGTGGACATCCGAATTTCGAGATAATTTTGGTATTAAAATGAAACTTAGGAACGTCGAAGATGAAAACATGAAAAAAAATGTGTGGACCATCCAGAAACAAAGCTGTAAAATAACAATTTATAAAGCACTATTCCCTATATTACCTGAAGGTAGCAGCTGCCATTGTGATTGTGACATTAGATTCAATATTCAGATGTTAGTCCAGCGTGAAAACGTTTTCTTCAATAGAGAGGCGAAAATAGAATAAATATTTTATTGTAATAAAAGTGCACTGCCATATTTACAAATGCTATATTTCCAGAATTACATAGCAAAGTGTTGGAAATTTAATAAAAATCACATCAGCACATAGAGTTTCTTAAAAAAAATGGTTTAACTAAATCAATTGTCAATAATAATCGATACATCATCATATGTATTTCTTGAAAATGAACAATGGCAAGTTAGCCCATACAAAATATTCAATAAATAGATGCCACTTATTTATAACACAATCTTCGAAATTTGTAATATAATTTATTAGAATACATGTATAATAACACAAAAGCTAACCTAACTTATTTAAATTACTCTAACCTGTGAAAGTAATAAATAGAATGGCATTTAGACAATATTAAATTATAAGTATGTAAATAAATTATACTATATGTGTAAGAAACAAAGCTAACCTAATTATGTATAAAACTATTACTCTAACCTAGTTTCTTTAGTGATTGTCCGCAGATTTTCTTGTGTTTTCATCTTTGGTGATTGTAAGCTTCATTTTAATACCAAATTTGGATATGCTACACTTCCGGTCACAAGAAAATTCTTCTAAGTTCTATAGAATCGCAGTGCGCATGCGCTAGTGCTCCAATTATCCCAGGTAGAAAAATGCAACCTCCAGCAGTTGGCGGTATATGTATGTGAAATCAGTATGACCAACATTGACACAAAATTCCCAGAACTTGTCTAAAAATGTATAATTAACACGAAATGAACTAGTGGAAATATGATTTTACGTGGTAACCGTCCGATATTTTGAATTTTTCATAGAATAACAGATATGAAGAGGTAATTTATTTTACGTATCAAATCACATTTAAAAAGCAAACCTAAATCAATTACTGTAACACAAATCAATTACTCTAATGTTGGTGAAATCCAGGGAACGTGGAAATGGTTGGCAACATCTGGAGTATTTTGGGTTGTTGATGGTGGCCACGCTGGAACAACATAGGAAGAGGAGGGAAAATAGCAGAGAGTAGCAAGTAAGCAATGTAGCACGACCATGTTTTACGTAAATATATAAATATAAAAGAAAGATCGTTGCAACATTGGATGATGTTTAAAATGTGTTTAAAAGTGTTGCAAAATGTTTTAAACGTGTTTAAAAGTGTTTGGTGCATCAGTGGAATAAGATATCAAATTAAAAATTTTTTGCGACCTGAACCCTACAACAGACCCAAATTTATATCGAAAAGAAGATGTCTGGTACAGTAAACTAGTGAAATGTATATTTTGTAGTGCTTAAAAAATATTATTTTACTGCTTTGTTTCTGGATGATCCACATTTTTTTTTTTTGTGTTTTCATGTTTAGTGGTCCTAAGCTTCATTTTAAAACCAAAATTATCTTGAAATTCGGATGTCTACTTTTTGCACTGTAACCACTTTTTTTTTTATATTCAACTAGTTTGTACTTTTGAATTATTATGAAAAGATAGGAATACATAGTACAACCATTTACTCTATGAAATGGTGTTTCCTTCAGATTACTCCAACTAGAAAAAAAATAGCATCAACTTGAAAATAATTACTGTCAAGTGATTGTCCTTGTGGAACTGCAAGTCAACTGGGCCACATCATGTAATATAACCTACAAAATTAAAAAGTGCATGAAAACATACATATAAGTAGCACATCCGTTACGTCGAAACATTCATGTCCGTTTCGCAACCTCTCCTTAGCACCTGTATTATCAAATGTGATTAAAGTTTTCTCTCGTGCATTTGTTATGACAGGCAAATAATCAACAAACTCCTAAGAATTATTAACAACAACTTTCACTCCTGTTGACAATAAATATATTAATGGAAATGTTAAACGATTTACGATATTTCGTTCGTTACTTCCTAAAGAATTATTCTACTTCTTTCTATTCAATTGGCACATTTTTGTCATCCCAATTCGTGCTTCATACCCCCACCCAATGCGGTCAGCCATGACTAATTTACATTAGACAATATAATTTAACACCAATAAATTGCATACTAAATTATAAAAGTAAATTAAGTTTAAATATGTTAAACATTTGATGCACATTATCGCAGTCTGAATTTGATATTAAAAGAACTATGAAGGCTCTTTCTTTTTTACAAGAAATTATTTTATTCCACTAAATGTTTTTATTGTATATTTTTGTTACTTACGGGTCATTGTGGTTAGATGTCTTGGTCTCCGATCCTCAAGCACTAAATAAAACCAGGAATACAAAAATATTAAACACCAATTGCTTGTGTTTAAGAAAATGACTTTAACAAAGTTCCAAATATTTCTCTCTTCCGCACTTCCAGCACTGAACGCCGCTAGCGACGACACACGTAGTTGATAAAATGCAGAAGCAGAAGTTTTCTACGAGCAGAAGTATTTAAGTAAGCACATAGAGAAAGTAGAAACAGAGTAATACCTGACAGACACAGAGTAATTTCTCTATGCCTGACAGATATGACAATGTTTCGATTCTGATTCGTAGCAAAGAACATCATGTAAAATCCTATATCCTGTGCAGAGTTCAAACATCCAATATAAGCGCGCCAATTAAAAATTTAATTTACCATTAATTCAACAGTATATGAGATCTGACAAAAGTTTATCGACAGAGTTGGCTCAAGCTGTAGCGTTTGAGACTAGTATTCGGGAATTCCTGTGTTTAAATCCCGGTGCCGACCAACCTGATAGGGGGTTTTCCTCAATCGTCAAGACAAAAGATAGGTTGAAATCACTTTACCAGGACTATCATTGATATAAATAAAAATATTTAATTATGAAATGAATAGACGCTATATGACCTAGATGTTAAAGGAGTCCTTAAATAAAAAAAACATATGATCCGAGACTCGTAACCGGGAGGTTCCTGGTTCAAAACCTGGTGCTGACCAACCTGAGCTTCGTTGGTTTTCTCAGTATAAACAAATTAATGTTTGATGGAATTTCATTGCCAGGATCTATTTCATAATGTTCTTTAAAAAATTAAAAATCCGATATATTAGATTTTGAAATTTCTATAAATAATTAAATAAAAAATAACATTAAATTTTACAGTGTTCTTGTAATTTGCTTCCTAATATACTTAATTATGAATAGAGATATTGACAAAAAAATCCTTAAAATACACTGGGAAATCTTTAAAATTATTCATCAAGGATATGTTCAAAAATCTGTTTACAATGTCTATGGGATGCTAAAAGAGATCAAGAGGAACAAGTTTTTGTGTGACAAAAATTGTGTGTGCATCTCCTGTTCTATAGCTGGGAAAGTATAACTAAAAATAAATAAATAAATTTCTGAAGAAAAATAAAATATATATGTAATAGAAGTCCCACATGCTGAAACTTTTAGTCAATACAGTAAAAGCTTCTTATTCCCGGGGGATATATTCCGCAAATATGCCACGAATACAGAAACCGCGAATATGGAATGGTAATTTGTATGGGTATATTGGGTATATAGGGGATACGTTCCAAGGTTATAGAATAAAATAAAAATGATCAAAATAAAATTAATTAATTAATTAGATATTTTGAACAATTACTATTAATTACTACTGTCAGGTTTAGGTAAGGACTTAAAGAACTTACTTTTTTTTTTCCTGTTTGCCGCTTTTAAAAGGTCTTTCAATTAAGATTGATTTCAGCTGTGAATTCTGCGATAGAATTCCTTATTTTGTCTTCGGATTTCTTGATACAATAACATTAAAACAGTGTGATATAGACGCAAACGACTCGCCAACGCGTATAAACGGTCAAGCATTTCTATTTTTACTTTAAGTGGCAACACTATTTTTTTTCTTTTCGGTATTAATTTTTCTTTCTTTTTACTCGACATTATAAACTGGGAACAATGCACAAGAGACACGTGTTATTGAATCAAAATTATTGCAACGAATGATAAGTTGAAACAATAATATACCGATCGTGGCGATGGAGGCATTTATCAAAGTACATATCGGCACGTGAAATACAACAGCTTTTAACAATGAACTTTAGGGTTATTGACAATAAGGTTTGTTTTGTTTTGATATTTGGTTTAAATCACTAATTGTGAAAGCCGCCTTGGCACCTGCCTGCAGTAAAAAAAAATATAAAAAAACTGCTGATGGTTAATAAAGGACACTAATCCTAATATACCGACTGGATCCGCGAATACCGGGAACTGTGTCGCAATTTTTTAACCCGCGAATAAGGAGCTTTTACTTTACGTTACCAAGGAGATGATAAAAGAAATGGAGTTCTGGACTACATTAGAAATAGTAAAGACACTGTGTTAACATATATTTAATTAAATCAGGCGAGTCCAACCTTTTTTGAAAAGAACCACTGTCGTTAAGGTGGTTTGCAGACCACATGATCCGATTTTTTTACCGTATTAAATAGGTTCCAAGATTAACCAATTAATTTAAATATAAAACAGCTAATATATTATGTTTTTTATTAAAATAGTTATCATATATTAGATAAATTATTTTCAAAATTAAATTAAATATATTTTTTCATGTATAATCTAATTATAAAATCTAAATTCAACAATATAAATAAAGTATTATGAACCCTTAAAAAGTAATATTAAAAATTCTAGTTTAAAATTTAAATAAAATTGTTGCATTGAAAATAATTAATGTTTTACCTGCCAATGCGACACCTGGCACTGCTTTTCACAAACAAGGTACCCGATATCTGGTTTGATTGATGTTGTAGCAACTCAAAACGAACTCTCCAGATGACTATCAGTTATTTGCGTTTTCGTTGCGCACTTCACATGTTTCATCCTGGAGAACACATGTTCGCATATGTATGTGCTACCGAAAAGTTATGCGAAACGAAGTGCATGTCTATTAATGCCAGGATACTTTTCTCTGGGAATTGTAGTATGGGGATATTGTTAAACTTATTGTTTAGGTCTGACGCACATTGAAAATCAACACTCCATTTACAGATCCTCGGAAACCTGGTCTATTTTAATGGAGAAAAGAGAAGAAAACAGATTGAAACTTATGACATTCTTGAATTCGTTTCTTAATTCTGATATAATTTCTGCGTACTTTTGAGGATATTGATTATTACACTTTTGTAGGGCTAGAAAATGCACAAAGTTGTGTTTTTATTTGCGATTCCCAAAGTCGCAATTTTGTTTCAAAGGCTTCACGTGATCAAACATAGCAGTAATCAATTGGTCTTTACCTTGGAGACATGAATTAGATCCGTTCAGTTATATTGCTATTTGATATTTCTACCAGAAAGGCAAAATCACACATCCATTCTGCGTCTTTATAGTCAACAATAGTTTGCCCATCACCTCCATAAATATTTGTATTTCGTTTTTGAGATCAAACACTCGCTTCAACATTTTGCCACGGCTCAGCCATCTTATTTCAGTATAATAAAACAATATCTTATAATTCTGAATCGAGATTTTGTACGACATTTTGAAATTCTCTATGTCGCAAACCATGTGAACGAATGAAATTCATTACTTTTACGACTTTCAAAACACTATCTAAATTTAGGGATTTGATACAAAGGTTTTCTTGGTGTATTAAGCAGTGATATTGCATTACAGACATATTTCCTACTTTGGCTGCCTCTGCTTGCAGTCATTTAACCAACCCTTCTCGTTTTCCTGCAAATGCAGGTTTGTATATTACAAGCCAAGCCGATTCATGGTTTCGGTGACCCCCCCCCCCCCCAACAAATTATATTGGCTTTACTGTTGTCTTTAAGAGGGACAAGAGCAGCTAATTCTTCTGTAATATTAAAATCTTTATCAATTCCCCATAAGAAAATTGCTAATTGGGCAGTATGGCTACTCTCATCGAGTGCCAGCGAATAGAACTGGAAGTTTGTGGCTCGGTATTTTAAACTTCTCTCTATATTGGGCGCTAATTCTTCGAGCTACAGTCTGTCACACCAAGCTTAATTTTGCAAACTGCCCTTTTTTTGTCATGCCCTATGAATGCACTCTTTAACAAACTCATCTGAAAATGGTTTAATGTTTTGCAATAATTTTTGCTACTGCGTAACTCTCTTTTACCAGAGAAAATTAGCTGCTGTTCCGAAAGTTAATTTTAAGTTCGGATACTTTGTCTTCACGAAATTGGCCCTCAAATTTATCATATGAAGACGCATGTTTGGTGTCGTAATGTCGCTTTTATGTTAAAGGCCTACTCCTTAAACTTACTTACTCACTGGCACTATCAAACCCGTAGGTTCATGGCCATGCAGACATAAGCTCTCCATACATCCCTATCCTGAACTAATGCTTTCCAATCATTCCCTGTATAATCTACTTCTTTCAAATCATAGTTAATGTTATTTTCCCACCTCATTCTTGGTCTACCAACTGGGCGTTTTCCTACAAGAAGCTTTAATGCACATCTTTCATACCCCATACGTGCCACATGTCCTGCCCATCGCAGTCCACGAGACTTAACTGTTCTTATAATATCTGGCTTCCTATAAAGACCACGTAGTTCATTGTTAAGTAGTGGTCTCCATTCACCTGTCTCATCTTCCTAACCACTTTATTCTCAAATACTCATAATCTCCTTCCCTCCCTTAAAGTAAGAGTCCACGTTTCGCATCCATATAACTGATAGAATAATAGTTTTATATATTTTCAGTTTAACATTTTTTTAAAGGAGTTGGGACATCAAAAATCTCTGTAATGCATAATAGCACGCATTTCCAGAATTGAGCCTATGTTTAATTTCTTTGTGCATCTCATTCCTATTTGTGATTATTGTTCCTAAGCATTTGAATTCAGCCACTTATTCAAAATTTCCCTCCTTTGTCATTTTGTCCATTTCCATTATATAATGTATTTTTCTACATATTTAGTTACTTCCAGTCCTAAATTCTTAGTGTTACTCAATAGTGTGTGCGTGTTGTCCTTTAGTATCTGACTTGCTATCGGTCAATAGTACTACATCATCAGCATAAACTAACAGCTTATTAATACCATTGAGTTGTAGGCCTTCATCCTCTAGAGATTTGATGGCATGCTCTAGTACAAAATTAAATAGTAGAGGAGATAGTGCATCTCCTTGCTTCAACCCATTCTGGATTTCAAAAGTGTTTGAAAACTCTTTGCCTACACGCACCCTACACTTTGTGCAATTTAGACACATTCATATAAATCTAACTTTTTAGGAATTCTGAACTCCAGCAGGATACTATATAACTTCTCCCTCTTAATTGAATCACATGCTTTTTTGAAGTCTACATATAGTTGATGTACAGTACCATTATATTCCCATTTCTTTTCTAAAATCTGTCTTATACTAAAAATCTGATCTGTTATAGACCTGTTTCTTCTAAATCCACATTGATGATCTCCTAGAATGTCAAAATAGGTAGTAAGTCTGCTTACTAATATATTTTTTAGAATTTTGTATGAAGTTGAAAGTAAAACACAAACTTTTTCACTGCAAATTAAACAAACTGCTTTCTTGTTTAATTCAGTAGAATACTACTGATTTGCCCACTTTACTTGAAATGATCTACCTTTGAAACTTTTCTTTTCTTGCCGCTACACTTGGAAGCCATAATTAACACTTATAAAACTCACAGAATTAATTATATTCTTCAAATATCTCACTAACACTGACACTACAACGTGAGTGAACAACTGTAAACTTATTTCATAAATTATATTAGATTATAACTTACAAATATCACTGCGGGCCGAATGCGCTGTGATAGAGCAAATTTCATTGCGGCCTGCAGGTTGGACACACCTGATATAAATGGTCAATATTTTTAACAGTTCCTATAGGCATGTACTTCTACTTTTCTTAAAGTAATTTCCAATTGTTTGGGTCAACTATTACAAAGAGATCAACAGCTATCCCTGTCCTCCCACGTTTGAATTGTAGCTTATGTATCTTTGTCCATGTCTGTTCCTAATCTGGTCTAGCCATCTGGTTCTGGATTTTCTTCATAGACTCTTCCCTCTGCTTCATCAGGAGTATATCTTTTTTGGTATTTGTTCTACTGACATGCGCATGACTGTTCCTAATTTTGTCTACTTTTTCCCAAAATTCCTCTAAAAAATTTCACATCCATAGCTTGGATTTTGTTTTTGTCCACATTTCTGCCCCATATAACAAAATTCTCTTAAAATGTATTTTATAGATTCAACTTTAAGATCTTCTTAAATTTTCCATTTATTCCGATTCCGATTGAGGGTCTTTCCACTTTTCAGCGGTTGCCCTTTTACCAGCCGGCTGCTGGCCCTTCACATCCACATGTGTCAATCACAAAGGTAGATGATCAACAGCCAGTGTAGGGGTGACATGTGGTTAGCATGTCGAGTCCCCCAGCCGTTATAGCTGGTTCCTCAACCTGGAGCCGCTACTAATTGTAGCTACCCAATTGCCTCACGATGCTGGGTGGGCACCGGTCCCATACTGGCCGAAATACCATGAGAAAATTTCTTCCCCCATGGAGACTCGAACCAGCGCAAGTCCCGTAGCTCTGCGCCAAGGCTTCCTACCTTAACCGCTCGGCTACGGCGCGGACTCCATTTATTCAATTTTGAAATTTTCCATTTCTGGTGATAATGCTGCCAAGCTTTGAGAATAAAGTTCTTAAGAACATTTTTGGACCAAAGGGAGATATACAGCAAATGTAGAATACTACATAACAGTGAGCTATATGGTCTTCATAGAAAACCAGATATAATGAAAACAGTTAAATCTCAAAGACTGTGATGGGCAGAACATGTGGCATGAATAGGGATTGAAAGAGGGACATGAAACTTCTTGTAGGAAAACTAGAGGGGAAAATGCCCAGTCATTAGATCAAGAATGAGGAGGAGAATAGCATTAACCATGATTTGAGGGAAGTAGATTATACAGAGGATGATTGGAAAACATTAGCTGAGGATAGGGGTGTATGGAGAGCTTATGTCCATAATCTATGGGTATGATAGTAACAGTGAGTTAGTTAATGCTTGCAAAGCTATGGAAATGTACTTTCAATGGGATTTCTTCTAAACTGATTTTTGTTGCTACGTCATCTCTGATGATTTTTAAAGGTACTTTATTTCAAGGCTGTATTGCTTACATACATTATACCATCTATTTAAATTTTCTTCCAGTTCCATTTCATTCTTTGCTCAAATCATGAAATCATCTGCATAAATGTTGGTATCATCAGTTTTTTTTTTTCGTTTTTAACCATGTCATTCGTTATCATAAGGAGGAGCTTTCTTTAATATGGTAATTATAACACTGATAAATATTTGGTGAAACACGACTCTGATTGGTTGTAAAACAGAAATCATTGAAACGTGATTGGTCATTGACTCCCATTTGGGGCATGAGTTAAATAGTCATTTCTATAACATCTATAAAAATGATTGAAAATTCACAGAAATTGTTATGAAACCATAGACATGATTCAGACATTTGTTTTTGTAATTAACAGCCATATATATATATATAGATTTTCAATTGTTATGGAAACAATAAAAAATCCGAAAATCGCAGTCGTGATTTAGACTTCGGTTGAGAAAAGAAATCCACCCAACATGTTGCCTTCTTATACCCCACACTTTCAGTTTTGAACCTTCATTTGTTTTAATAAAATTTATTGTCGTTTCATATGTTTCTTTATTCTGTTTACTAATTCTACGATTATCTTGAATTTATTCACTCCCAAATATTGTAATCTGTACATTATTTCCTTGCATACGTTCTGTAAAAAATGTTAACTCGTGTATCTTAAATATTTAAAATGGGTTTTGAATATGAATTAATTGTAAATGTACATGCTTCCACAGAAGATAAAGATGACAAGATCAAGGATGAGTTCTATGAAGAATTAGAATACTTATTTGATAGCCTTTCACGATATCATATGAAAATTGTCTTAGGAGATTTTAATGCAAAAGTGGGGCGGGAAGATATATTCAAACCAACAATAGGCAAGTTCAGTCTTCATGAAGATAGTAACAACAACAGGGTTAGAATAGTCACCTTTCCACATCAAAGAATCTCATTGTTAAGAGTACAACATTTCAGCATAAGGATATTCATAAATACACCTGGACGTCTCCAGATGGAGAAACTCGGAACCAGATAGATCATGTATTAGTGGACAAACGCTGGCACAGTAGCATCATCGATGTTAGATCAGTTAGAGGGACAGACTGCAATTCGGACCATCATCTATTCAGGGTGAAAATCAGACGACTATCGCTTATGAGAGGAACAAACACTAAAGATGATTCTGTAAAATATGAATTAAAAAAACTTGAAAAATGATGAAATGCGGCAAGAATACCAAATCAAAATTGCTAATAGATTTGAAGTACTGGAATCTTCAGATGACAGTGTGGCAAACGAAGAAGAAACTTATATAAATAAAGAATGGGAGGCTATAAGAGATACTATTAAACTGTCAGCATCAGAAAGCATTGGTTACTTAAAAAAGAGGAAAAACAAAAAATGGTTTGATGAGGAATGTGCCGACATTGTAAATAAAAGAAAGCTAGCAAAAATAAAATTGTTACACACGAGCAAAATGCGGTGAATTTAGAGCAATTTGGTAGTATTAGACGGGAAACCACCAGACTACTAAAGAGTAAAAAGAGGGAATATCTGAGAGAGAAGATTAATGATCTTGAAATGAATGCAAAAAAATATGAACATTAGAGAATTATATCAGGGAATTAGGATAGAGAAAAAAGGGTTTCAGGCTAGAACAAACATAAGTCCGAATGAAAACGGGGAAATGATTGCAGATTCCAGGAGTATATTAAATAGATGGAAAAGTTACTTTAATCAGCTATTAAATGTACATACAGAACAGGACATTGAGGAGGATAAGTTACAGACAGCAGAACTCCTAGTCGCAGAACCAAGTGCATTAGTGGTTGAAATGGCGAAAGAAAAAATTGAAGCTTTATAAAGCATCAGGTTCGGATGAGATCCCAGCAAAACTGATAAAATCAGGGGGAGAAAAATTGATGAACAAGATATGCCGGTTGCTTAGTATGATTTGGGAAAATGAAGCTCTTCCAGATGAATGGAAAGAATAGATTATCGTACCAATTTATAAGAAAGGAGATAAAACTGATTGCAACAACTACAGGGGCATCTCATTACTTTCAACTTCGTGCAAAATCCTAACAAATATATTAGTAAGCAGACTTACTCCCTATATTGATGACATTCTAAGAGATCATCAATGTGGATTTAGAAGAAACAGGTCTATAACAGATCAGATTTTTAGTATAAGACAGATTTTAGAAAAGAAATGGGAATATAATGGTACTGTACATCAACTATATGTAGACTTCAAAAAAGCATGTGATTCAAGTAAGAGGGAGAAGTTATATAGTATTCTGCTGGAGTTCAGAATTCCTAAAAAGTTAGATTTATATGAATGTGTCTAAATGGCACAAAATGTAGGGTGCGTGTAGGCAAATAGTTTTCGAACACTTTTGAAATCCAGAATGGGTTGAAGCAAGGAGATGCACTATTTCCTCTACTATTTAATTTTGTATTAGAGCATACCATCAAATCTTTTAGAGGATGAGGAAGGCCTACAACTCAATGGTATTAATAAGCTGTTAGTTTATGCTGATGATGTAGTATTATTGGCCGATAGTGAGAAGATACTAAAGGACAACACACACACACTATTGAGTAACACAAAGGAATTAGGACTGGAAGTAAATATTAATAAAACTAAATATATGGTCACACATAGAAATGCATTATATAATGGAAATGGACAGCTAGTGGCAAATGAGGGAAATTTTGAGGAAGTGGCTGAATTCAAACACCTAGGAACAATCATCACAAATAAGAATGAGACGCACAAAGAAATTAAACATAAGCTCAATTCTGGAAATGCATGCTATTATGCATTACAGAGACTTTTGATGTCCCAACTCCTTTCAAAAGACGTTAAACTGAAAATATATAAAACTATTATTCTACCAGTTATATTATATGGGTGCAAAACATGGACTCTTACTTTAAGGGAGGAAAGGAGATTACAAGTTTTTGAGAATAAAGTTCTTAGGAAAATTTTTGGACCAAAGAGAGATGAACAGACAGGTGAATGGAGAAAACTACATAACAATGAACTACATGGTTTTATAGGAAGCCAGATATAATAAGAACAGTTAAGTCTCGTAGACTGTGATGGGCAGGGCATGTTGCACGTATGGGGAATGAAAGACTTGCATGGAAGCTTTTTGTAGGAAAGCCAGAGGGTAAACGCCCAGTTGGTAGACCAAGAATGAGGTGGGAGAATAATATTAACTATGATTTGAGGGAGGTAGATTATACAGGGAATGATTGGAAAGCATTAGCTCAAGATAGGGATGTATGGAGAGCTTATGTCTGCACGGCCATGAACCTATGGTTCGATTATGCCAGTGAGTAAGTAAGTATATGAATGAAAGGGTGAGATAAGCAAGGAATGAATTATTTTATTTAATGATGCTCTTTAACACAATTTAAACCTGGGTATGAAATGGCCGACAAATTTTGCTCGGAGTCCTCTATTTTTTTTTCAGGCTAGAAAATTGCCTGAAGAGATAATATAATGAAAAGATTAACTATAACTTAGAGGATCTTTAAATGCCCGTTATCATCTAGTTGCCAGATTTAAATGCCCTTAACACCATTTTTTTTAGTTTTGAATAAAAAAATTACTATAATTGTTCTAGATTCGATACAAATATGATTAAAAAAACCAGGTGTTAGCTACGATATCATTGTTTGTTCTGACAAATTTTCTTAGTAATACGGCTGTTCGGTTAAAATATATGAAAAAAATTAATTTTGTTGATAGTTTTGTGAACTCTTGCTATCCTAAATCTCTCTATATTAATTTTACACAATTTTCAGATACATATATATATATATATATACACACACAATTTAGTCCACTGCTGTGGTCTTAAAGTAGCATGCTGCCTTGTCATGTAGTAGGCTTAGATCTGATTGCCAGTCGGGACAAGTTTCCTGGGTACTTTACAGGTAGAGTACAGGTATTTATTAAATTAATATTAAGAAACTAAAACTGTTACTATGATTGAAATAAGTATATTAAAGTACACAACTAAATTATTGTAATCAAATGGTAAAGAGAAAAATGTATGCCTGAACTGGGAATCAAACCCCAAACCTTCAGCTTTCTGTGCTGATGCTCTTAAACCCTGAATTAGCTCAATGGTTAAGAGCATCAGCACAGAAAGCTGAAGGTTCGGGGTTCGATTCCCGGTTCAGGCATACATTTTTCTCTTTACCATTTGATTACAGGTATTTATTGGATGAATACACCGACCCAAATGGCCATAGGGTCGTCTTCACTTCATTTTGGCATAAATAATCAATACACAATCATGTAATACTTCACAATACTTTACTTGCTTCTATAAACTATCAGTATACTCACAATTTGCACAACCTTGAATTAAACTTTAACTAGCGCACGATTATTTTACAGTCTAATAAGTCCACTCGCTGCAGTTCTCTCTCTGCTCACCAACTGCTATCATAACACAACTGACTAATTTCCGGCCTTTACCACACATATATATATATATATATATATATATAGCAGGGAGGGAAATTTCTAGGCCCTCCGTATTGACCTTTCCAGTATGGAAATATTTGGTTTGCAACAGCGAAGGGCAAGGCTAGAAGAAGGATCTGGAACGTGTACCTCGATGCATCGGTGATTTGCACAGGTCTTCCGACTCATGAGTTAGTGACTTGCTAATCTATTTCTACCAATTCGAGATCACTATTCTTGCCTTTGCAAGCGAAATTCAAATGTCATTGTGATGCATCACAGTACTATTAATACAAAATGTATTTTGGACAAAAAAAATCACAGGCCAGTTAACAAATTCCCTGTTATGGACAGAGATTCTACGTCACACATAAATGTTCGCAGAAGGTTATGTACGGAGAGTCTCCGCAACATGTTTACTTTTATATTAAATTTCTAAATTGATTATTTTTGTAATGTACCTATTGTTTATATTGTAAGCCCACGTTTTCCCTTTACAGAGATTTAGGCGCTCTCCTCCTATAGGGAAGAATTTGAACCATACTAATTTAGTTACACTTGTTTTCGTATAGATGTCATTTTGAGTGGTACATGGTCAGCGTTCTGCCTCATACTGACATCTAGGAAATCAAGGTAGTACTAGGACGGGAAAATTCGGTAAATTTTGCTTAGAGGCCTTTTCATTCGGGCTTAAGGATTTTTTACGAGCCTGAAAATCTTCAGACTCGGGACCCATGGCTTAAAGTCCCTCCCGGAGGACTTGCTCCTTGGATTTTTCCGTCCTAAAAATCCAATGACCCTGGCCGGGTTTGAACCTGCAACCCTTGGGACCAGAGGCAAGGAACATAACCACTAGTCCACCGCGGCCGACCTATACTATTAAAATATGATAATATTACCTCAACAAGTTAATGGTAGTATATTATGAAACAGGCGTTAAAAAGGGCACATTTCCACAAGCAACACACATTTTATCACAATTTTTTTTTGTACAATGCACATCACCAGATTGCATATTTTTTCTTTCTTTTGCTGATATTTTTTTAAATAAAATGTGTTTATTTTAGTTGGAGTGGTGAAGATTTTGACGATTTTTAGCTCCTAAATGATGTAGGTGTGACACAGTGCTGCTTGAACCTGACAAATGTAAAAGAGTGAGACGAAAATCTAAGAGTGCCATGTGTTCAACATGCAAGGTTCTCCAGTTGTATATGGCAATATCATTATATGGATGAACTAAATTTATTTTTTGTACATTTTTGCATTGATGGTATGCTGCCCATTAAGTCATGCTATCAATATTCTGACTGTAAATGCGTACAATGTCCAGTTTGAAGACTGCATTTTTCTTTCCTAACTCGATCTGATTTCCCTGTATTTATCACATCCACTTTCAAATGCCAATTAGATAAGATAGTTATCTCACTAAGGTACTTCCATATGACATAAGGAGACAAGGTAATTGCTTCTATTTCACCTTTTTGCAATGCTTTTTTAGGAAGGCCAATCCTGTTTTTGTGGACAGTATCAATTGTATTTGTACCCTTGTTATGGAGAATGACATAATTTAGGTGAGCTGTACTAATTGTTCTAGGAATATGGTCCTACCCTAATCCAACAATGTCAGATGCATAACAATAGAAACAGAGTCCTAATTCCACGCCATCCATATTATCAGTTCCTTTTCCTGTGTAAATACTACTGTTATATTATTTTCAGTCTGATCATATTACCTCAATATTAGTGTTGATTTGTTCTTGGACATGTTTCAAAACAATTCTGTTTTATCGTCAGCTTGTCCAGACTGGTTTGATTTATGTTGCATTAAGTTGCACTCCCTGGATGTCAGCTCCATCCTGTGGTTGGCCAAAGAACCTCCAAACAAGGTCACACTCTGTCGGTATTTCAAAATTCATAACTTTGTTTTTGTTCTTCTGAATATAGATTTTTTTCCCAAATAGTCAGCTCTTTTGTATTTTCAAACTGTTTTAATAATTTAGTGTCTGAATTTATATTATGTTTTTCATAGCAGCTACTGCAGATTTTTCTGTTTCCCCATTTTTAATATTTCTTATGTGTTCTTTGGTTCTAAATTTCATATTTATTTTTCCTATATATATATATCTTTACACAACCCATGCATTCAATTTGATATATTCCTGATTTTTTATTTTTATCAGTTTTTTTCATTTTTGTTGGTTTTTATTAGTTTATTTAAACTGTAGTAATTTTTCGGTGCTAATTTAATATTAAACTTCTCAAATATCTTTTGGAATTTATTGTGTATCCAAGGGTGATATGTGAATTTTCTATATTTTTTCATAGGTGGTTCTTTTTTTTTCAAGAGTACTTCTATAATTTTTTTTGTTTTTTATAATTTTCTATCCTTTTGTGTACCATTTTTTCACCAAACCCGTTTTTTCTTGCTACTTTATGTGTTTTTTCTCCTGTTTGAAATCTTCTTCATTTAAGGGTAAGTTTACCAATCTATGAGTTAAACTATTAAAGGCTGCTAATTTTATGTCCAATTGGATTGAACCCTGTTGATTTAATAAAATTTTCCATATGTGTTTCTTTCCTATGAATCCCAAATTCAATTTTTCTTTTTTCTTCATTTCTGACCAATTTAAGATCCAAAAAAGGTATTTGTTGTGAAAAGATATATATAGGAAAAACAAAAAGAAACCTAAAAATTAGAACCAAAGAACACATAAGAAATATTATAAATGGGGAAATAGAAAAATCTGCAGTTGCTGCTCATGTTTGGTCTGAAAAACATAATATAAATTCAGACACTAAATTATTAAAACAGTTAGAAAATACAAAAGAGCTGACTATTTGGGAAAAAAATCTATATTCAGGAGAACAAAAACAAAGTTATGAATTTTGAAATACTGACGGAGCGTGACCTTGTTTGGAGGTTCTTTGGCCAACTACAGGATAGAGCCGACATCGATATCCAGGGTGTGCAACATAAATCAAACCAGTCTGGACAAGCTGACGATAAAACAGAATTGTTTTGAAACGTGTCCAAGAATAAATCAACATTAATATTGAGGTAAGATGATCAGACTGAAAATAATATAATTAAAATAACCTCAAAATATCACTTCCTAAAATTAAATACTACTGTTATACTTTTCCTGTGTAAATACTACTGTTGTACAGATTCCAATTCAGATTCAAATAAATCAATTTTTCTTTTTCCGAATCTGTCTCTTTTGACCAAATAAACTGTTTCTAACTAAGAAGTCCTTTTCATATACTATAATTGTTTCCCTTATCTGTAGATTGACTTCCAGTATGGGGTGTATAAAAACAGGGCATATCTTCAATGTTTTTTATTATTAATTTAATACTTATCACTGAAGGACAAATTATATTTGAAGAGAAAAATTGAGCTCAGAGTGAGGTTTGAACCCAGGACCTTTGGCTTTCTACGCCAATGCTCTTCCCCATAGCTACCTACTGGCTTTATAGAGTGCTGTTTGAATTACCAATAAATGTCTTCTTAAATAAGAAGCCACAGTTTGCATAATCGAGCAAAGGCTCATAGCATTCGGCGATCAGGAATTAACAATGTATAAGAGAAAAATTTGTATTTAGATTGTAGTGCTCAGGTAGCTCAGGGGAAGAGCATTGGCCTAGAAAGCCAAAGGTCCGGGATTCAAACCTCAGTCTGAGCGCATAATTTTTGTCTTCAAATATCAAAAATAGGGAACATCTTATTTAGTCTGTCATCTCTTGCATTATTATTAGTAAAATACAGAATCTCAAACTGAATGAAAATCTATTGTGACATATTTTCCGAAAAATGGTGTGGCAGCATTTTATGTGTACCTGTACATTTCCAAACTTTGTTTTCTAATAATTACCATAAAAATAATTAGGGATAAAAATCTATATAGTCTTGGGGCTTGATTTTTCCTCACAAATAACATTTTCTTTTACTTACCATTCGAAAAGTTTGTTTCTGTAACAATTAGACCTTTTTTTCAACAATTTTGGCACAAATTAACCCATTGAAGACACGTTTAAAGCGCCTAGTATGTTCACTGGAAACCCATTTAAATCTCCCCAGTGCTACTCCGGTTGCACTGGAATTTTAATCTGAATACAGACTAAGCTACTGCATTATATCATTTTCGTTTTGAGATAGTTTGTTTACCCCTGTTTTTCTTGTAGTTTTAAGAATAGCAAAGGAATGTGGCCTACATGCTATCCTCTTTTGTGTGTTGTATCCCATTATGTTTTGTTTGTTTCAAGGCTGTGAAAGTTGAGAAACATTTCAAAAACTATCTTTTACTGACAGTTCTCGGTCATTGCCTTCAAAGTAAACACAAATCATATGTCACACAATATAATACTGTACATAGTAATAATGAATGAACATAATCATATAAAATATAAATATTCATTGACCTTTACATTATCACATCATAGAAACTTCTTGCCATCTCTCTTCTCAAATTATCCATTATGTAAAAAAGCCATTTTTCTGTAGCGTTTTACAAATCTCATTACTGGAAAATAAGCCAATATCTTGTCATCTTGATCTTCTCCTCCCATACCTTTATTATGTTCTACAGTATAATATATTTAGGCTTTATGACCTTTTCTTCTTGTTCTCCGGCTTTCTTCTTCCTTAGCGTCTTACTGTGTCAGTCATGTCGGTATTTTCGTGTTTGGATAGAAAATAAACATCTTTCTTATATTTCCACTTCAATGCTAGAACTCCCCTACTAGATCGTGGTTGCTACTCCCCCTTTTTTTAATTTGTTGTTTACTAAATCCTGAGGTGTATTTCTTCTGTTAGATTTTACTATCCCTAATATATTTGTCTTTTCATCTATTGAGCTCTAAAAACAAGTTACGTGAAGAATACCAGTTGTCTAAGTATAAAGTGTAGCCTTTATCTAGGAACGGATTTGCTAATTCCACGACTACACTCTCATTTGCAGTAAAATCTGAATTTTCTTGTGCATCTTGTCCTGTGTATATTTGAATCATATCCCGAGGAAGATTCACACAATTTGTAATATTTTATTCCAAATCACACCCGTTTAGAGGGTTGAATTGAACGTAAGTCAGAGTATCTCGAAATTTCATGTGAGATTCGTCAAGTGAACTGTTTTCACTTAGAACATACAAGGAAAGAAGTGTTGTATTCAAATACTCTACCACAGGTCTAATTTTGTAAATTCTGCCATCTGTAATTACAGATTTATTATCATTGAAGTGAAAAAACTTCGAAATTAGGAATAAACTTCTGAAGGGCATAGTTTTGCTATAAATGGATGATTCTAAAATTCTTTTGCTCTACATTTTATTTTAAGTTTTCTAACTTTAATCGTCAGGATGCATAGTGAAAATAGGCCTTCACTCCATCAGGCTGTATCAAAAAAAGTTAAATTTATAACCATGAAGTTTGAAAAAAAAACAAAAGAAACATTGAATCTACATACCTATATATTTTACCATAATAAAACACCTATAAATATACTATTCTATAACTTTTAACTAAAATAAACTATACAACATACTAAGCCTATACATATATGCTTTACATAAACCTGCAACAAATTTTACAGATGGGCGAACAGAAAATTTTATTCACTAAAGAAGGAGTCGCCTTCTTACAGTGAAGGATTTTAACACAATAATGAGTGTAGGTCGTGGTTGAGCTGTTTGGACTTTCTACCTATTCACGAGGGAGACTCGTTAAAAGTAACCAATGGGTTAACTACATGAAGACAATTCCTTTTAGAAAAGTGAGAGCAAAGAGGTATAGAGTGATTTGTATTTTTTTGTGGTATATTGACCAAAGGAGTGAGAGAAACATGAATGAAGGTCAATTTTTTATATTTGAAGTGATTTTTATCCTTCAGTGAGAAGTATTAAATTAATTAAAGTAAATTTTTTCGTCTGGGTTTAGAAGAAAGAATATGGCACGATACTGCTATGCTTAAATCAGTATGTGGACAGTCAAGCAAAATAGTATATCAAATACCTGCAAACATTTTTGAAAAATGGTTGGTTGGTATCTAATGTTGAGCACTTGATAATGAAATCATTCGCTCTCTTGCACTCCAATATTTAGCAGAAAGGCTGGCCTCTTCTACAAAAGCCGGACAACGGAGGAGATGGTTTCTTTCCATATCTTCATTTAAATTGCAAAAAGGGCATTTAGGTGAATCTGTTATACCAATTCTGTGTAGGTGTTTATTCAAGCAGTCTGAATGTTGCTACTGCAGATTTTCTTTATAATGTAGTAATGTCATAAGCTTGTAGATTTTCCCATTCCTTTCCAGATGTTTTGGTGGTGTATTCTTCTCTAAGTTTATTGATGTATTTATTTGAGATAATTCTTTTGATAGAGTGAAAGGAAACTGGAGTAGAAGTTGGGTTTGAAACAATTTTGCTACCCTTCTTGGCTAGAAAATCGGCTATTTCATTGCCTGTCACTCCACAATGGGCCGGAATCCATTGAAGTACAACTTTTTTATGTAGACGGGATAACTGTTTTATCATTTTGTGACATTCGATAATTTTGATGCTTTTGGGTGTTGTGTCTCGTGTTATAGCGAGAATGGCTGCTTTGGAGTCACATAGAATTACAACTTTTGTAAATTTTTGGATGTGATATAAAAGATTTTGTAAACTTAAGAAAATTGCTAGAATTTTGTCATCAAAGTTTGTTGAATTTGTGTTTAGTTTACGATAAAAGTGGACATACTGCACCAGCACCAGTGCCACCATCATTTGGTAGGCTGGAGCCAAATGTAAAAATATGTATCCATTCAGGAGCTGGGTATCTTAGATTTATTTATTTCCAGTGACATTTGTTTTAAAATATATGGAGGAGTTTCAGATTTCTTGATGTCTTCTGTTAAATCAAGGTTTTATTCAATTTCCAAAAATTCTAGAGGGTTGTTTCTCATCTGCATATTTTCTTTTGAATGTGGAAGTTGCAATTTCTTGTACAATGCTTAAGAAGCTTTGCTGAGATTTTAAACATACTTGTGGTTTTCTTTGGGTCCAGTTATTATGGGGCAGCCTTAAAAATTTTTCATACTGTGTGACTGCTGTTTTCTCAATTTCAGATGCTATGTTTGGGTTATTTGTTAAGATTTGCATGGCAGTGATTGGTATTGTTTTAACGGCTCCTGTTATCAGACGGAGGATTTGGTTCTGCAATTTATTAAGTTTTTCCACTTTAGTAGTTACTAGGATTTCTTCACAATATTGAAGTACAGGTTTTATGTACATTTGGTAGCAGGTGTTTAGGGTTTGTGTGTTGCAACCCCACTTTTTCCCTGCTAATCGTTTTAATAATGGTAACCTTAAAATTCATCGGAGAACATATTATTTAAACAACTCACCTCATAAGATTCATGTTTCCATGATAACGCGATTTCAAACATAATCATGTTCATCGTCAGCCGTAAATCCGACTGATGAAATTCTTCGGCCGTCAACTATTCTATTGTCGCCATCTTCAGTGCTGCCATCTATGGTTGAATTTATGAACTTCGAAATCAATGTAATTTCGTTAGGGATATCAAAATTCATTGATCTATTTTTGTTTTTCTGAATGTATATCTTCTTCTTCTTCCTTCCAAGTATTAGACCAAGGCCTGTTACAATCCTACAAACTGTCAATTCCAAAGGTTTCTCTACTTGTTTTAAAAGTTTAGCTTCTCTTCCAATTTTATGATGTTCTAATAAACTATGTGCAGCAATTGCAGATTTTTCAATTTCACAATTTTTAATATTTCTGAAATGTTCTTTTGTCCGAATTTCCAAATTCCTTTTTGTTTTTCCTATATAAACTTTATTGCAATCTTCACAATTTATTAGATAAATTCCAGATTTCTTACTGTCTGGAACATTGAGTTTTTTATTGGTACTTAGAAGATTACCCAGACTAAATTTATTTATTGGTGCCAAAGAAATGTTGTATTTGTCAAAAATTTTTTGAAATTTCCTATGCATTTCAGGATGGTAAGTAATTTTCTTGTATTTTTTCTTTTCTTTGCAATTTTGTAGAGTAGTATATTCATTAAGTCTTTTATTGTGTTTGAATTTCTTCAACTTATTTATAATTAATTCTTTATCAAAACCATTTAATCTAGCAGTGTTTAAGATATGTTTAAACTCTTTATTGAAATTTTCTTCATTTAATGGTACATTTGTCAATCTGTAAATAAGCTATTGAATATTGCATGCTTATGAGCAATGTGATTGAAGCCTGATGATTTAATGTAATTATCTGTATGAGTTCCTTTTCTAAATATATCAAATTCAATTTTCAGTGTTTGATCATTCCTAATTATACATAAATCCAAAAAAGGAATTTTGTTTTCTTTTTCTAATTCAACGGTAAACTTTACTGATTCATCCTGAAGGTTCAATAATTTAAGAGCATCTTCAATATCTTTAGAATTTATTATTGCAAAAATATCATCCACATATCTGTACCAAGTCTTAAACATCCATGGGTATGCTTTAGTGATTTGACACTCCAAGTGAACAAATCAGCTAAAAATGGTGAGAGCGGATTACCCATTGACAAACCCGAAACCTGTTGGTAAAATTTTTCATTATAGGTAAAATAAGAATTACTGACACATAGCTTAG
This sequence comes from Diploptera punctata, assembly GCA_030220185.1. Lineage (NCBI taxonomy): Eukaryota > Metazoa > Arthropoda > Insecta > Blattodea > Blaberidae > Diploptera > Diploptera punctata. The sequence goes on along the minus strand of JASPKZ010002306.1, from coordinate 413,687 downwards.
TAAGAGTTATATATTCCTCTAAAATTTCATTTTTAATATTTAGAGAACTTAACCATTTCCTCAAAAAATTTAGCATTTTTTCAACTGGTATACTAGGAAACAATGAAATTACATCAAATGAAACCAATCTGTCATCATGTCCTAGACTCATATTTTTCAATTTGTCAACCAATTCCAAAGAGTTCTGAATACTTTTAGGGTCGTATATTAGAACATTACTCTCTACTCAAATTACTTCCAATCACTAGTGAGCTGATTCACCGTGAGCAATTGCTGAGAACGAATTAACGGCCGACTTATCGGTCATGCACGAGAGTCGACGTTTTCGTAATATTGGCAACGAATTACCCAGAATTCTCAGCGATAAAACCACTTCCGTTATTTTCGTCTGCTATAGAGGAATGCATTTATGCTTGCATCCCGCAAATAATACCGTATACAAACACGTCTGCGACATGCAATATTACGCCGATTCTCCTGTTCTTCCAGTTGAATTCTTTGGTAGACTCTATCAAATTCCTCTTATCCGTGTATACCGAAAACATGATCGAAGTCTTCAAGGTCCGACATCTTGGATAAAGCAGCAAAGTACATCGATTACCATCGGTTCCCTTCGGGATTTTAATTTGAGTTGCTCATTTAAGCTACCTCCGCAGGTAGCTTACAAATTTAACCAATTATTATCGCATGAACAGATTTCTGAGTAAGCAAAATCGTATTAGCATACAACTTGCTCAGCAGAGAAGGCATTTTATTGTCTAATGCGTCCAAACATGCGACCCTAGTGTCAAATTTGGGAAACTCATTAAATTTTTGTACCAGCCATTTAGATAAATAATAGCATGGTGAACCAATGTTGTTGACTATAGGTCTCTTTGGCACCAATAAATAAATTTAGTCTGGGTAATCTTCTAAGTACCAATAAAAAACTCAATGTTCCAGACAGTAAGAAATCTGGAATTTATCAAATAAATTGTGAAGATTGCAATAAAGTTTATATAGGAAAAACAAAAAGGAATTTGGAAATTCGGACAAAAGAACATTTCAGAAATATTAAAAATTGTGAAATTGAAAAATCTGCAATTGCTGCACATAGTTTATTAGAACATCATAAAATTGGAAGAGAAGCTAAACTTTTAAAACAAGTAGAGAAACCTTTGGAATTGACAGTTTGGGAAAAAATATACATTCAGAAAAACAAAAATAGATCAATGAATTTTGATATCCCTAACGAAATTACATTGATTTCGAAGTTCATAAATTCAACCATAGATGGCGACAATAGAATAGTTGACGGCCGAAGAATTTCATCAGTCGGAGTTATGGCTGACGATGAACAAGATTACGTTTGAAATCGCGATATCATGGAAGCATGAATCTTATGAGGTGAGTTATTTAAATAATATGTTCTCCGATGAATTTTAATGATTATACCTCATAATGTTTACTTCCCAACATTAATTAAATATAATGGTAACCTTGTTTCTATCCTTGTACATATATTCTCTATGTGTTTCTTCCATGTTAATTTTGTGTCCAGAGTTATTCCTAAATATTTTGCTTCATGTGTTTGAGTTAATAATTCACCCTCCAATTTCAGAGTGATGGGTAGTGGTTTCTTTCTTAATGTAAATAGTTGATAATTTGTTTTCTGTATATTTATCTTCATTAAGTTCTGGGATGTCCAATTCTCTAACTGTATTAGTGATTGTTGGGCTTTGGTTATTAATTGTTGACTTTGGTTTTTTGGTTTGGAGACCCATATTACATCAGCAAAAAGTAGGGTTTTTTGTTTGGAGCTTTTCTATATGCTTAGGTAGATCATTAATGTAGATATTGAAGAGAATGGTACTGAGTACAGAACCCTGTGGTAAACCTCGACGTGTTTGTTGGTATTTAGAGAGGTGATTATTATACTTTGTAGCGATGAACCGTTGGATGAGAAAATTGCTGATCCAGAGTAGCATATTCCCTTGAATGTCTAATGTCTGCATTTTTTCTAATAATTTATATCTCCAAATAGAGGCATATGCTCCTTGGAAATCAACAAACATTGCCAGAGTGTCTTCTTTTCTGTTGAAACTGTCTTTAATAGCTTGACTTAGGTGTACAATTTGTTGATTGTAATTCTCTAAATCCAGCTTGATTGGGTGAAAGTAAATTATTGGTTTCTAAATACCAATTTAATCAATTTGAAATCATTTTTTTCCATAGTTTTAACAATTACACTAGTTAGTGCTATTGGGCGATAATTTGAAAAAGTATTTGTTGATTTTTTTTGTTTTCAAAATAGGTATTATAATAGCTTTTTTCCAATCATCAGGAACTTTCGTGTTCCAAGAAAGATTATAAAGGGAGAGTAATTGAGTTTTGGCTTTATTGCCAAGGTGTTTGAGAAATTCTGCATGTATATTATCTGCTCCTGGAGATGTTTGATTTTAAACTATTAATAGCTATGTTTAACTCTTTAATGTTGAAATTCTTATTAAAAATATTATCTTTTGTACTGCTTGTTGATTTTATGTAAATTTTTAGGTTCTCTTTTATTGTTTTTTGTTCCTTTTTGCTCTCTGAGGACAAAGTATAGGTGTTAGCATAATGTTTGTTGAATTTGTTCGCTATTTCACTTTCATTTGTAATTTGTTTGTTGTTGTGGATGAATGGTGTTTTTTGTCGTTCTTTTTTATTTTGTATATTGTGTACAAATCTATATGCTTTCTGGCCATCTTTCCTATAATCCATTTTTTGGAGGAAGTTATTAAAATTTTCTCTTTTATTGCTGTTAATTTCTTTTTCGAGTTGTGCGCACAGTTTTCTCCAATTTTGTACATCTTTTGGGTCTTTTGTTTTTTCTGCTTTATTTCTAGCGAGATCTCGGTCTATTTTCATTCTTTCTAGTTTTGAATTCCAGAAGGGTTTGTAGTTTTTAACTATTCCTCGTGGTATATATTTTTTTGCTGTTTTTAATATTATTTTGCATATAGATTTGTTAATTTGATCTGATTGAAGTGATTCGTTTAAAGGATTTTCAAATTTAGTTTCCAGTTCGTCTGTGTAAAGTTTCCAATTGGCTTTTTTGAAGTTCCACCTGGGTTTAAGATGCATTGGAAGTAAGTTGTTATTCCCCAGTTGAATAGTAGCAATGATGGCTCTATGTCCTGAGCCAGGATCTTCTACAATTTGTTTTTTTGGTTTTGGAGTATAAATTAGAAGATACAAAGAGTAAGTCAGGATTAGTTCCTGAACCAGAGTGTTATGCAGGGACAGTTAAGCCCAGCCGTAACGTAGCGTAGAAGATCCCTATAGTTTAAGTGGTCTTTGGCCCGAGCGGTTGGCCTTGGTTTTGGAGGGTGAATTCCACATTTAAACACTTTAAAAAAAAATGATTATAATTTACTTAAATAAAACATAAAGACATATTAAAACCAAAACATATAAAACACTTATTAAAATCAGCTAAAATCGCCATATTGACAAGCGTCAAAATACTAAAACTGATAAAATTCAGAGAGAGAAAACAATCATTTAAAAGAATCAACTTTGGTCATTATTCTAAGTTCTTTGGACCATTTGGTCCTTTAATTAAATTAATGTATGTAAAATGACCATTTAAAAGACTGATAATAAAAAGATAAAATATTCATATTACCCATGTAGAGCTGCTCTCCTCCCCCAGGTGGACCGCCTTCGGTCCCCTCCACCGTTCTGAATTCGTTAGAAAAATCGCGAATATTTATATGATAAATTTTAAGTTTCTAATCGGGGGAAATTTGGGTGGAAAGTTAGCTTTTTCCCTTCAATTCATGTGGGGTTCTTTCATCGGTTTTCACTTACACTTTCCCCATGATCTAGTTCAAAACCTTCATCTATGTCAAAATGGAAAACTTTGTTCCCTTTCACTTCTTGCAACTCACATTCACCCTTATCTAATGTGGTCATCTCTGATCTTTCTGACTAAATAATTCTGGAATCTTGTGACATGGTTTTGATCCAGGATATAAAACATTATAGATTTTTACTCGCATGTTTATATTATATGAGTATGACTAATTTGTATTTCAAAGCAGTTATTTATTCCCTATTTTCTGATATAATACACATGTATATGTGTCTATCCTTTATCGGCTTTTTATAGTATTATTATGGCAGTTAGGCCCCAGTGTAGGCATAACACAGAGTATGTTGGAGGATCCTCTTTGTTGTGTATTATTTCTATGGGTGTTGAATTTAATGTCGTCTACAATTTTCCCTGCATTATTTGAATTGGTATAGCCCCATCGTCTTGAATGGGCATTAAAATCTCCCATTATAATTGTATTTGGGTTTATTGTAATATGTTCAAGATTAGGAGAGTTATTTGGTGGATTATAAATTGAATATATATTGTACTGAGATTTATTTATCCATACGTTAATTTTAATTATTTCAATTTTGTCTACATTGTCCATTTCTTTGATAATTTGAAAGGACGAAGTCATGTGTGTTCGAATTCCAACTAAAATACCACTACTTATTTGTCATCCTTTAGAAAGTATCCGGAAAGGCTACTGTTTTTAACATAGAGGAGACCCTTTAATTCCTTCCATCGAAGGCTTAAAGGAACCGACCTGGAGAGTAACCTAGTGTCCAATCCCTCACCTTCTCGTGGTGCAGCTGTTAGTAATCATGCTTATGCATGATGAACGAAAGGGAAGGGCTACTCACCAACAAGCACTGGTTAGCTTGGCGAGTTTTTCTTTTTTGACCTAATTGGTATTACTTCTCCTCCCCATACCAATTCCCTCTTTCAACTTTTCTATCCAGTCTCCCTTGACTGACCTCTTGTTTCTTTCGACCCTGATGGTATTTGAGTACTCAAGGCCTAGGGGTTCATTTCTCCTTCCTTCCTATATCTACTTTCTCTCTATGGGTGACATAACCACCACATGTGGTGCCTACTACTAAACGGTTACAACTAGTTTATTGTACTCCAATACATTTTTGAAAAATTAAACTCGTTCAAAAAATTCAGAAAAAAAGCTGTAAAACTCATCTCTGCCTATAAGTTTTAAAAGTAATTAAAAATTGTTTCAGCAACATATAAAAGAAAGATTTTCTTTCCAATAGTGTTTATTTCATTAAGATGCTCAAAAAAATTATGCCCACTTTCCAAGGCAATTTTAATTTTAATTCAGACTCTAAATTTAAATCCCCAATAGGTATCGTACGGGAAGCTCTGGACATTTAAATGACTGCCAGTGAATGGGTTAATTAGAATTTTGGATAATTAAATTTTTTTTAGAATCCTCCTTGTGGTTTTGAATTAATGAGAATCCACTGTATCTATATATAAAGGTTTGGTTATTTGAAACTATTTTTCTCACACACTTGGAGAGTCGAGTCACCATCACACTGAATACCTCATTTATGAATAATAGGAGTTAGAATATTCACTACTCACCTCATATTTGTAGATTTTCTACAAATTGTAGATTTGTAGTAATATACAAACATGAGATGAGTTGTGACTATTCTAACTCCTATTATTTAAAATAAACCTCATAGTATCACTTCCTCTAAATATTAAATACGGAGGGTTGCACCAGATAAGATAAGACGACTTTCAAAGGTTCTATCAATAAAAGTAACTGCAGCTGCATGAAATTTGGATGGCATTATCAATATTGACTCAGGTATCTGTCAGTGTGGTTGGATTCTTATTTAAGCAAGTTATGGCAGATTAATGGCAAGAGTACATTGTGGAGCTGTCCGACGCCAATTACAGTTTATTCATGATTGTAAAACGGTGCAAAGAGAAGGAATTTAGGGTCAGTAAGGAGTGTGTGGGCTGTATTATAAATTTGCAAAAAATGGATTCTTACCGGAAGCCCAGTGTTAAAAAAAACTGACAAGAGTACGGGCACAACAGCAGTAATGGCCAAAGTCAAAGCTGAAGTGACCAAAGAAAATCCATCAACCCAGAGAAGCATTATAAGTTGCACAAACACATCTAAGGGTACAATCCGGCGCATAATCAACCAAAATTTGGGCCTAGAATGGCGACAAAACCCGAGGACATGCCCTTAAAGAAAGGCACATCAGAGAAAGGTTCACAAATGCAAGAAAGTTGTATGAAAACCATTTGGTAGTTGATAAATGGCAGTGGATAGTTTCTCTGGATGAAGGATGGATCTACCTTGATGATACAAACAGGCCCCGTGCAATTTATTACTGCCCAAAAGGGGCATTCTGACTTCATCCGGGAAAACAAAGAAAAGTTTACCAAGGGCTTTATGGTGGTTGCAGGTTTTTGTGCCAGGGGGAAGCTAAGAATTCACAGAATTGAAAGTAAAGCCAAAGTCAATGCAGCCTATTTCCAGGAGAATGTCATGGACCCAAATTTTGATGACATCCCTTGGTTGTATGGTGCCGACACCTCAAAACTTTGGATCCACATGGACAAGGTGTCAAGTCACACTGCAAGATCATCTTGAGATACTACAGCCAAAAATTAGATGAAACAGGCATCCATATCATACTCTTCAATAGAGTCCCTGTGAAGTCACCAGACGCCTCGCCGATGGATTTTTTGGGTTTGGTCTCTTGAAACGAGGCCTTGCTTCAAGGCGTCACACCATGGTGAAGAGTCTTTGGAAGGTTTGCAAAGAAGTTTGGACTGACATTCCTGTTCCCATGCTGCAACACAGCCTCCTGCAGTGGAAACTTAGATGCAGGGCCATGCCCATGGCCAGCATATCGAGCAAAATCGTTGGTGGCGAAAGGATTTTCACCACGATGAAAGATATGAATCCTGTCTTATCTTATCTGGGGCAACCCTCCGTAAACCTCATTTATGATCTGATAACTTAAGCTTTTCTAAGTGTTAAGTAGTCTATTAAATTCAAATTAGAAAAAAATCACTTTATTGACAACTGTAGCACAAAATGCTTTACAATCCATGTTTAATTAGTGGAATATGGTTTTTTAAAGTGGTAGTCAGTTATACAATAAATTTTATGTAACTGCAATATCAAAATTTCATCATCGAAATGAGTAAATAAAATTACAGTAAACGCAAATTTTTTATATTTAAATTAATATTGAAAATTATTGACATGATCAAAATGTGAATGAGCAACGACTTATTAATACATTAGCAGTTAAACAAAATGTTTAACACAATTAGACAAAGTAAGAATGAACCCTTAACACTAGAAACACCAGCACTTCTTAACTACCTTTCAATGCCATCCTAGTCATTTTGACCGGTGCCGTTATCTTAGTGGTCAATTTCCAAATTTCATAATATATCATTTTATATATTACTGGTTAATGCTTACTGATGTTTTAGGTGTATCATTATACATATCTTTATAAAATGTTTAATTGTTAATAATTAAAAATATTGTAATTGCCAAATTACACACAAAATGCCTGCATAAAAAATGACTTTAATAAAATGAGTATCTCAATAAAAATATTATTAATTTATATTAGAAAATTTTCTTGATTATTTTATTACATATTTATTTATGTATTCACCTATAACAATTATTTATAACATTTATTGATTTTTTACATATTTATTTATATACTTGTAACAATTATTTACGTACAATTATATTTACTTCCTTTCATACGTATTTATTACATAGGCACATTTACGTACTTCTTTATTTATGAATAAAAATATTTATTTATAGTCTATACAAAATATTTATCCGACCTGGTTTCGATCCTGGACAGCAAAGGGGTAGATTTTTCTTCATAATTTCGTATCGAAACTGGCCATGTGGTCCACTCAGCCTCCTATAAAATGGATACCATGATGTTTCCTGAGGTGAAGTCGGCAAGAGCATAGGGCTAGCCACATTTCCTCTTTTTCATCCCATTGGATGAGAATACATTGACCCTTGCAACCATGTGTCTACGACCTTTCATGGGTACCCTTTACTATATATGGGTCTTATCCCTTCTGATTCATAATATTTTAGATTTGACAAATATTCTCACAAAGCTCTTCACCTGTCACTCCTTAACTATCCATATTTATAATCGCAAATTTAAATGAAATAAAAACTTCTCATGCAATTTCAGATGAAAGCAGGAAACAAATTTTTTCTAAAAAATAATAAAATGCCGCTAAAGACAACAATGCATTGTTGTTTGCCAGAGTTAACTATAAATGTGTTTGGCGTTTAAGACAGTCCACAATAAGAAATAATATTCTTGTCAATCAAACTGACTGCTCACGGAAATGCTTCATGTGACAATAAACCCACACTAATTAAAAAGATTATGTACATAAAAAATTATAAAAGTCTCAAAATATGATATATTAGATACAAAATGTAAGGAAATATAGAAACAAAGAAGCCCTAATCAGTCAAAATGATGGATGGTGCTTCTAGTGTTAAGATATAACTGCAAACTTAGTCACTCGGAATAATGATCAAAGAAATAACTCTTAAAACTATTTCAGGGCACATACTTTTAAATCATCTCTCTTTTTCATGATAAGAAAATCACAACTTTTTAGATATTTCGCAACACACAAATTAAACTATTAAAAAACAAATCTTCTAAAATCAATAAACGACAGGAAAACACTGTGAAGTAAACGGTCAAGAGATTGAACCTCACCTCTTATTTGACATTCTCAAGTAGATTTATATTGATGACCAACACAACAGTTAGAATTCTAGTTCAGAAAGGATGCAATGGTCTTGAAAACCTGGTGAGAAAATGTAGTATGAGATAAAGTATAATACTTTTCCAGTTCAATCTCTTGAAAATCTAAAAATCAAAATAGCACATATGATATACAACTAATTTGTTGTAATATCTAAGAATATTCCATTATTAAATAAATGCTCAAATTTTACTTCCAAAATGATGTATAATTTACTAACCTTCATTATGGACTAAGGCTATTTCATTTTCCAGGTTTTGACCTGACTTTTTAAAATGTGTATATAATATCTCAGCTTTTTCATTAAATTTTATGGGACTTTTTATTAAATTATGCTTGCAACATATGATATCCTTAAAAGAAAAAGCAAATTATAATAACAAAGATTTGGTAGAGCAACAAGATTTATATTTAATTAACAAGAATTTATTAAATTTGAAGAGAAAAATTTTTGCCTAGGCCGGGACTCGAACCCGGGACCCTTGGCTTTCCGGGCCAAGTGCTCTACCAACTGAGCTACCGAGGCAAGTTACGATCTAGATGCAAATTTTTCTCTTATATACGTTGTAATTCCCTATCGCCAAATGCTTTTGAAACCATTGCTTCTATCTTTGCAAATGGTTTCAAAAGCATTTGGCGATAGGGAATTAAAATGTATATAAGAGAAAAATTTGCATCTAGATCGTAACTCGCCTCGGTAGCTCAGTTGGTAGAGCACTTGGCCCGGAAAGCCAAGGGTCCCGGGTTCGAGTCCCGGTCTAGGCGAAAATTTTTCTCTTCAAATTTAATTTATCTTTCATTGAGAAATGTTAAATCAATAATAAAAAGAATTTATTACTTTAACTGTTTGTAGATAAGTGCTGGATTTTATATGGTTGTGAATACATTAAAAAATATTCTATTCATAATTGGAGTTAAATGCAACTGACTATAGTGAAATTTCAAAATCATAATAAAGGAAAAGTACATTACAGGCCAGTTTTGAGTTTGAATATAAGCATTACCTTAAAAGGAAAACAATCCAAGTGTTGTCAGACAATGTTTTTATTTAGCATATCTAATACTCCTTCAAGCATAGATCTAAAATATAGAAATATGCACAGCTTTATTATTTTTGACATAATTTAAAAACAAAATTCAAGCTATAGATCAACCGCTGACAAAATGCAGTTCTAATTTCTCATGCACTATACCTCTTCTGATCTAAGTTCCAGTTGTATTGTAAACAAACCAGATGAATGGACTGCATTTTTATTGGTCAAATAACTGTTTTACCTTCGAGTATGTAAGAAAATGTAGTTTGCTTTCTATTTCTAACACATGGAATAATGTAAAATATGTATTATCTAGCTATATACACACACACACATATATATATATATAAGTTAGATGGGAGAATTTTAAAATATATAATTACAATTTTAACAGATTAATAAATAAGCACTGCACTGTTTAATTCTTACGCATGTGCAATGCAGAATACTTTAGAAGCTCAACTGTTCTAAATGGCTGCTTATCCTATACAATTTTTGAAGCATAAAAAGGAAAATCTTTGAAAAGCGGAGAGAAACAAATTATTTTGAAAGTTTTCAAACAGTTTAGTAAAAAATATTCCACATTAGCCATTGAGGATGTGGTGAAAATAATAGTAGAATTTACAGGTAGCCACATTGAGCATATATTCTGCTCGTAGACCTAATGAAATTGCAAATATATGATATCTATTAACATAATGGAAAAAGCGAAAACGTCTGATTAGTTAGGCCCATATATATTTTTTGTCATAAATAAATAAATAAAAAATGGAAATTACTAATTATTGGTATCATCTTATCTTTATTTGATCTTATTTCCCATAAAATATGAAGTAGCGTAAGAAAAATGTTTCTATCACTGACACTACCATAGACAATTCACCCGTATGGCAGGTAAATTTAGAACTACGGCTCCCCCAATAGTCGGAGTCAGTGGAGTAATTCCTTATGCAAATTTGTTTACAGTACAACTGGATCTTAGCTTGGATACAGTTTGTCTCCTCTCCCACAACTACCGACCACAGCAAACACATGACCACAACCTGAGTTTGTACTGAGTACAGCCATGGCCAAGTGTAAGTTATGCCATATATATATAGTAAGCTTTAGAATAGTCTAATAATAATAGTTGAGTGCATTCTTGCAGTTATGATGGTATGTCTTCATCATCCAAGTCTCGCAGGTCATTTAGAGGCTAAACCCACAAAATCTTCTACAACATGCATCAGTTTTTGAAAGAGGGCAATCATTGAGAGTGTATGGTGGATGCGGAAGTGAATAACATCATCATCTCCTTATCCAATGAGAACAAAGATAACAACAGTTCTAGTGTTCCGACGAGAGTTTATAGAATGACTGATTGGTGATCCACGGCGAAGAATGCATACAGCAGAAGGGACAGCCAGTATGGGTGAAGTTTTCCACTATAGCTCTGGCTGCTTTTTTGTAGAGGGTCCAGCTATAATGTGATTAAATAGTTCAAAAAAGCCCTTTTAAACTTTGAGAATAAATCATAAGGTGCTAACTTATCTTTAGGAAAGACTGGTCAGTCAGAAATGCTAAGCTATGAGTGTTTTCTTCTGTGGCATTTCTTCATATTGGCTTAAATTTTGATACAAAATAATATAGATTATTACTTCTGCTCCAAAAGGATTATTAGATGTGCTAGGTGAAAAAGTCGTTTTCAATTTGGTGCATTTTTTTTACTAGCATGTTTGTGGGAATAAGTACATTAACTATATACAGTAGAACCTCGTTCATCCGGATATCCAGTTTATTCAGATCAATTTTTGGATTTTTTAAAATACATTTGCCTCTAAGTGTGAAGTGTGTTTTCCTTGGTGAAAGTTTTCCTTTGAAACATAATGTTCATGTAAGTTTAAATAATATCTGCTGCACTTTGCTAATGGTCATGTCAGGAGCGGTTCTGCTCTGATGTAGATGTTAACGTAAATTTCTGGTTAGACAGGCTATGGCTTGATTACATATGTTCATCTGCAGTTACCAGTAGTGAAGACAGTGATAGTGGAGAACAAAACATTATATCTCATATGAAGGCAATTAAAAAATAGGATGAAGTGATTGCTTCCTTAAAATGCTATAAGGACACAACCTTGGAAGAACTGATGGTAGTGAAACATCTCTACAATCATGATACACATAAATAATGTATCAAACTGACACAAGATAAACTTCCCATTATTTCAGTGAACAGTAGAAAAAAACAGAATACTGTTTAAATGCTTGACTGTACTATTTGTTAAAATAAAAGATACATATTAACTTGCTTTTACAGAATGTAATTTGCAATAGTTTGTGTACTACATTCTACTTGATTTTCTAGATTTTTGTTAATTTTGACACCCAGTTCCCTAGTTATATGAAGTTCTACTGCTTTTTATTTATTTTTTATTGTTCCTCTTTTAACTTTATGAGCTTCAAGAAAAAGAGTCCTAGCATAAACTTGATATGGTAAAACTGAATTGTTCCGACACTCGTACAAACAGTGTACATTTTTATTTTATGTAAGGACACTGCAAAACAAATCAAACTATGATATAACGTTTCATACAAAAATCTGACCAACACATCACATTGAGACAACACGGAAATTCACAAGTATATTCACAGCATTTGTTCGTTCCCACAAACACTCAGTCTTATGTTTCATATATTCGTCCTGAATTAACCAAAAATAGTCTTACATGGATCTAGAAAGCAAGTATTGCTCTGGAAGTATTTGTGCACTTCACTCTACAGCTCTACCTTCTTCGCTTTACCCTTTCGATCAAAACCCTTAAGTTCATTTGTGGCATGTTTTGCTATGTATTTGATGAAGTCATCGATTTCTCGTCCTCCCTGTAAAAGTAATCACAATGATATTATAAATAAATATGGCATTTCTTCATAATACAATAGTAAACTGGAGCAGGTAGAGGAAGTCGGTAGAAGATCTAGACATACAAAAATAGAGTGGAAAAAATATGAAATAAACTGAATTTTTTAAATTTTAATACGGCAGAACAGAAACTAAAATATTTTCTTGTATTAACAGCCATGCCATGTCCTATAATTAAACAGTCTATTTAATGTATAGAGGAAAAGATCCTGCCCTCCAGAATTTTTAAAGCTACCAATATAAAAACCATCTGCTATAAAAGAAGGAATAAATATATTTTCATCTTTGAGCAAAAATACAAGCTAATGTATTTAAAAATATATATATAAACTCATGGCACAACAGGCCGTTGGGAAAGAAAACCATTCGTCCCCTATCAACTCCTTTGGAATGTGGTGTAGTGATGCCACAGACAGTTGACTAAATAGATAGAAGGATATGGACATAAATTATATAGGGACAATTTCTTCTCCTCTCCTGCTTTATTTGACGATTTGAATGAAAGAAAAATCAATTGTTGTGGGTCAGTTAGGCCTAAGAGGAACGGAATGACTAGTAATCTGGTAACAGAAAATAAAACTGAACAGAGGAGATGTTAGGTGTATGACGAGGGAGGACTTGGCATGGATGGACAAACATGATACATATATAGAGTGTAACTAAATTCCCATTACTAATTATATTAAATTAATGTTGGGAAGTAAACATTACTAACTTCGAGGATGTATAATAGGTACCAAGACGGTTACGTTTAACATAAAAAATCTTGTAATCAAATGGTTCAGGGTTCGATTCCCGGTTCAGGCAAAATTTTTTCTCTTTACCATTTGATTACAATAATTTAGTAGTGTACTTTAATATACTTATTTCAATCATAGTAACAGCTTTAGCTTCTTAATATTAATTTAATAAAAAATCTTATTTGAAGATTTAAACTATACGCTCAGACTGGGACTAAATTTAGGCTTCGTAATCTATTAATAACCAATAAGAAATTGAACACCTCAGATAGTAAAAAATCTGGAATTTATCAAATTAGTTTGTAGAGACTGCAATAAAGTCTACATAGGAAAAAACAAAAAGGAATTTGGAGACTCTCACAAAAGAATACTTTGGAAATATTAAAAATAGATCAGCTATTGCAGCACATAGTTTGTCAGAGAGTCATAAAATTGAAAAAGAGGCCAACTTCTAAAACATTTGAAAAAACTTTAGAATTGACAGTTTGGGAGAAGATATATATTCAGAAGAACAAATTTAGATCCACGAATTTCGAAATCCCTGATGAACGGAACCTGACCTCGAAGTTAATCAAATCAACACCAGATGGCAATGTTATAGACGGAGATTCCAACGAAAATCCAATAGTCATCGATTGAAAATGGGAGGGATGTTTCCACATGAAAACTGCAGTTCTCGTGTTTAAGAAAAGGTATGTTATAAAAATTATATTATTTTTAGTCTGGACATCTTACCTCAATATTAATGTTGATTTGTTCTTGAACATGTTTCAAAACAATTCTATTTCAAAGTTAAAATTGGGAAACAATTCTATTTTATCGTCAGCTTTCCCAGACTGGTTTTATTTATGTTGCATTATGTTGCACAACCTGGATGTCGATGTCAGCTCCATCCTGCGGTTGGCCAAAGAACCTCCAAACAAGGTCACGCTCCATCGGTATATCAAAATTCATAACTCTGTTTCTGTTCTTCTGAATATACATTTTTTCCCAAATAGTCAACTCTTTCGTATTTTCTAACTGTTTTAATAATTTAGTGTCTGAATTTATATTATGTTTTTCAGACCAAACATGAGCAGCAACTGCAGATTTTTCTATTTCCCCATTTTTAATATTTCTTATGTGTTCTTTGGTTCTAATTTTTTAGCTTTCTTTTTGTCTTTCCTATATATATCTTTTCACAATCCATGCATTCAATTTGATATAAAAATCTAATAAAAAAAACTGATAAAAATAAAAAAGTCAGGAATATATCAAATTGAATGCATGGGTTGTGAAAAGATATATATAGGAAAGACAAAAAGGAACCTAAAAATTAGAACCAAAGAACACATAAGAAATATTAAAAATGGGGAAATAGAAAAATCTGCAGTTGCTGCTCATGTTTGGTCTGAAAAACATAATATAAATTCAGACACTAAATTATTAAAACAGTTAGAAAATACGAAAGAGTTGACTATTTGGGAAAAAATTTATATTTGGAAGAATAGAAACAGATTATATTATTTTTGGTCTGGACATCTTACCTCAATATTAATGTTGATTTGTTCTTGGACATGTTTCAAAACAATTCTCTGTTTTATCTTCAGCTTTCCCAGACTGGTTTTATTTATGTTGCATTATGTTGCACCACCTGGATGTCGATGTCAGCTCCATCCTGTGGTTGGCCAAAGAACCTCCAAACAAGGTCACCCTCCATCGGAATATCAAAATTCATAACTCTGTTTCTGTTCTTCTGAATATAAATTTTTTCCCAAATAGTCAGCTCGTTTGTATTTTCTAACTGTTTTAATAATTTAGTGTCTGAATTTATATTATGTTTTTCAGACCAAACATGAGCAGCAACTGCAGATTTTTCAATTTCTCCATTTTTAATATTTCTTATGTGTTCTTTGGTTCTAATTTTTAGGTTTCTTTTTGTTTTTCCTATATATATCTTTTCACAACCCATGCATTCAATTTGATATATTCCTGACTTTTTATTTTTATCAGTTTTTTCATTTTTGTTGGTTTTTATTAGTTTATTTAAACTGTAGTTATTTTTTAGTTTAAATAAACTAATAAAAACCAACAAAAATGAAAAAACTGATAAAAATAAAAAGTCAGGAATATATCAAATTGAATGCATGGGTTGTGAAAAGATATATATAGGAAAAACAAAAAGAAACCTAAAAATTAGAACCAAAGAACACATAAGAAATATTAAAAATGGAGAAAATTGAAAAATCTGCAGTTGCTGCTCATGTTTGGTCTGAAAAACATAATATAAATTCAGACACTAAATATTAAAACAGTTAGAAAATACAAACGAGCTGACTATTTGGGAAAAAATTTATATTCAGAAGAACAGAAACAGAGTTATGAATTTTGATATTCCGATGGAGGGTGACCTTGTTTGGAGGTTCTTTGGCCAACCACAGGATGGAGCTGACATCGACATCCAGGTGGTGCAACATAATGCAACATAAATAAAACCAGTCTGGGAAAGCTGAAGATAAAACAGAGAATTGTTTTGAAACATGTCCAAGAACAAATCAACATTAATATTGAGGTAAGATGTCCAGACCAAAAATAATATAATTAAAATAACCTCAAAATATAACTTCCTAAAATTAAATATTAATAGAAACAGAGTTATGAATTTTGATATACCGATGGAGCATGACCTTGTTTGGAGGTTCTTTGTGCAACATAATGCAACGTAAAACCAGTCTGGGAAAGCTGACGATAAAACAGAATTGTTTTGAAACATGTTCAAGAACAAATCAACATTAATATTGAGGTAAGATGTCCAGACTAAAAATAATATAATTAAAATAACCTCAAAATATAACTTCCTAAAATTAAATATTAAGTTATAAAAAAATGACTCATTCATTCATGAATATAGCAGTTAATTAATAAAGTAAGGCAGAATTAGATAAACCAGAAAAACCGAACCATTAGATGTAGGAGTTCATCCGAAAGAAAATTTAAAATTATTGCCCAAGCCCTCCACTTTTCTATATTCCACAACAAAACTCAGTATATTTTATTTAAATAAACCGAGGAAGTTATTATTAATAATCATCAAAATCCAACCAACAGAAGTAGTGAGGGTTTACCTGAAACCCAAAATTATACAATATGAAAACAGGTAATAACTTAAGAGTTATGCATGATTTGTTTTAACTGCAGTCCGAGACTATTACTGGCATCAGAAATTGATTTCTCCAATTTAACATAAATATATATTCTGCAAACCAGCAAAATGGGTCCATAAATTTGACTTGTTGAGGTTCCTGCACGATGGACTTTTATTATAATGATACACAAACAATATCAAAAGTGTAACCGCTGACGATGGAGCAACAGATGTGAAACATATCTGACAAAACAATCATACAAGGTAAGAATGTTAAAAAAATACAAACTTAAATATCAAATTAAACCTCATAATGTTACTTCCTAATGTTTTTAAAATAAAATAAAAAAATTAAAACAACAAAAGTATTGAAATATGTCTAAAATGAAATTTTGAAAGGTGAATTTTAGGAGAATCTCCATTAGAAATCTCTAAAATACAGACCATACTATTTCGTAATAGTAAGAATGATTTAACATACCTCATATCGGACAGGAGAATCTTTTGAATCCTTTGGAGCCCAGTAAATAGTTGGAAATCCTCTAACATCATAAGGACCAGATACATCATTGCTCGTTGCATCCATTTTGACAATGGCAATATCTTCATCTTTCAGCTGTCAACAAAAATAATTCATTAATATAATGGAAAATTATAAATTATAGATACAAAGAGAAGAGCATGAATCAATATATGAGAAAAAACTTAAATACAGAGGAGAATAATAATAATAATAGCTTTATTTTACCTGTCAGAGTTAATGCCTTAAGACCTCGTCTACCTTTCAACCAGATTAAAAAAATAAAAAAAAAAAACTTGACTAAAAGAACCTCAAAATATTACTTCCTAAAATAAACCATCACAAAAATGATTCTTACATCTAATTACAATAAAAATAAATATTACATAGTATGTCTACAATATAATTATTATTGACAAAATATTTTGATTTAATCTAGATTTAACAAATGAAATATAAAATATACAAGATAGAAAAATAAAAAAAAAATTATTAATGACATAGAATAAATTTAACTCTCAAGAAAAATCAATTATTTGACAACACGTAACTGTATAAGCGTGACTTAAAAGTACCAAGTGTGTGGCAATCCTTGATATCTTGAGGAAGGAAATTCCAGGAGCGGGCAAAGACTATTGTGAAAGAAGTAGAAGAGGAAGTGCTATGAAGAGGGATTGTTGCAACTTATCTGGTGATCTAGTGTCAATATGTGGTAAGAAGATAACTTCTTATATCTGGATGTCAGGTAATTAGGAGTGTAGGAATTCAGAAGCTTGAAAAGAAGTGAAAGAGTGCAATTTCTGTCTGTCAGTAAGATGGAGCCAAGAGAGGTTATTGAAGTGTTTGAAAATATGATCATAATGGCGGATATTGAAAATGAATCAAACGCAAGCATTATGAACATGCTGCAGTCTCTGCAACAAGTCACAATAATCAAAGTGTGGCAATACAAGATTCTGCACAATCCTAGGAATCAATAAAAAAATTGATTTGGTAACAGCTATCAAGATGCAAATTAAAAATTGTTGGGACACTATAGAATGTCTGATGAAAGAAAAGCACTAAATGAGAAACCAGAAAGAAGAAATAAAGGAAGACCAGATGCAAGGTGGATTTTTATGGAGTAGAGCATAGACATTATAGTTATAACTAGAGCAAGGATTTTTATGAAGTTTCATGTTTTAAACTATTAGTCAGAGCACTGAGACAAAGTATCTTTACATTTTATGATCTGTAGAATCAAATAAGACCTACATATTTTTTCATATTTCATAATATTTTGGCAAAATGTTCATATTTTAGTAAAAATGTAATATTCCTTCATATTTTTCAACTTTCAATTTTTTAGATAAAATTTCTAATAATTGGTTAAAAACATTTTTGAAGTGATTGTAGTTTTGAAATTATTTGACAATGTAATATGGTAGACAGGTGGAAATTCCTCAGTATCCATCCAGAACAAGATAAATAGTTTTGATAAAATAATTGAATAATGAGACATGGAATGACCAAGTGGAGGCATTTGTCCAAAACTACAAAACATGAACAGGGATTTCCTAATCTGTGACAAGAACATGAATAAATAGAACAATGTTAGAATAATAACCACCTACTCTTTCTATCAGGTAGCAACCACTTCTTTTTTGCTACCTAAGGACAGTGCTTATTTTGTGAATGGATTACAGTATTTAAATGTAGGAAAGACTGTTGCTGCTAAACTTGAAGCTGTGCTGAGAAATAAGGTATTACTCCACAGTTTATAAAATTAGTAAAGTTCTTGTAGGTAAGGCCAATATTATTCTCACTTAGATCAAACTATGAAATATAGTGCAGTACATGTTTGCTCCCATAACATCATATGGTGTGGAGCATACTTTCTGATCGTATAAAACAATTCTGATGGACAGGCATTAAAAAAATGTATAAAATGTAGACAAAAGTCTTAACTGTGTATTACAAACACAATTGATAATTGGATTGTTCAAAGTACAAGTAGACCAAGACTAGATTGCTCAGCCAATTTCATAAAAAAAAACTAATGATAAAATAATTCTAACTACATTTCACCATGTTCATACGTGTAGTTTACAGGATTAAAAATAATTGTATTTGTGAATTAATTCTTTCTAACATCTTGCTTTTCCAAATATGACATACTGAACTTGGTCTACTTGTATTCTGATTCATCTAATTTAATAATATTGTGACATTTACATATATCTTTATGCAAGGTAAATAGAAGTCACCCAAATTGTACCCACTCTAATCTTTTTTACTGGTATATTCGATGGAAGCATGTTTGTTTCAGTTACTATGTTTTGTTTTTTGTTTATGTTTGGATTTCGTAATTAAATATCATTGGATAAATTAATTGATCATGTTATATATGTAATCTCCCAGTATCAATTTATTAAAGTAAAGTGTCAAACTACAGGATTGGAAGGCCCTTAGGATGTTGAGACTTTCACATTTCTAGACATTCGCCAAGGGATGTCCACTGGGTTCTCAGCCCTGTGTGATAGCCACCTTTGTCCCAGAATATGCATCTGGTACTCATTTAATTAAGAGCCGAGTTGACCCTAGGGCTATGATGACTCCAGAAGGTTTGGTCCAGCTAAAAACCCTGACCCCATTGAGACTCAGACCCACGACCTTCCGGCTTGTTAGTGTGATTCCTCAAAAATTACACTACAATGTGAACCTTTAAAATTGCTTCAAATCACGAACATATTTTACATTAGGTCAGAGTTAAGAACAATTAATTAAAATGGAAATACAGTGAAATTCTTGATTTCTTGTGCTACAAAAAGGTTTTCTTGTCTCATTTGTGTGCTGGTATACCCATAAATTATACAGGGCTTGTGTATATATGTAAAAAGTTAAAAAAATAGTAACTTCATAATATTTTTATGTCATAATTTTCACATTTTGTTATTATGATTTCATATTTCGGTATAATTTTCTTTATATAATTCCTCGCTCTAGTTATAACTGAATATTAAATAATTTTATTCTCTATTTTGTAGTGCTGTAGAATTAGGATTTTTTCTCTGATTTTAATATTTCAGCATAATACCATATTTACCTGAATATAAAGAGACTTTCCCCCCGAAATCTGAAAATCGTGGCTTGTTTTAAATTTGCAAACTAGGAAATAATCCTGGTCGAGATCAATGTTTTTATGCTACTTAGCTGCCAGCTGATGATATCAATATTTTTACGCTTCATAATACATAGTTGCTAGCTAGGAAATGAATGCAGGAGCAACAATGGATGAATAATACACAGCAGAAATTGAATTTAATATAAGACAAAACCAGAAAAAAATAGCTTTTCTAAAAATAATTTCAACAATGAAATTAAAAAAAATTTGTAACCGTAGCAATAAAATCAAGCAGATCATTTTGTAAGCAGTGGTTCTTACAGGTACCAAAGAGTAGCACTGGAACTGCAGCCAGTATATGTGGCCTGCCAAGAGATGGCAGTCCAGGTCCAGTAATGCAGGAATCTGCTTGCCAGGAGGCAAATGAGAAGTGGTTGGCAGCACTGGAGGAAACAGCTGACAGGTGTAACCATCTTTGAGGGGACTCTGGTTTTGTTAGTGAACGAAGGTGGATGCTGAGTTGGAGAATGTGCTTGCAGTTTAGTGTTTCCCGGTACAACCACATGTATTATAAAGCATTTCTGACATATTTCCTGTAGGCGTTAAAATTAGTGCTATTGGTTCAGATTCTGTGAAAAAATATGTATGAGTTCACACATTCCAAATGGTTCACAGACATTATGATACTAATTTTAAATTGATGGGAAGAAGAAGCTACAAGCAATTGTACAGTGGGAAGAAAATTTGATGTTTCTGAAGTTATAATTCACAAGTGGCAACAAATTAAAGAAAAATTGAGAAATGCTAATTCATCCTGAAAATCATTTAGTGGACCAAAGAAGGGGAAATATCATGTGTTGTTATTGAGTATGTGCAAAACAAAAGAAATTAAGGTGTGTATCACATGATAGGTGATTAGGATGAAATAAAGTATGAGCTTATACAAACTGACAGCATGAGTCATGCATCATGTCAGTGTTGGCTGGTTATGATTAAATAGCAAGGTTTACATTGTAGCAGCAAACATGGCACAGCATCTTCCCACAGAATATGCAGAGGAACTTCATTTGTGTCACATAATTAATTTATGAAAGCAACAATTATTTTCTCAACCAGGTAAGCAATGCAGATAAAACTCCCATTTATTTTGATATGCCAACTAATGTAACATTCGACAATAAGAGCACGAAAAATGTACTATCAAGACAACTGGAAATGAAAAAGCATGAATTACTGTCATGCTGGGTAACTTAGCCAATAACCGAAAGCTACCACCTTATGTTATTTTAAGAAGAAAAATTATGCCAAAAGAGGAACTGCCTAATGGTGTTGTCTTCAGATGTCAAAGTAAAGGATGGATGACTCAACAACCTGATGCTGGATTGTTCAAAAGTTATCAGAATGTGACCTGGTACACTGCTGAAGATGAGGGGCATGTGGGTGTTGGATTCTTTAAGGGAATACATTACTCCAGAAGTTAAGGAACAGGTCTCTAAAATGAATTGGTGCCTTAGTTATCATATCTGGTGACATGACTTCACAACTTCAGGTGGTGGATGTTGTAAACAAGACTGTCAAAGACAAATGCTGGATTGTTCAAAAGTTATCGGAATGTGACCTGGTACACTGCTGAAGATGAGGGGCATGTGGGTGTTGGATTCTTTAAGGGAATATATTACTCCAGAAGTTAAGGAACAGGTCTCTAAAATGAATTGGTGCCTTAGTTATCATATCTGGTGACATGACTTCACAACTTCAGGTGGTGGATGTTGTAAACAAGACTGTCAAAGACAATGTGCATCAGCATAAAACTCGATGGAAATCATTCCCTCATCCAACAGGGAAACTGAGGAAGTTTTAATAGGTCTATTGGGAGAACGGATCATTAATGCTTGGCAGAGGATTTCTAGTGGAACTATTATAAAAATGCTCAAGAAGTATTGTATATTCAACACTTGTGGATGAATCAGAAGATGACAAGAGAGCCCAGACGAAAAAAGCATAAGTGAATACAGCAGTGGTAGTGATGTTGGAGAAGATGATAGTGAAGATAGCAACAACATGGAACAGTACTGGTAGGTAAATCAAGAAAATTCTTAAAAAGCCTCTTGAAAATATGGGAGTCTTAAAAACAAGGTTTTTCTTATATTTGGGTAAATACATTGTTTATATTTTAGAAAAATAATTAACGTTCGGACCAGGACTCGAACTCTGTGCTTTAATATGATACCGATTACACCACCTGAACTCCGATACGAACGTAAATAATTATTTCCACTTATATAATTCTTTTTCATCTCTTTTGTATCGGAATTCGAATGGTGTAATCGGTATCATACTAACATGCAGAGAGAGATCTGGTGTTCGAGTCCGGTCTGAATGTTAATTTTTCTTTCTAAAATAAAACTGTCCAAATCTGGAAAGTGTTAATTTAAAGTATAACATTAAAACAGTACTTATAGTACAAACATTTACATTTTTAAAAATAATTCTTAAATAGGATATTAAAGCTAAAATAAAACAAAAGATAAAAATTTCAAGACTAAAAGGGCTAAAAAAAAGCATGGGATTTAGAAGATGGATAAATCAAGAAGAGGACAGAAATAATGGGAGTCATACATAAGGCAGCTAAAATTCTGCAAGGAATGTAGTGGCAGTGTAAGTGTGATATTTTTACAAAATTGCTTTACCTTATCTCCTAATTCATCATAAACCGGAGCCAGCTTCTTACAGTGACCACACCATGGGGCATAGAACTCAATCAAAGTATCTTTTCCATTATTGGTGACTACTTCATCAAAATTCTTAGCAACTGCAACTGTTACAGGACCACTGTTGTCATCAGGAATGGGTTCAGATTTCAGATATGGCTCAAGCTTGTTGTCTTTAAGATCCTTCAAAAATTGCTCCAATACCTCCACAGAAAATTCGTCTTTCATTACATATTTCAGATTCTTTGCATCACGTGCAAACACTAATGGTTTGTCTCCCTTAACATAATCATATCTGTGTAAAAAAGCAGAAAAAAAAACCATAATAGACAAGAGAAGACATACATGTCAATAAAATTAATATTCTTATTTCATTTTTAATTTTTTTTTGGTCCAATGCCACCAGGTTGTCTTTACAACATTTCTGGCTTTCTCTTCTGGCATTGGCAGAATTGTAACCAACTTCTAAAGTTGGGGCACCTGGAAGGTAAAATTGTTACTCTGATATGATGGGTGATAAATGATAATGAAGTGCCAGAAGAGTCTTTAAACATAAACTTAACCTAAATCCTAGACCACAAGCAACCATAAAAAATTTCTCTTTCAGGAAAAATTTGTACGATCTGACTTGGAATTGAATGCATGACCTCATGAACTGCAGTCAGTAGTTTGACCACAAGACTGGTCAATTTTTTAAATTATAGAAGACAGCTAATTTATAATCAAAACTTCTGCAGTTTCAAACAAAATCCCACCCATCATCAGTCAAATCTCCGACTGAAGACAGGTTTACTTTAATTATATCTAGCGACTGATTTCTGTGCTTTTGTATATTCTTTGCAGGACTTAAATCTGTGTTTATCCATTATCTATATGATTGTGCAAAAAAAAAAGCTCTTAAGTTGTAAAAAAATCACATCTATGTTTATAGTGTAATTTAGTTTGGCATAAAATTCTGGTCAATAAAAAAATTGATTTACAGCTCTAAAATGAATTTAAAATGTTTGCAACACATATGCAAATTACATATGTAATGCACTCAGCACATAGTTCATAATTCGTTTTAATAGATGGTGTCAAAATTTCATTTTTTTGACCATATCACTTTTTGCTCCTCTACAAAAACGTGGTTTGCAATTTAACTGATGGTTAAACATGGTTTTAAATAGCATATAACTGTATTTTGCCCATATTTATAAATCCAATATTTTCAATAACATAATGCCTATATTACATATTTATATGGTCTTCAAGTTTTTTTCCCCTTTTTGATGCTAATTGTTCTCCAAAAATCCTTTTTGTAAAGTAAACAAAGATATAGGTTATTGCATTAAAGCAACTATAGGAGAGACATAAAAAGAATGGAAAATCAAATAATTAATATAAACTTCAGGATTTTTAAAGTAACCTAAACCTCCTGGCGGCACTATGGCCCTGCAGTTAACTCAGCATCTAATGGAAAGGAATACCAATGTTTGTTCTGGTGGTAAAGGAAGCAGTCATTCAGGGCTGACATCTCATGATTGTCCAGGAAGGTAGGAGACTATCTCCTACTACCCTAAGGCTCTCCTAAGGCCTGTAGTGGTACTATTTTATCTTTTATTATAAACTGCAACTGAAAGTTCTTTTATTATAAACTGCAGCAGAAAGTAAGTTCTTGGAGAAGCAAACCTGAGTACTTTCTCATACTTTTTTAAAATTTGTATTATTGCAACCATTCCCTTATTTTAATGTATATATTTATCATAAGTAATGCCACGAGTGATTTCCAAATTATCGATAAATTCACGACTCACGAAGTGAGGAGTGAATTTATCTAGATAATTTGGAAATCAAGAGTGGCATTTGTTAGGACTATTTAACGAATAAAATTAAGCTGTTTACTCACAAATCATTATTTAACTATAGTTATTTTAAAATATTTATATCATCATCATCATCATCATGAACAAATTCGTTTTAGGCCATGTGGCCTGTACGGTAAACCTAGCGAAGATGGTCTTGATCTTTCCACCGATGTTTTGGTCTTCCTTGGTCCCTATGAAAAAATGTAAACGGCGATGTTTACAAATGAGAAACGATAGGTACGCTTCTACTGCTTCTTTTGTTTATCACTGCAACCAGATCATACTATTTATTGCCAAAGGAACGCAATATTGTAAGGAGGAGCTTTCTTTAATATGGTAATTATAACACTGATAAATATTTGGTGAAACACGATTCTGATTGGTTGTAAAACAGAAATCATTGAAACGTGATTGGTCATTGACTCCCATTTGGGGCATGAGTTAAATAGTCAGGGTAAAGTGCTTTTTATAATATGTTTATTCAATGAATATATGAATACTATGTACATATTTTGGAACTTTTTCAAGCATAATTGCAAACATATTTTAGGAATTAATAGAGCATATAAATCCAGTCCTTAGATATGTATAACAAAAATGCTTTGAAATCTTGTTAAAACACATTTTTTAAAGACAACATAAAAACTACATATTATATGACTGAAGATAACACTAATATGTTTATAGGGTCACCTTGGTATACACATGGCTAGTGTGCATGGCTGCTATGATTGGGATCCCAAGTTCAAATCCTACTGGTTCCACAGGGGTATTGGTGGTGGGCCATTTTCCTATTTCCCAAATTTCATCCCATCAACATTCTTCATTCCCTCCCCTTCCAGTCATTTCATATTAACCTCACCTTATTTTATGTTAGAAAAAAATAGTTTGGTTGGCAGCCACAGGTTTTGAAAATATGTGATTGCAGGGTTCTAGTGTGGTTTACCAGGATATTGACTCATGAGCCTGAGCCATAAAAAAAGTGCAGAAGGGGCCAATGAGAGGATTGTACTCCCTCCTCACAGCCACAGGCCCAACACAAAAGTTGTGGTATGAATCATAAGAACCAGGTGTACTGGACCTGGAAGACTACATACAAGTCGTCAATACCATATAATAGATAATATTTAATTTTAGGAAGTTATATTTTGAGGTTATTTTAATTATATTATTTTTGGTCTGGACATCTTACCTCAATATTAATGTTGATTTGTTCTTGTCCAAGAACAAATCAACATTAATATTGAGGTAAGATGTCCAGACCAAAAATAATATAACCATATAATAGATTTCATTACATTTTTGTCTCTATATAATATACTGTGATTTTCCATGTCATGGTGCTCAGGGCAGTCTCCCTGCCCAGTCTGAATAAATAACTAAAGAATATGGTATAGCCTGATGTTAGGCTGGAAGCATGACACATTGTAGTTGGTTAAGAATTTTTCAACTAGCCAAACCTTTTGACAACCCCATGAGTTTGGGAGTTGATTCAGCCTCTATTGGAAATGAGTACCAGACATGTTCTAGGGGTAAAGGCAGCCATAATGCATGGCTGACAACTTGTGTCTACTATATAGAAAGGTGGAGCCTTAACATCCTACTATCCCTAAATCCTACAGTGGGACCATTTTACTTTATCTGATGTTAGAATATATATATATATATATCCAGGAAGCTTGTACAACCAGTAATCAAACCCAAGCCCGCTACATGACAAGGTAGCACACTACCTCGAGACCACATTGCAGAAATAAAAATAAGTAAATTAATTTGATTTTTTATTTTGAAGAGAAAAATATATGCTTGATACAGGATTTGAACCTGATGTGTCTGGTTTTGTATGCTAGTGCTCTGACCACTGAGCTACCAGGCTCCCAATTCAAATGCACATTAATTCTCAAATCCCAATTCAGGCATATATTTTTCTCTTTCGGTGAAATGTGATAAATTTAATACGTAAAATCGAAATTAATTTGATATTAATATGACACCAAATCAACAGATACTCCAATGGAAAATGATATTCAATATGGTGACAGGAGCACACTTCTATCTCTGCTTGCTGCTTAATCAGATCCAATGCTACTCGATGGACATTGTCAGTCTCATCCTCAACATATTAAAAAAAAAAATGAAAAAAAGTACTTTATTCTTCTATTTACTATATTCTGCATTTTCTGAAAGAACTTACCCGTATTCATTTAACTCATGCTGGAAGTCATCCTTGGCGCTCACGGCAAATGTGAAATCATTAGCAAAGCTCTTGGCTACCTTGAGGATACGATTTCTCCAATAGTTTGTACCCTTTGCATTCTTTACATAATCAACATTATAGTAGGCTATCACTTGAGGAGACTTAAATTCATTGACGTTGTCTCTCTCTCTGTGACCTACCAAACCATGACTGAAATAAATCACAAAAATTTATAGAAAAAATTAACATACTAAATACAATATTAACACATTTTATTTGAAGAGAAAAATGAATTATGGGAAATAACACTGAGATTTTCAAGTTAATAATTAATAAAAACTGAGTCATTTCACCTCATATTTCTTGTTCTTCAAGTATGGAACCGTGGTTTCTGGATGCATCCCTCCCATCTTCAGCCATTCCATAATTGTTGAAACTGGTTTACATCTTCATCTTCGAAGCTGCCATCTGGTGTTGATTTGATGAACTTTGAGATTAAATTTTGTTTGCCGAGGAATTAAAAAAATTCTTGGATCTATATTTGTTCTTCTGAATGTTTCCCAAACTGTTAAATCCAAGGGTTTTTCCAAATGTTTTAAAAGTGTAGCTTATTTTTTAATTATATGACTTTCTAGCAAACTATGAGCTGCAATAGCAGATTTTTCAATTTCACCATTTTTTAAAATCAGCTATTGCTGCTCATAGTTTGCGGGAGAGTCATAAAACTGAAAAAGAGGCTAAACTTTTAAAAAATTGGAAAAACCTTTGGAATCAACAATTTGTGAAAACATATATATTCAGAAGAACAAATGAATTTTGAAATTCCCATTGAACAGGACTTGATTTCAATGTTCATCAAATCAACACCAGATGGCAACTTTGTAGATGAAGATTCAAACAAAAATCCGGTAGTCAATGTCATGGCTGATAATAAGAGGGAAGCCTCTTGAAAACTGCAGTTCCCATGTTTGAAAAACATGAAGTAT
This sequence comes from Diploptera punctata, assembly GCA_030220185.1. Lineage (NCBI taxonomy): Eukaryota > Metazoa > Arthropoda > Insecta > Blattodea > Blaberidae > Diploptera > Diploptera punctata. The sequence goes on along the minus strand of JASPKZ010002306.1, from coordinate 385,855 downwards.
GAGGTAAGATAAGATAAGAATCAACTCATTCATAATTGAAGATCATAATGTTATTTCCCATAATAAATTTATGAACTTACTGGTAGTTTAGAAAATTTGTGTTATTTAGAATGACATATAAATAAGGTGAATCTGGAGTCATATTACCTCATAAAGTCTTGTATTCTATTTTAAACTAGTTTTGGTATACCATGTATGCCATCGTCTGCTTTTCCAGACTGTTGAAATTTATGTTGTTGGCTCCCACTCCAACCAGAGAGCCAATGTAAATGTCATCAGTCTGGAAAAGTTGACAATGGTATATATTAAGGTAGAATATGTTTATCACTCACCTCATATATTGAACAATATGAGGTGAGTGATAAACATATTCTACCTTAATGAATATACCTCATAGTGAGAATTCCTAAAATAAGTAATGGTATATATGATATACAGAAACTAGTTATGTAATTTATTAATAGAACAACATATTTGTCATCAATACCATTTGTGGATGGCTTCCTGACTTGTTCTACTTCAAACTGAAAACTGATCCCAACACTCTTTCTATAGGAAAATAGATGTCTAAAGGTCTCTCTTTCCAAGAAATCTGTAGTTGAATAGTTTCTATAATTGATCATTCGTATCATGTGGTTGTATCAGTGTTGTTCTTGTAAATCTTGATAGTGTCAACTGATTGCAGGCATGCTGTTCTATTCATATTACCTTGTTCCACTTGTGATTCTGCCAATACTCTCAGTAAACTCATTTTGGCAGCTTCTATTCTTGGAATTGGCTTGATGTTCAGGTCCAGACTTTGGAGCCAGAGAGTTCGAATTGTCATTGTATGTGTGTGTGTGTTCTAATGCCACCCACTCATTTTTCATGCTTCGGGTTAAGTGCTGGATACAGAGATGGTGTTAATGTGGTCTATTTTCAATTTTTCTCCACCTCGGTACATCCCTTTACTTAGATTTATTCTTGTATTGTACATAGGAGGTAGTTAGTATAGGATGAGAATACGTGTATGTGTGTGTTATATGAGGGATGATAAAGAGAAAGGAGAAAGTGAAATCGGTACCGACACACAGCCTTCTCCTGTCAAAAAGCACTAAGAAGGCCGCCGGTTGAACTGTCCCCAGATAATGGACAAATTGCTATCAAAAGTACTACATATCTTATGTATATACATACTACAGAGGGATTTTCAATTTAATGCAAAAATCTAATTGTACACCACCAAGCCTTCTGATCTCAAATTTTACAATTCAAATATTCAATCCTGCTGGGTATTGAACATGGACATTCTACTACCTGAGCCAGGATGGTGGACAGAATTTTCATTGTTTTTGTTTTCTATTGTAAAATTTTAGAATTTGTATGGCCAAACTTGTTAAATAATTTTTTTGTAATTTGTTTCTTTATAAGAATGAGTTCAGGTTAAGGTGAGTATAACCGTTTATTTAGTATAGGTATGTTGTATTAGAAATGATGAACAGAAGGAAGAAAGTAAAGTCCAATGTCAGAACAAGCCTACTTTTACCTACAAGCACTAAGGAAACTGCCAGCCTAAACATCCCCACTTGACAAACTGCTATCAACAGCAGAGGAGTTTAATTATGCTGCTGCAATATTTGATCCCACAAACATTAGGTTAAAATTTAATTTAGACATTGTTGCACAATCTAGCAATTAGAAACTGTACACTGGTTAAGAAGTAGATACACGATCAGTTGAGATTATAATTGTGTCAAATAATATTTATATATGGTAATTAATAATCATCACTTTCTACTTATATATATGGGTCGTCTCTGAACATAACCTCCTCCACAAATTTCTATCTAGCCACACTTCATCTTTATGGATTTTTCTCAATAATATAACCATTCTTTTCTAGATCTATTTTAATTTCAACCATCTGGCTTAGGTTTATTCTGACTTTCATTTGCACCTGCATACCTTTCCTCAATTCTTCCTTCCTCCATCCTTTTTTTAATTTCAAACCATTTTAATCTAATTTTCCCAATACCTCTGTCTATTTTTATACTTCCCTGAATCTCTAATTAAGTATATTTCTGATTTTGTCCTTTTTTGTTTTCTTTTCAATGTAGTGCCATCCTAAAATTCTGGTTCATGCATGTGTAAGGAGCAAACATTAGAAACCTGGCATGTCCTTTTTTTATGAAAATGAGTTGCCATCCTTAAATTCTGGTTCATGCATGCGTAAGGAGCAAACATTAGAAACCTGGCATGTCCTTTTTTTTATGAAAATGAGTTTTACAATGATCCTGTTATTTATGCCAAGTTCTACTTGACTACTATTATTTTCAAAGAAATAAACATTATCTCAGTCAAAATGTTTTGACAGAGATGACGTTTATTTCTTTGTAATTATAATATTAATTACTCTCAGTGAAAAATAATTTTAAAAAGTTGTTTTCAAATTAACAATGTGTTACTTTGTTAGGAATCCACACTATGAGGTATACTTATTTAGGTAATATGAGGTGAGCAATAAAAAATGTTTACCTATGTAACAATGTGTTCCATTAAAAAATTTAAAAAGAACAGTTGTGGATATGAATTTAATTTTTCTCTAATAGCATATCATATAAATTTTGTTTACTCCTTATGCATGTTATCTATAACAATAGAAAAGCTACAGTTCTTTCACATTACTCCTCAGATTTTTAATGTTCCTAAAATTAGATATGAAATAATAATAGTTAGAATACTTACTAGTTCTTATTAATAAATGTGTCAATATCTTCTTTCTTACTGGCTCCTTCATACTTCACAGAATTTGGTTCAAATTTGTTGTGTAGGTGCTTTGGACGATACAGCACAATTGCATCCCTAAAACAAAATTCCACAAATGTCTCATTCTATTTGAATATCTTGTTATGTACGAAAATTCAAACTGTTTAAGTAGTATAATTGTAAAGTACATGTAAAGAATCCAATTACATGAAATTATGATGTGGCCAGACTAGATATTTCATATCATGATTTTGATATTAGGCCTACAGTCAAACTTCGATATCTCAAAGTGTTTTTTAGCCAGACACAATGCTTTGAGTTATCAATAATTTAAGATAAAAAAAGTAAATTACACTGCAGGTACTGTACATACTGTGATTAAAAATGGTATTCTTCAACTTCATTTTAGTAAACTGTACTTTAATGTTCACATGCAGATTATTTTACTTCAAAATCGTGTCATACTCTTTTGTTTTGATCAAAATTTGTTTCTCCATAGTGCAAACTTCACACTATCTTGCTGGTCTATAACTGGACTCAACTACAGTAATTTACATTTAATTCTATAGAAAATATTTTAGCACTTTTGTGAAGAATGCAGAATTCCTAAGGATAAAAAACATGTTTAATACATATTCATATAATAAAGTTAGGAATTTTTACATTATGATATTTTCTTAATAAAAATCAAATGAATCGTGAATTATTCTCATACAACATGAGGTAAGAAGAATTCACGAATCATTTGATTTTTACATTGAAATATCCTACTGCTGGCATTAATGGCTCATTTCCAATGTCTGCCACATCTCAGTGAAGTAATGGTGCTTGTACCTCTTGTTTCTAAATTTGACGTATTATCAACCCACATTCCAATTAAAGAAATTGGTCAACCTGTTTAGATACAATAGATTACTGGACTGCAAGTGTCTATTCACTTCTGCTGCCTACCGCACTTTGGTGATGTAATGGTACTTCATCCTATTAATTCTGTAGATTATTGAATATGTATTGTTGCCCTAATTTGTGTTTATTATAAATACAACAGGGCCTAAGTGCAGATATCATAAAAAATGGAAAAAAGATGGAAGCAGAGGCGCTATATACTTAAGTTTATACCGGACGGTAGAGGAAAAATAATCAATGGAAACTCTAATAAAAACCATAACCGAATTTAGGGAAAGGCTTTAAGAGATAAAAAACGGGAAAAATTAAGGAAATATTAAAAGATCTGGAAGTTGTAAAAACAGCTCAGGTCTTGGGAAAAACATATTTTTCAAGCTATTAGGACAGAATTACGAAAATACCAGGAATATGGCACCTTTTTGAATAACACATTATATATGTTGACAAACAACTTATATAATCTACACCTGACAAAACCAAATTATTACCCCATATTAAGAAATAATGGCTATGACCGCCACGGGCTCTCGCTGGAAGGGGAAAAATGACGGGATAAATACCCGCGATTTTGAGACCGAAGATTAGACTGAGGGCAGCTTTTGGAGAAATCTTGAACGGACATGATTTCAAACCTCGGCGTGTGTGAGTATATTTGCGATTTATAATAAGTTCCAGGTTGAACAAATTAACTTTAACATTTTTGAATAATTAACTTTAACATTTTTGAATAATTAACTTTAACATTTTTGAATAATTAACTTTAACATTTTTGAATGATTAACTTTAAAATATTGAATAATTAACTTTAACATTTTTGAATAATTAACTTTAAAATATTGAATAATTAACTTTAACATTTTTGATAACTTTAACTTTAAAATAGTTGAAATAATTCACCTTGAATTAAATTGAATAAATCAAGAATTTGATAATTTTTAGGGAAAACTTTAAGTTGAACACATTAGATTTTTCTATAACAGAGAGTCGAAAGAAAGACCTCCACTTTAAAACGAAATACTACACTCACTTCTGAGTTCTCTCATTATTTAACGTAGCTGTATAAGTAAATTCGCGTCATAAAATAAATAATGTTACTTTGTATATAAGGCTATAATTACGTGTATTTTTATGTATAAATTATTTCAGTTAAGTGTTCTAATATATATATTTATGACAATAAAGTGGCGTTGTTGGGAACTGTGTGGTATTTGTAACGGTACAGGCATTCCTTTCCATAAATAGAAGCTGACCTTGAGGCCACCCTAACCTCGTTAACAAATACACGTCTTCCACAGGCAGACTTACGTCAGCTGGATGCTATTACTTTAAAAACCATTGCCTTTTTCAAGCTCTTCTCGCTACCTTATTACTGATCCTATAAAGGTCGTAATAGTGTTCAAGAAAATATACATGTAAAATATGTGTGATACCACCAGAAAATTAAAATTAACTCAAGATATAGAAAATTTGTGTTATTAGAGTTTTACTGTACTTCCATACTTGTATTTTTCATTTATGCAATGAAACATACAAAATTAAAAAAAATCCAAAATCTACATCAAACTCCTCACTGTTCCTCCCTCATCAATCCTTAATGCTCAACGCATTTCCCCAGAAACCGGATTTAAGTTACCGTAAATTAAATTGTCTACTTTCAGACATTCAAAACAAACAAAAGATAATGGTACTTGAGTTCACAATAAGGGTGATGGCCAAAATACATTTCTCGACTATTCATAAATAGTAACAAAACATTATCTTGTCAAGGGATGTACAAAATATATAACAGCAGAGTTAAGCGAATGTACCCCGTCTTCTGAGTTGAAGGCCATTTAACTGCCAGCGAGTCTACCTTGTCTTTTGAGGCAAATGGGTTAACTCAGGTACCCATCTCTGAAATTCCCTCCTTTCTTATATCAAAACTGACTCAAAAACAGTTAAAAAATATAGTATTGACATCGCTGTGAACGGTATAAATAGGACAGATAGTGGACAAAATTGCCAGTCTTAAGACAACCCTTCAGGATGCCAGATACAATCTCTGGTGAAACATTGGGGAACTTCAAGCCTCGAGACCACGGCCTACAGCCCGGAAATCTTCTTCAAGATCATCATAGTTAAAAAATAAGTTTATTGAATACTCCACTACACAATATATAACAGTTATGGGGACACATTTATTCTTTTATATTTTGTACTTTCATTATCAGATTTATATTGTGCATTGTGTTATTAATTTAATAAGATTACCTCTGTCCCTAATCTCTAACTATTGGGGTAAACCTTAGGAGCACACCATAGTGCAGTTGATTAAGGTAGTAGGCTTACAAGCCAAAAGTCCAAATGAGAGAAGGATTTTTAAACTGGTCTAAATCTCCTGGCAACATCATGGCTCTGGGGTAAATTGAACCTCTAACAGAAATGAGTACCAAATGCATGTTGTGTGGGTAAAGGGTGGGGAGTAACACAGGGCTGACAACTCATGTCAATTGTCTAAAATGGTGAAGCCTTAACTTCCTACTACTCCAAGAGTCACATAAGCCATGTAGTGGGACCACTTTACCTCTACTCACTTTTCATGTAATGTCAAATTGAGAGATGAGATACTCTTATTATTGAAGGTCTGTGATATACATTGAATTTGGCTGACCAGGTGTCTCACAACATAGGAGCAGATGTAATGAAATTGATGATTTAAGTATCAAGAAGTGGTGGAATGAAGTTTATAACATAGGAAAATAGAAGAAACACTGAGTAAAACCTGCCTTGGCTATATTTGCTCACCATGAATCCTATATGGAATGACCAAGATGCAAATTCAGGATGCAGACATGGGAATTAGGCATTTGTGTCACAGAACATGTCATTAATGTAATTATAAATAATTTATAATCATTAATATTTATATAATTTAATCCTAGTGAAGTGAAAGAGACCTTGAGATCTAACTTCATTATGTAAATTAAGTAATAATATTATGGTATGTATATATATATGTATAAAAATCATGCACCGAACAGCTGGCTAAACCAAATGGGATCGAAAGAAAAATGTAGAAATCCTTCAAGAACTTAATGTGTCACCAATACTGGACTACATCTCCAGATATCAGCTAAACTGGAAGGAACATGTCTCAAGAAAGGCTAGATCCAGGATCCCCAAGGCAATAATGAACTACTGTCCAAATGGGAAACGGTCACTTGGTCGACCTATGAAAAGATGGCATGAAAACCGCTTTCTCAGGCCGTAACAGTTCTTCTAGGACTAATACGTGGCAGGATGATGATGATAAAAATCATTTGTAATTATATTTGAAAAGAAAAATATACGCCTAGACTGGGGTTTGAACCCAGGACCTTTGACTTTCTATGTCAATGCTCTTCCATCTGAGATAGGCGTATATTTTTCTTTTCAAATATAATTTGTCCATCATTAAGGTGTTTAAAAACGAATAATATTAACATCATTTGTAATTAATAATGAATGGAGAACATATTTTAATTGACTCACCTCATACATTTTCAAACTTCTTTGATACCGACGGTTTCAGACAAAATCATGTCCTTCATCAGTCATGGCGTCCATTGATGAAATTCCGTGATTGTTGATTTCTTTAGTGACATCACCTCTTGTGCTGCCATCTTTCGTTGGGATTATAAATTTTGTAATTAAATTTTTATCCACCGGAATATCGAAATTCATAGATCGATATTTATTCTTCTGAATGAATATCAATTCCCAAATTGTCAATTCCAACGGTTTATCCAACTGTTTTAAAAGTTTCGCTTCTTTTTCAATTTTATGATGTTCTAGTAAACTATGTGCAGCAATTGCTGATTTTTCAATTTCACAATTTTTAATATTTCTAAAATGTTCTTTAGTGCGTGTTTCTAAATTCCTTTTGTTTTTCCTATGTATACTTTGCTACAATCATTACAATTAATTTGATAAATTCCAGATTTCTTACTGTCTGGGATGTTGATTTTTTTATTGGTATTTAAAAGTTTTTCCAGACTAAATTTATTTATTGGTGCCAAAGTAATGTTGTATTTGTCAAATATTTTTTGAAATTTCCCATGTACTATTGGATGGTAAGTAATTTTCTTGAAATTCTTCTTTTCGTTACTAACCATTTGTAGGGTAGAGCATTCTTTAAGTTGTTTTATCTTTCTGAATTTCTTTAATTTGTTAGATATTATATCCTTTTTAAAACCATTTAATCTGGCTATATTTAGGATGTTTTCATATTCTTTCTTAAAATTTTCTCCTTTTAATGGGACCTTTATTAATCTATATAAGAGACTATTAAATATTGCATGTTTATGTGCCAGTGGATTGAAACCCGTTGATTTAATATAATTATCAGTATGTGTACCCTTCCTATATATATCAAATTCAATTTTTTGAGTTTTTTCATTCCTAATTATGTATAAATCCAAAAACGGAATTTTGTTTTCAATTTCTGATTCTATGGTAAATTTAATTGATACATCTTGTAGATTAAGTAATTTCAACGCATCATCAACATGTTTAAAATTTATTATCGAAAAAATATCATCAACATATCTGTACCAACTCTTGAAAATCCATGGGTAAGCCTTGGTGATATGGCACTCGAAGTAACTCATATATAAATTAGCCAAGAAAGGCGAAAGAGGATTTCCCATAGATAAACCCGAAACTTGTTTGTAAAATTTACCGTTAAAAGTAAAATAGGAGTTTTCAATACAACATTTTGTAAGCTTAATGTATTCTTCTATTTCTTCCTTATTTAAATCCAAAGAACTCAACCATTTTCCAAAAAATATAACATTTTTCCTATTGGAACATTTGGAAACAATGAAACAACATCGAAAGACACAAATCTATCATTATGAACCACTCTAATGTTATTCAATTCATCAATTAGTTGTAAAGAATTTTCAATACTTTTATTTTCAAATTCTGGAAAACTTTTAAATTTCTGTACTAACCATTTTGATAAATAATAAGACGGGGACCCTATATTATTAATTATCGGTCTCATTTTATTCCCAATTTTATGAATTTTGGGGAGACCATACATTCGAGGATTAGAAGAATTTGGGACTTTCAATTTACATTTTTCTGTATCAGGAATTGTATGCTCAATTTCTTTTAAAGTTTTGTCAAAAGTTTTTATAGTTTTTGGTAGGGGATCCTTTTTTAGTTCCAAATATTCTTTTGATTCTAAAAGATTTTCCATCCTCTTGATATATTCAGATTTTTCTAAAATTACTATTTATTCCCCTTATCAGCTTTAGAAAATATTATATTTTTGTTGTTTATCTTTTTTAAAATGGTCATATTTTTATTTGCCAATACATTTTTGGGAGTGTTTTTTATTTCTTCTAAAATTTTTTCACTTCTTTCCGAATGATTGTTTTTTCTTCATTTTCTAAACTTATCATTGCAATTTCAATATCTTCAACAAAATCTTCAACATTACCTGAATAATTGATACAAGTTTTTAAACCTTGATTGAGCAAACTAAGTTCTTCTTTTTTCAAAGCTACTTTAGAAAGATTAATTACATTATCTTCCTTGAGTGTAATTTTACTTTGGAAACTTTCAGATATATCATTTCTTTCTTCTTCTTCTTCTTCAAAATTAATTCTGTTATTTGTGTCTATTTTGCATTTTTTAGTCAAATTCATGAATTTCTTCTTCTGTCTATTAACTTTTTTCTTTATTTCAAAATTTAAAAATTTGAAAAAATTTTTAATTAAATTTTCGAAAACAATAAATCCTAATTGTTTAATCAAATTCAAATGCATGCAGTAAATTTCTAGTTCTAAATTTTGAAGATATGAATAATATTTGTTTTTTTCTACTTGCAAAACTTTCTTTTCAGCAATCTTTTGCTGTTTACCATTATTATTGAATTTTACTATTTTCCTGATGAATTTTGGTGCTACATTATTCCGTATACATCTATCTATAAATTTTATGTCAACCAAAAGTTTTTTTCTTTTTCAACTTGAGTTTAAGATATTTTTTAATATTTCGTTTTTGTTCTGAAAATGTTTCGTTAAATGTATTTGCTGATGTAATTTCTAACGAATTTGTATTGATCAACGCCATCTTGAATTTCAAAAGATCGTCATATAATTCTTCCCTAATCTTGAGTAGACTTTAGTTATATTTAAATTAATATCGGGAAGTAAACATTATGAGGTTATATCATTAATAATGAATGGAGAACATATTTTAATTGACTCACCTCATACATTTTCAAACTTCTTTGATACCGACGGTTTCAGACAAAATCATGTCCTTCATCAGTCATGGCGTCCATTGATGAAATTCCGTGATTGTTGATTTCTTTAGTGACATCACCTCTTGTGCTGCCATCTTTCGTTGGGAGTCAATTAAAATATGTTCTCCATTCATTATTAATGATATAACCTCATAATGTTTACTTCCCGATATTAATTTAAATATCATTTGTAATGTTTGGAATACCTCCAAAAATATTAAAGATTAAACTTATATATTGAAAATTATATGTGTACTATAAGTCATAATGGTTACCAAATGATATTAGAACTTCATGCGGAGTGAAACAGGGTTGTATTCTTTCACCTATTATAATTTTGATTGTAATGGATCACATTATGAGAACTACTATGAATAATATTAAAACAGGTGTCAAATGTGATTTTAATGGTTGCAAACTACGAGCTACCACCCCTGCAACAACGGGATGGTTAAAAGTCTTCACCGCCAACTCAAAGCAGCCATCATGTGTCACCCTACGATGTCCTGGTTAGAAAGCTCTACCACTCGTCCTGCTGGGTATACAGAGCACCCACAAAGACGACCTCAGAGCCTCCTCTGCCAAACTCGTATACGGAGAATCCCTACGACTCCTGGCGAGATACTAACAGCAGTCCACACGGAGCACTGTGATGATGCCTCTGACTTCATCGACAAAAAAAAAATTACGTCCAACAACTCCAACTCGACATGGGCACCGAAGCTCCTTCATCTTCAAAGATCTGGCCACCTGCACTCATGCCTTCTTACGAGATGACACCATGCATGGTCCACTTCAACCGCCATACTCTGGCCCTCACCAGGTTCTTCAGCGAGATGAGGAGACCTTCACCTTACAAACCAGATGTGGCACCGTCTGCTTATTGACCGGGTAAAGCCAGCATTCATACTCGGAGATGGAAGAGCTGAACAGTCGACGGACTCTTGCCCCAGAGCAAAGAACGGCAAACAATGGTTGACAGGGCTCAACAACCAGACAACTCCTCTGACCATGCATTCAGGGCACAAGGTCAAATTCCAGAATTTCTTCGAGCCATAAGCATCTCCTCTCCCAAGGGGGCTTATGTGGCGACATCACAAAACATTCTCCTGCCACAACCAGCCGTTGACAGATGGCAGCACTCTGCAGCCGTCCTAGACCAACTAGCACATACTCCCAAGATCCCGTTAACCAGTAACTCAATGGACCTCATGGCAAACGAAAGTTGTATTATAGCATTACTCGATAAAAGCAAATTTATGTAGTGATAGTGTGTTATTCTTGCATCCTATGACACAACATCCTACAGTTATTTAGAAGACATGAAAATTCAAATCAATCATTCATTACATCAAAAATATAATAGGCGAAAGAATACAACCTTGTTTCACTCCGCATGAAGTTCTAATATTATCAGTTAGTAAGACATTATGACTTATATTACTGATGTTTGTTATCACAACACTTTGAAGATATGGAAAATAAAAATAAATGATTTATTTAAAAAAATAAAAATGCACATATGAAGATACATGTAGAAAAAACAAAAGAAATGAGATTGAAGAGCAAGGAAACAGACTTTTGATAAATGATAAACACATTGATACAGTTGAATTCATATATCCAGGAAGTGTTCTTGCTACAAACGATGGTGCCCTTGAGGACGTCAAAAATAGAATTAAGAAAGCAAACAGTGCATTTGTCCAGTCATATTCAGTGTGGAAATCAAACTTTATCTGTAGACACACAAAATTGAAAATCTTTAAAAGAAATGTTAAATCTGTGCTATTCTATGCTTGTTAAATCTGGAAAACTAGTAAAATGATAGAAAATAAATTGCAAATACAGTATTTATAAATAGATGCCAAAAGAAAATATTAAGAATAAAATGGCCAGAGACAATATCAAATAAAGAATTATGGGAAAAAATGACCAAAAAGAAATTAAAATAGAAATAAAAAAGTGAAAATTGAACTGGACAGGACATACATGAAGAAAAGACCATGATTTCATTTAAGGAATCATGGGAAAAATGCTAAATTGCATAACAAACTTCATCAGCCAGAGATACTTTCAAGTTCGTTACGGTAACACAGTGTCTAAATTTAAGCAACTTCAAACAGGACTTCCACAAGGAAGTATCACCAGTTGTCTTCTTTTCAATATCTAAGTCAATGATTTGATATTGGTCATCACTAAACAGTCTAATGTTTATGCCCTTATGTATGCCGATGATCTTTTAATTTGGACTTCTGCACTCAAAAAGGAGGCTTCAAAACGGATTGAACATACTTTGAATAGTCTTATAAGATTTGCACATATGGTGTAAAAACTCAATGACCGTCAATACAATCAAAAGTGCATGCCAGACATTTTCCCTATGCCACAACCAACTGAAACCAAAAATTTCTATAACAATGCTCAGTTAGAAAATGTCTATACATTCCAATATTTGGGTTTTACATTTGATTCTCGTCTCTCTTGAAATGAACATATCACTTATGTGATTGATAAAACCCAAAGCTGCTTTAACATATTTAAAACGTCTGGCAGGTTGCAAATGGGGTTGTGCTACTTCTGTGCTGAATCAGACTTACAAAATATACATAAAACCAGTCATGACATATTGTTATGGTCTGTTAATTACTGCTCCTCATCAAAATATCAACAAATTGGAGAGACTTCAAAATCAAGCCCTACGATTAATAACTGGTGCTGTTAGAACTATCCCCATAGACGCAATGCTACTATTTACTAACAATATTGAAATAGAAGCCAAAATCACTGAAAATGCACTGAAGTGTATTAAAAATTGATACAGCTACCTAACATACCTTATTGCCCTCAAGATCAACACACCCTCAAAAGATTAAAAACACAAGAAGGCATTATCCAACACGCAACAAAGAAAAAGAACATGCTTGATATCTCAGCTAAGTCTGGACAATTACCTCAAATGGAAAACCCACTTGAAATTTTTAAGATAGAATTTGATCTCAACTTAACTCAAGTTATTACCAAGTCAAGAAACACCACCTGAAATCCTATGCTCAACTGCACTAGAAACCATCTCAACCTGATACCCAGCAGAGAGTTGGTTACATGTCTATACTGATGGATCCAAAATCAGTTCAAATGGAAATACAGGACCTGGAATCTACAGTGATCTGTTTGCAACATATATTTCACTTGGCAAAGATTGTGTCCCCTTTTGATAGAGAGATAGAAGCCATTCGAACAGCACTTTTCCACCTCAAATGTAGACCAGAATCCTTCTTTAATGTTATTCTATCAGATTCACAAGCAGCAATTGCAAACTATTTAACAGCGGCTTGTAGCAAAGAAGTTGTAGAGTGCAGGAAATTCATCAACAACCTTATTTGCTTCCAAAAGCGAGTTGCACTACAATGGATACCATCACACTGTGGGATTGCAAGAAACAAAGCTGCAGATCTACTTGCAAAAACGAGGCACTCAAATTCTACAAGCACCCATGAAAGAAATTCCTTAACATAAATCTGCCACTGTTATCCACTCCAAGATAAAATCTGAATACCACCTGGCATTGTTAGAAAGTACCAGATTGGCCACGAAAAGAAGTTGTCACAAAATTTTGGATTGCAACAGGACACGACTGCCTCGCTACCCACCTTCATCGTCTGGGAATATTGGACAATCCTCTCTGCATGCTGTGTGGGACTGGTGCCAATATGGATTCCATCCACCTACTCCACTGTTCTGCACTAACAACTGCTACACTCCATCAACGCTACTGGGAGGCAAGAGGGAAAATGCTCTCACTGCAAACCCCCTGATCTACTTAAGATTATTCTATTTATATTTTTATAGTGTTTATGTTATTGTTTCTATTGTTTATAGTTATTACAAATATGTTAATAAGGTATGTCAATTGGGTGAATGATCTGTATTTCAAGTGCCCTGCATTAAATAAATAAATAAAAATGATTTAAAGAATTGCATTAGATTGGAACCCATAAGGGCACAAGGGAAGAGGCAGACCGAAACAGACATGGAAAATAACCATCCTTGAAGTAATTGCAAAGGAGGGGAAAACCTGGAGGGAGGTGAAAAAAGTTGGCTCAGAATAGGATCTGGTGGCGATGCTCTGTGGATGCCCTATGCTCCTGATAGGAGATGATATATACATAGAATTGTGGACCAATGTGCAAAGTACCACTGCTATGATGACAATCTTTATGCAAGTAAATTATATTAATTAATATCTAAAAAAAGATTGGATTTTAAATTCTCTCTGCATAAATTTAATGATCTCGATATCCTTTGAATGGCAAAGGCCTACCAATAGTGGAATGGAGGGGGTGAGTTCTGTAATGTAGTTATCTCAGGATTGATCTCAATGTTTGTAAATCTTGACTACATGCTTCTACACACATAAAATTGATGTAATATATTTTTATTGAATTCTGAAAGAATGATGCTACTGAAGTTTTCATGAAAAGTTTTTTAAATTTATTGTTTACACATTTTCATAAATCCTATTTAGTATACAGCAAAAATGACCGTGACATATTTATATATATCATGTCTGTGCAGCCATGAACCTCTGGATTCGGTATTTCAATGTGCATGTGATTTATGCCAACAGCCACAATCCCCCCCCCCAATCCTTTGAACTTAACTTGGAACATAGCAATCAATGAAGAAGAAAAAATAGAGTTTGAACAATTGGAAATAGTTTAATTTATTTTTAACAACTTATCAATGTTCATATTGTTCGTTTATAAACATCTTAATAATGGACAAATTATATTTGAAAAGAAAAATATATGCCTAGACTGCGGTTTGAACACAGGACCTTTGACTCTCTATGTCAATGCTCTAACCAAGTAAGCTACCTAGGCCTCCAATCTAAATTTGTATTTTTCTCTTATACATAGTTAATTCCCTAACCCCAAATGCTACGAGCCGTTGCTATGATTTTTGCAAATGGCGGCTCCTTTATTAAGAAGACTTTTTATTGGGAATTTAAACATTACTTATAAAGCCAGTAGTGCTCACTTGGTTAGAGCATTGACATAGAGAGTCAAAGGTCCTGGGTTCAAACCCCAGTCTAGGCATATATTTTTCTTTTCAAATATAATTTGTCCATCATTAAGATGTTTATAAACGAATAATATTAACATTGAAAGAAGCACTACTGGCTTTATAAGTAATGTTTAAATTCCCAATAAAAAGTCTCCTTAATAAAGGAGCCGCCATTTGCAAAAATCGTAGCAACGGCTCATAGCATTTGGGGTTAGGGAATTAACTATGTATAAGAGAAAAATATGCGTTTAGATTGGAGGCCTAGGTAGCTTACTTGGTTAGAGCATTGACATAGAGAGTCAAAGGTCCTGGGTTCAAACCGCAGTCTAGGCATATATTTTTCTTTTCAAATATAACTTATCAATGATTTAAAGCAACAAGAAAATATGACTATCTATCAAATGTTTGAAGAGAAAAATTATACATATATACAACGTATATAGAGAAAAATTTTAGTTTAGATCGGTACCTGCTCTGGTAGCTCAGATGGTAGAGCACTTGGTCTAGAGAACCAAGGGTCCCAGGTTCAAGTCTTGGTCTGACGTATAATATTTCTCTTCAAATATGATTTATCCATCATTGAGATGTATGAAATTAATAATAAAAACATCTATCAAATGGTTAAAACTCGAATTTTTAAGATGGTTGAGTTTGTGACAACAGGTCAAAAACACAAGGGCAATAAACTGTTACAATAACATCAAAAGGAAATAAACATTTCTTATTGATAGAGATGATAATCCATTTGTCAAAAAGAGTCAATACCTCACAGAGAGTGATTAAATGATAAGTACACTGAAGATATATGTTTAATATGCATGAGATCTTAAAAAGTGATCGACAGATGTGGGGGAGGATCATGCACATGAAGGGACTTGTTTTATTGTTGACCAATCACAATCAATGCTTGTCATATGATTTCAGAATCCACAGTCCTGTGTTGTGCTTGCAGTGCATGGTGTGAATGGAGACCTTCTGTTAATCGTAACAGTTTAATACATTATCAGGTTACCTGAATCTAAACACCACTGTGGCATGGCTTGTAAGCGATCAATAATGGGAGGAAAAAAAAGTGTAGAGGCGTTGGAGACTGACAGCTAGTGAGAGAATGTTTCACAATGCTGTGATTTTGGTGACAACTGGAAGCAGAAACAGTAATCATAAAGTAAGATCTCATGCATTGTACTGTATGTCAAGTTCTTGTTCTTTTCATCAGCTGATTGAAATGTTTTCACTCAGCACAAACATTGTGGAATAATACATCGCTGCAACCTGAAACTAAATCTGCTATATGAAGAAATAAATTTCCATGATGACTTAGAGGAAGGTTCTATGAAATAACCACTATTTGTACCCTATAATAATAGTTCTTTCACTCACAATACTACTTACGTATGTCCTTCTTTATCCAAAACTGCCTTACTAGATGAATGACCAAAACGAACTTTCTCACGAAGTTTATCTGCTATTTTCAAGAAGGCACCTTTCAGATCTGACTCCTTTTCGAAGAATCCCACTACAGCTACATCATCTTTACCAATAAATTGTTCAAAATCTGTAACACTGCTCAGATCTTTTGAACTTGGACCAACTTGTGCCTTCAGATATTTCACAATACCACCTATAAAATTAAAAACATTTTTTAGAAAATAAGATTAAATAAATATTAACTCTACACTTCCAAAAATTCTAGGCAGACTAATTGACATAGTTACTGTTACTGGCAAGCAGACAACAACATAAGTCACAAGACTGAATCAGCAATATACGTATCACCTCTCATTTTACTCTTTCACCTGGAATTTGTTTCGGAAGATCATCTTAATTTTCACTCAGAAACTGACTGCTGAGTTGATAATTAGTAGTCTTTGACTATTCTCTCCTTCTAATGTTGGGCAGATGTACCTCACAATTAAATCCTTTTTCCAAGTAACTTGAAAATTGTATCTCTGTTTTTCTCGATTAGATTTTTTTTCCACTCTGTGAGTTGTTGATTCCCCCCCCCATATGGTGAGTTCATTTGTGTTTTCTGTTTTAATAATTTTGCGTTTACATCTATTTTATGATTTACTGACCAAATGTGGGCAACTACAGCAGATTTTCTATTTATTTTATTTACATTTCTTATGTGTTCTTTAATTATAATACTTATAATGGTTAAATTCCTCTTTGTTTTTCTTATGTATATCTTATAATAATCTGCACATTTTATTTGGTATAATCCTGATTTTTTGCTATCATCAATCTTTTCATTTTTATAGGTTTTTATTAATTTATTAGGCTACAATAATTCTTTGGTGCTAATATGATACTACATTTTTCTAAAAATCTTTTGGAATTTATTGTGTGCCCTTGGGTGATATGTGAATTTCCTGTATTTCTTTTCTTTTGGTTTTTCTATATGAATTATTAAATCAGTTAGAAAACACACACAAACTCACCATATGAGAAAAAATCTACATACAGAACAAGGAGAAAATCATGAATTTTGAAATTCACAGGGAGAGAAACTTAATAAGCAAGTTCTTTGGACCACAAAAAGAGGGAGCAGGAGTTGAGATCCAGGACTGACAACTTAAAGATCATCAGTCTGTACCAACTGAAGAAGGAACAAAGATGCTTTGAAACATGTCTTACAAGAAACAATGAAATATGAGATAAGATGAACGCAGACCCACATTATTTATTACCGGAGAGAGAGAATATACAAGACTTCCAACAGTCAACTTTCTGCCTGAAAACGGTGGGGACTGCTGGTAAAAAAAAAGTAAGGTGAAGTGTATATTACTTATTCAATCTCTTGATAAATTACCTTATAGTGTTACTTCCTATCAATTTTGAGAATAACATGACAAGTAGTCACAGAATGCATTCCTCTCAGTGTTCTTTACTGAATTACAATATTTCACAAGAAAGCTACTCATTTGTCATCACTGGACCACATTTCAAATCCTAAACTTACAAAAAAAATATTATCGTGCAACCAGGAACCAAACCCAGGACCTTTGGTAGCACTAGTCAGCACATTAATCATTAGAACAGAGTCAGAAAAATATAATAAAATTTAAAACTTTACACCTCACTTCATATGATTATCTATTTTATGTGGTGAGGTGCATTTCCAATTTATATTTTTAATTTAGTGATGTTTATTGTACCACAGACGAAGTGAATGAAAGCAGAAGGTATTTCATACATCATAAGTGTTCCTTTATTCTCAGGTAAAATGCCATTGTATTGCTTGCAATTCCCCGTGCCCCCCTTCGTCCCGTGCTTTCATTCTCTTCGTCTGTATACTATACTTCGAAGTGTCACTTCTCATAATTTTTTATAAAAAATAAGTTTACCTTCTTAACAAAATATAATTAAAAAGTATAAATGCTACAGTAACTCATTGGCACTATCAAATCTGAAAATTCATGCATATGTATATATCACTAGGCTCAGTTAATATTTTCCAATCATTCCGTATATAATTCACCTTCCTCAAGTCATGGTTAATACTATTCACCTACAGACTAGTAGCTTTCCTTTGGTTTTCTTACAGGAAGTTGCCTCTTTCACTCCACATCCATGTCGCATGTTATATTCGATGCAGTCGTAATTATTATGTCTGGTTTCCCATAAGGATCACTTATGTAATTTTCTGCATATACCTATCAGTTCATCTCTCTTTAGTTAAAAAATATTCATAAGCACTACAATCACAAAGTATCAAAGTAGATGAGCAGTTTAAAGAATGATGCCTACATACAGAGCTATAGGATTTGTGCTGGTTTGAGACCCCATGAGGAAGAAATTTTCTCATGAAATTTCAATCAGTAAGGGGCTAGTGTCCATCCAGCATCGTGAGGAATTCGGGTAGTTACAGTAAGTAGCAGGGTATTGTCCTCTATGCAACAAAGACAAAGAAATGAACGAAGAACATCTACAAACCTGTGAAGTATTACCTGTTGGATCCACCATAGAGAAATAGTGGAGAGCAAGAACGCTAATGGCTTCGTTGCCAAGGCCCAGCATTTGAAAACAACAACATAAGCAGCAGGGTTACAAGGGATAGTGACGTGCATTTCATCACATCTCCTACCCAAATCCCATCCTTAACTTACTCGAGGTACAACCTGCTATTACAAATGAGGCTCTGGGGACTGAGTACTGGTGGTATAACCACATTATCTTAATGTAGAAGAAATGCTACATTAGTGGAACCCCACAATAATACCCCTCTAGACCAGCAAACCATTGTGTGAAAATTTACAACTGCTTTCAAGTCTCAAACATAGCTTCGGATGAATCAGAAAGAGGAAAATTCCTCTTTGAGACCGTAACAGATCACACAGCTTAATATTTGCATGGATGATCATGACAATACTTCACAGCTCTACATTGAGAAAGCCTGCAGATTTGACATGTTGAACAAATGTCACCTTTAATGGCTGGATAATCATCCACATGCCATAATAATTACATGAATCGTGATTTTTTCTTACCTCATACATCTATGTTTCTTTAAACACAGCACTGCAGTATCGGCGACACTTTGTCGTCATCGTCAGCTGTTTTCACGACTGTCAATTTTTTCTCCTTTTTGCCGGTAATTATCTAGACTGCCATCTGGTGTTCTTTTGAAGGAATTCCTCTTCAAACTGCCATCTGGTGTTATTTTGAATGAATCATTTCCTAAACTGCTATCTGTTGTATTTTTGAAGAACTTTGTAATCAAGCTTGGTTCTTCCGGAATCTCAAAGTTCATAGTTTCCGGAAGAACCAAGCTTGATTACAAAGTTCTTCAAAAATACAACAGATAGCAGTTTAGGAAATGATTCATTCAAAATAACACCAGATGGCAGTTTGAAGAGGAATTCCTTCAAAAGAACACCAGATGGCAGTCTAGATAATTACCGGCAAAAAGGAGAAAAAATTGACAGTCGTGAAAACAGCTGACGATGACGACAAAGTGTCGCCGATACTGCAGTGCTGTGTTTAAAGAAACATAGATGTATGAGGTAAGAAAAAAATCACGATTCATGTAATTATTATTAATTGAACCTCATAATGTTAAAAATTCCCAAATTTAATATATAAATCCACATGCCAATTGCACAATCCTTGTCTTTCACTTTATTACAACACATTTTCCCATTCCTTTTTACCAATTAGTTTAAATCTTTCCTGGCACAGCATGTTTAATTTTGAAAATAACATTTTTGCTACCAACCCACTGTTTTACATCTCCCCAAATTAATGCAATGGAATTTAAATCAGGATGATAAGACGGAAGTCTGGAAACTGCATGGTTATTTTCAGTTAATATTGTATTGATTACATAGGTTTTGTGTATTGGTTTATTTGCTAAGATTAAATCATGCGAGTTTTAGTACTATTTTCATCAAAATGAATATTATGTTCAATTAACTAGGCTTGCATATCTTTTTTAAGATTTTGATGTTGGGACTTTATTTAAATTGTGTATTATAGTACAAAGGGTTGTCAACAAGTAAGACAGCGTTCGGGGGTAAATTTGGAATAAACATGGTATGTAATCATTTGATATATTTTCTTTATGGAAGCCTCTTGTTTTTAGCTGGAATCTGTAAATAAGGAGAGCATTTGTTATAAAACCCAATCTTCCACCAACATGCACAATTATAAGTCATTCCCCTTTAGATACAGGATCCATCAAACCTGAGCCACTGCAGGTAAGATATGTTTTTCAAAGGGAATGAATATTATGTTTTTCAATTAAAACACTTTGGTTCATTCAGTTTTTTCTTCCCCCCAGTAAAAACCCAAGTTCTTTATCATTATTCTAAGACTGCTGGCTCCACCACGAAACTCAATAGCTTTAACTTCTCCAACAGTTATTGTTTTTTTCATAAAAGTTATATATAGTGCCAAATTACACATTTATCAAAGTCATCAACATTAGTTATTCTTTTTGGGACATTGTGTTTCTTTCCAGGGGTGCCAAAAGAAGATCCTTCCTCTTCATGTTTTCTTCTTTCTTGTAAAATTCTGTGTAAACAGAACTGTGTGACACACCTGTGGCTTTATAAACTCTTTCTTGAATTTTCTTTAACTTCTTTAAAATACACGAGTGAAAATAGTTCCTTTTCTTTTGCTTCCTCTTCATATAATCATGAACATTCACAATAATCTCCCGACTTTGACTGTGAAGAGATTTTCCTTTTAATTTTGGAACTATAGGGGGCATTATGTAAATTAAAAAAATCAAAATTGTGAACTAATTTAATAAATACACATTCACAATTACACTATAATTTTTAGACTACATGCAGCAAAGGTACCAATTATAATTAAAACTACGGTTTAAAATCTAAAATCAACAAGTCTGTTTCTCACTATAATTCACTATCAACTGTACTCAACGCTCTTTGCTAAGAGGAACTGATTTGTTTGTACACGCAGCAGGCAGGTATTTACAATTTGGCAGTTTGGGTAGGCTCTCCCACTGGATTGACCTTCAAAGACATTCTTCAGGATCCCTATATGTAAATTCTCATGCATAGGGCTTTGAAATGGCCAATCTACAGAATGACAAGAGATTAAATATTGCAAATGGAGTTCTACATACATGCAAATGCTTAATGTAACTTCCGATAGATGGCTCTGAAATCAGTGTTACCAACATTCACAATTAATTCCAAACCATATTTGAATAAATTAACTTCATTTTTGTTAGGTTCCGATAAGACAAGTTAGTGTACACGAGATAAGTTTATAGTTTATTAATTTAAAAATAGATAATGGTTGATAACCTAGTTTACAGAACTCTTGAAGGTACTTATAACATGGGTGCCGCCAGGATCACTTTCAGGGAGGTGCATCTGCACACTCTTCTATTAACTAATAAAATATCATTTATAATTATACATTTATGTTATGTCAATTAAGTTAACGTCAGTTCAAATTGGCACGGGTAAATGAATATGCTTTGCACATTGATAACAACTCTGTTGTCGATGGTTTGTATCATTGCTGGGAATTGCTCAATTCTACTAGCAATAGCACAACTAATTCACTATTGGATATTGGGTTGTGATTAGACATTAATTATCAAGTCAATGATGATCTATGCTTAAAATTGCTAAGATATCTTTGGAACCCTAGTAAAATATATAATTTTTAAAAAATATGTTAAACTTCATGCTAAACCAGCCTTCCAATCTGAATGGCTTACAATCTATCAATGGTTGGCTTACTCAGCTGTAGCAAAGAGACCTCTGTGTAGAATGTGTGTTCTATTTCAGCCTCCAGTTCATTGCAGTCTACAAGGACAGTTTACTATTTCTCCTTGCCTTAAACATTAAGGGCCACATGCAAATACATTAGTCTCTACTCAAATTACTTCCAATCACTGGTGAGCTGACTCACCGTGAGCAAGTGCAAAGATCGAATTAGCTACCCACAAACTGGTCATGCATGAAAGTCACCGTTTTTGTAATATTGGCAAGAAATTACCCAGAATTCTCTGAGATAAAACCACTTCCGTTATTTTCGTCTGCTAGAGGAACACATTTACGCTTGCGTCCCGCAAATAATACCGTATACAACGACGTCTGCATTGTGCAATATTACACCGATTCTCCTGTTCTTCCAGTTGAATTCTTTGGTAGACTCTATCAAATTATTCTTCTCCGCATATACCAAAAACATGATCGAAGTCTTCAAGGTCCGACATCTTGGATAAAGCAGCAAGGTACGCAGCAAGGTTTCAAACTACATTGGTTCCCTTCGGGGTTCTCACGATAAGTTTCTCTCTTAAGTTACCTCGTCAGGTAGCTTATGAATTTCAACAATTATTATCGCATGAATAGATTTCTGAGTAAGCAAAATCATATTAGGATACAACTTTCTCAGCAGAATGCCTTTTACAGTCTAATGCGTTCATAGATTCGACCCTAAAAGTTTCATGAAGCAGCACAGGCTCATGTGACAAGCAAGTGGCATTGCAATCACTGGCTTCTTCAAGTACATTTGAAAGGATCATGGATAGGGGAGGACCGAGTATTCATGAATCTTTAAATACGACGTATCACAAGAAAGTAGACGAAAATCTTATGGAACTTTGATCTATTCTATCTATAATTTTATTTTGCAGACAACATGATCTTCCACTGCACTGGAAAGTCTATGAAGGTTCTGTTTTTACAGATCTGCTACATTTTCGAGTTGATTCAGGAGACGAGATTTTGAAAAATCATTTAGTCAGGGGCAAAAAACTCCTTGCGTATATTGCATCATATTCAAAGTGAATTAATTGAAATTTGTTCTGATATTCTGAAAAGCAAAATAATTGAGGAGTTAAACATGCTTCAGCTTTTTCGGTGTTGGATGATGATACTACTGATATTAGTGGTACAGAGCAACTATCGCCTGAAGTTTGCTATCTATGTTGTGATAAAGACGATAAAAAACCAATTTGCGAAGAATTCCTGGGATATATGCCGCTACAAGACTTGAATGCAAAAGCCATTTCGGAAACTATTATTCGCTTTTTACAAGACTGTAATTTTGATTTAAATAAACTTGTTGGCCAAGGATACAATGGCTGTGCTATAATGGCTGGTGTTCAGAAAATTATTAACGACAATATCCTACAGTCCTATTTTCCAATGTGCAAGCCATATATTGAATCGTCATCAATGATGTCAGTGAAGTGAGAAATGCTGTTGGGACTAGAACGGACATCACACTTTTTTTTTACAGAGAATGCATTACGGCAAAACAAAATTTCAAATATATCTCCCTTTTGTGAAACATGCTGAACAACAAAGTATAAAAGTATCAGACTATTGTATAAGTTATAGAAGAACTTTCACACAATGCACTGAACTCTAATATGAAAACCAAAGCATATTAGCTCGGCACGACTGCAACAACTCCCAACATACATTGTGACACTGTTAATAATTGCTGCCTATTCTGCCAAATTTGAACCTGTATGCAACAAATTACAAGTTCTTCTTTCTTCTTCAGCTTTCCCCCACTTATAGGTGTGCCGTCTTCAGTTTCCATTTATCTCTATCATTCCAATCTCCCTCTTCCAAATTCCTATCCTCCATTATTGTTCATTAAGTGGAATATTTTGACAAGGCATATAATCATATTGTTCATGTTGCTAAAATAAATGATTTCGATGAAGACATTATAAAGAATAAATTAAAGAAATTCAAACAACAAAAAAGGTTACAAGAATACACCACCTTACATCATGGTCCCAAGAAAGATGTAAAATTCAAGAAATTCACTTACCATCCTGAAGTTCATAATAAGTTTCAAAAAATTTTCAGAAATTTTAATATAACATTAGCTCCAATTAACAAATTCAGCCTGGGTAATCTGCTGTTAACTAATAATAAATGTAATATCCCAGACAACAAAAAATCTGGGATTTATCAAATTGATTGCAAAGATTGCAACAAGATATATATAGGAAAAACAAAAAGGAACTTGGAAACTCGTAAAAAAGAGCACTTCAGAAACATAAAGAATGGAGAAATTGAAAAATCAGCTATAACAGCACATAGTTTATTAGAGCATCATAGGATTGAAAAAGAAGCAAAACTTTTAAAAACATCTATCTAAACCTTTGGATTTAACAGTTTTGGGAAAAAATATATATTCAAAAAAACCATACTAGAACTATGAACTTTGAGATTCCGGAAGAACCAAGCTTGATTACAAAGTTCTTCAAAAATACAACAGATAGCAGTTTAGGAAATGATTCATTCAAAATAACACCAGATGGCAGTTTGAAGAGGAATTCCTTCAAAAGAACACCAGAGGGCAGTCTGGATAATTACCGGCAAAAAGGAAAGGAAAAAAAAAAGTGACAGTCGTGAAAACAGCTGATGACGACAAAGTGTCGCCGTTACTGCAGTGCTGTGTTTAAAGAAACATAGATGTATGAGGTATGAAAAAATCACGATTCATTTAATTATTATTAATTGAACCTCATAATGTTAAAAATTCCCAAATTTAATATATAGACTTATTCATAGTTAGTCCACCACTGTGGTCTCGAGGTAGCGTGCTGCCTTGTCACACAGTAGGCCTAGGTTAGATTCCCTGTCGGGAGAGGCTCCTGGGTGAGGTTTTCTTAGGGTTTTTCCTCACCTGTAAGACAAATTTCAAGAAGCATAGGTCACAATGGTCCCTGAAAATCATCCAGCCATCATCATCATCATCCCTCACCGGTGTGGAAAGCAATGGAAAGCTACCACACCTGTAATTCCTCAGTAAAGCTGCAAAGCATAGCATGAAAAAGCTGACTGCAGTGAAAAACCTGCCCTCAGGCAGAATTACTATAAAATAGTACATAATTAAATATGGGAAATAACATTATGAGGTTCTTATTCATGAATGAATGAGTCATTTTTTATATCTTATCTCATAGTTTATGTTTTCTTAAACATAATACCTGATGAACGGGACCTAATCTTGAAGTTCATCAAATCAACACCAGATGGCAACATTATAGATGGAGATTCCAACGAAAATTTGGTAGTCATAATGTCAGTTGAAAATGGGAGTGATGTTCCTCTTGAAAACTGCAGTTCCCATGTTTAAGAAAACAAACTATGAAGTAAGATATAAAAAATGACTCATTCATTCATGAAAGAGTGACCTGATAAAAAATATTTAATTTTTTTTCCATTTATTTTCTTTCCCGACAGGGGGTTGCAAGTGCATGCACAAGGTGGACAATGAGAAACACATAAATTCTTCAAAGTTCTACAGAATTGCAGTGCACATGTGCGAGTTGCAGAAGTTGCTGTAATGGTTAATGTAGCTTCCAGTAGGTGGCTCTGGGGGCATTGCCAGCTTTCAGAATAAATATCCAAATGAAAAAAAAAATGGACATAAACTAACCTCCCATTTTCTAACCTAACAAACAAATTACACGCATAATATTTAAACCAATAGACTCTTATTTAAATGAAATGCCTGCTAACTTTCCCCTCCACTCAGATTTAAATGGCCACAGAAGACAGGAGGTATCATGCTCTTTACATGCAAACACAAAAATGCTCATAGAATGGAATTTAAGAAATATTTTTCTTTAGAAACTTTAGTGAAGGCTTCTGAATAATTGTACTTGCCTAAAGCGATATTTTGGTATGGTAAATCTCAAAACATTCCGGGACATGAAGTGGAACTTCACACTTTTTGCACTGAAATGTAGTTTCACTTCTTTTGTTCTGTTTTGAACACACGTTTGTAGGGTTTGTTTTTATTGTCTGTGCTGGGGATATACAATGGAAAATGAGCCCAGTTCCTTGCCTGTAACCTGACAGGGGTTGTACTTGATGATGGGGGGCCTCTCACATTGTACGATGGCAGCTGAATTGTCTCCAGTAACTGCTTGGCGACAGCTATTCTGAAGGTCGAATATGCTGTCTTGCTATCTATGAAATTATTGTAGACCCCAAAAGAGTTAAACATAAATATGTCCAGCAAATAGAAAAATAATTTTCTGTATCCTTTTATAGTGCAACACAATATAGGGAAAAGGGCAGTGATCTGGTCTTGCAAGTTAACGTCTTGCATCCTGATATTTCAGGCAGTCTTGGGTTTTTTTATTTCTTCCCTAGGTCTTTGCCCTTTTACCCTCCTCAGTTTTCCTGTCGGTGTTCTGTCTAATGTTTCCAGGACAAAACTCTCTAATAAACTCAGAATCCCATCACGATCATCACCATACACCCTCTTAGACGTCATTTCAAAGACTTAGCACTACAAATTTCTTCTATGTATTTCCAACAAACAGACAGCTTCTAATTTCACGAATTCTTACAAAAAAAAGGGGGTCGTCCAACATGCTTTCTCTCAGGAACCTAGCAAAAGTAACACATTAGACATCTATGGGGTAGTTTGGAAGTTATTGCAAAATATATGAGCTCGTGCGCTTGATGTGAATGTCATGTCATTCGAAGACTAGGCCTCACTAAAGCACGCATGAACGTCACGTCATACGAGTTGAATGGATTAATAAACTGTAAACTAATGTTATGTACAATAACTTGCCCCATCAGAATCTAACAAAATGAAGTTAATTTCTTGAAATATGATTTGGAATTATTTTCAGATGTTGGTAGCTCCGATTTGGGAGCTGCCTGGCCGATATTACATGGAGCATTTGCATATCTGTAGAACTCGAGGAAAAACTGCACTTAAACTAGCGTGAAATATTTACAAAGTCCTATAGGACAATAGTGCGCATGCGCCAGAGTTTATAGAACAGCGATAACCCACAATCAAACCACATATCGATTATCATCCTCGATTACTATCCGTCGCTAAAAAATTTAAATTAGCAATATTTGCAATAAATCTCCAAATCTATGTTAAAAATATATTAATAAATATTAAAATTACCAAACGTTTATTAAAAATGGGTGTACACTTAATTACCACTCCCTAATGCTGATCCAATCAGCGATAGAAAATCAGACTAAGTAATATACTCTGTGGAGAAAATAGCAGTTAGCATCACAATATTGTCTAACAGTGTCATAATATTGTGATTTGCATATTTAATTAAATACTTCAAAATTGTCGGAAAAACTGCACTTAAACTAGCATGAAATATTTTCGAAGTCCTATAGAACAACAGTGCACATGCACCAGAGTTTATAGAGCCAGCAATAACCCACATATCGATTATCATCCTCAATTACTTTCTGCTGCTATGAAATTTAAATGACCAATATTTGCAATAAAACCCCAAATCTATGTTAAAAAAATATATTGATATTAAAATTACCAAACGTTTATTAAAAAATGAGTGTACACTTACTTATCACTCCCTAATGCTGATCCAACCAGCGATAACCCAAAACAGCAATACAAAAATCATAGACTAAGTAATATACTCTGTGGATAAAATAGCAGTTAGCATCACAATATTGTCTAACAGTGTCATAATATTGTGATTTGCATATTTAAATAAAAACTTCAAAATTGTCTAATCCATCTATCCATAGTAATTCTGCTATGATTGCAGCTTTACTAGGGAATTGTGTAGGTGTGGTAGCTTCCCGTTGCTTTCCACACCGGTGAAGGATGATGATGATAATGATAATGGTAAGGATGATGGCCATATGATTTAGGGGACCGTTTGGGCCAAAAAAGTTTTCCTGACATTTGTCTTACAGGTGAGGAAAAACCCCGATAAAAACCTCACCCAGAAAAACTGCCCCGACCGGGGATCGAACCCGGGCCCGCTGCATGACAAGGCAGCACGCTACCTCGAGACCACAGCGGTGGACAATTGTCTAATAATGTTATAAAATTGTTTGAAAAAGTTTAAAATAAATATTGTTAATAAACACAGAAGAAGAGCTATAGTTTACAACAATTTAACTGAAAAATCAAGCACTAGTAGAAGTGCAGTTGAGCCAAATTGTCTAATAATGTTATAAAAATTGTTTGAAAAAGTTTAAAATATTAAATAATGTTAGTAAATACAGAAGAAGAGCTGTAGTTTACAACAATATAACTGAAAAATCAAGCGCTACTAGAAGTGCAGTTGAGCCGAACTCGATTCACATTATTTGCGTAATTTATAAATATTTAAAAATCATGAGAAATGTTGGATAAGGTGTATAAACCGTCACACACAAATTCTTATAAGTTCTATAGAATCGCAGTGCGCATGCACGAGTTGCAGTAATGGTTAATGTAGCTTCCAGTAGATGGCTCTGAAGTCAGCGTTACCAACTTTGGGAATAAATTCCCAAATGCAAAAAAATGGACGTAAACTAACTTCCCATTTCCTAACCTAACAAAACAGTTTATTTCCAAAAAAAATGGATGTAAACTAACTTCCTATTTCCTAACCTAACAAAACAATTTACATGCATATTATTTAACAAGCTATAAACTAATTTTACGTACACTAACACTAAATATGGTTTTGAATTATTTTCAAATGATGGTAACTGCGATGTGAGTCTCCTAGCAGATGTTACATGAAGCATTTCCGCACCTGTAGAACTCGATGTACAATATTCGCATAATTTAGAAATATTTAAAAATCGTAAGAAATGTTTATAAAATGGTTCCAAAATGTTTAAAATAGTACCAAACGTTATTACAAATGGTTGAAAAGTGTTTAGTGCATCAGTGGCAGAAGAATACTACATGGAAAATTGTGTGTGACAGTTTATACACTACAGCCGAAATGTCTATAAAACGGTTCCAAAATGTCTAAAATGGCACAAAATATTATAAATGATTGAAAAATGCTTAGTACATCAGTGGCTTAAGAATGTTAGATGGAAAATTGAGTCTAATTGGTAACCTCAGCCCAAGTGCATTCCCTTGCACCCTCCTGCCGGTGCCCATGACTTATAATGAATCAAAACTTACCGGCTTCTCTGGGTCCATTGTATTCTTGAGAAAATTCGCCATTTCTAAATATCTTCAGAGTTGGATATCCTGTAACTCCAAATTTATTACAGGTTTCTTTGCCACCTTCTGTACAGTCTACCTTGGCTAGGATGACTGGTGGGTCATTATATTTTATCAATTCTGCTGCTTTTGCATATTCTGGTTTTAACTTTTTACAATGCCCACACCTAAAATTAAATTAGAAATAAATTAAACGTGTGAATGAAAAATAATAAAATACGTTTATATACCAAGATGACTAATCTCATATTAAGCCTACATTTTGTATATCCTAAATGAAATAAAATTACTTACCAAGGGGCATAAAACATGACAAGTACTGTTTCATGTTCAGAAACTCGCGATGAAAAGTCATCATCGGTTAAATCTATAACATCGTCCTCAGCAGCAAATGTAAAGTACAAAAATGAAAATAATACGAGGTACTTTAAAACCAACATATTCACTAGAATTTATTCCTACACACTCAATCTCAAGACGTAACGTAAATTAACTGTACGTGGCTCACACCGGCGAAGTCTCAGGACAGTGGTTCATTTGTAAAGCTTTGTGTTGTCGTGTGCTGATTGGTTAAATCGGCTAAACGTCATTGCAGAGATAACCTGCTATCTTGTGTAAGCGCTGTAATGTTTAATGATCAACTTGGCACAGAGTGCATGTTACTTGTAGTTATTCTATTGGAAAATTGGAAGAAACAAGACCTGACAAACTTTGTTCTTGTTTGTACGAATAACAATAAATTGTAATGTATGATTACACGTCTGCTATTTTTAAACATCTGATTCAGGTGTACGTACTTGCACATGATCATAATTAACCATAAACTATAATTGCCATCATGCTGCTAATTAGGATTCATATAATTAAAAATATACTATTCTATATTATATATTTCAAGAGAAAAATATACGCTCAAACTGGAGTTTGAACCCAGGACCTTTCGCACTCTAGGCGAATGCTCTACCTAGTGATGGGTCGTTCGCGAACAAAGTGCTTTAATGAATCGCTTCGTTTCTATGAACTCACTCACAAAATGTCATTCGTGAATTTTTTCGATGTTTCTATTTAAATTAACACATTCCAATTTTGGATAGAATCTAATTTAAGAATCAATACTAATAAAATTCATTGTTAAAACCGTTGAGGCGGAGAGTCATAAATTAAAATAAGTTAAAATACCTTCTTAGGTAAAATCCGTCGTCCTCAACTTTTAAAATGTGTGATCTTTTGCCTGTAGGCCTTTCAGGACATCCGTCCCATCTTCAGCAGTTCATTCTTCGCTATAGTATCCAGGTTGATGTTTGATGCTGCTGGTCCTAATGTGGCTTTGTCGTGACTAAAGCTTCTTCCTGATGATATCGTATAGTGGGTTGTTTAGTCTGGGAGTGCTTTCATTTATTAAAAGCTTGTTGTCTGTTTCCTTGATAATTTCCAGGTCTTCCAATATGTTGATTCTAGTTGGATTTCCCTCTTTGTGTACTATTGTAAGGGTGTCTTCTATTGAGTTCATTCTATGGCTGGCGTTTATTATGTGCTTAGCGTAATTAGACTTTCCATATGCGTATACGAAATCGTTACGATGTTCTTTAAATCTTATGTTGAAGCTTCTTTTCGTTCTACCTATATATAACTTGTCACAGTTTTTGCATGTTAATTTATATACGCCCTTGCCATTAAATTGATTACGTTTTCCTATTTTGTTACTTATTACATTATTTAGTTTATTATTAGTTTTGTAGGCTATGTTTAAGTTTTTATTTATTTTTCTTAACGTTTTTGCCAATTTTATGGTTTCGTGGCCTGTATAAGTTAGTGTAATCCATGTATTATTAATATGTGTTTCTCTTTCTAGTTTTATTTTATTTATATCGGTTCTCCGCTTTTGTTTTCTTACAAGTTTCTCTATAATGTTGCTGTTGTATCCATTGTTTTTAGCCATTTTTTTGATGTACCGCAATTCCTTATTGTAATTAATTTTGTTCAATGGCATTTTTAGCATTCTATTAATTAGGCTCTTGAATACACTGATTTTTTTTGTTGGTACGGATGTCTTGATTTATTGTTAATTGCAAGCATATTAGGTGTTGGTTTTCTGTATATATCTATTTCAATTTTTGTTTTGTTTTTGTGTTTTTAACTATGTTAAGATCCAAAAAAATTATTTTGTTGTTTTGTTCAATTTCTTCTGTGAATTCCAATTTATTGTGCATATTGTTTAATTCTGATAGAATGCCTTCTTCTTTTCTGTCTATACTTTCATAAATGATTATAATGTCATCCACATATCTAAGAAAGATTAACACAAAAATACAACATAAAATTAATCGCTAGATATGTGGATGACATTATAATCATTTATGAAATACAGACAGAAAAGAAGAAGACATTCTATCAGAATTAAACAATATGCACAATAAATTGGAATTCACGGAAGAAATTGAACAAAACAACAAAATAATTTTTTTGAATCTTAACATAGTTAAAAACACAAAAAACAAAAAAATTGAAATAGATATATATAGAAAACCAACAACTAATATGCTTGCAATTAACAATAAATCAAGACATCCGTACCAACAAAAAATCAGCGTATTCAAGAGCCTAATTAATAGAATGTTAAAACTGCCATTAAACAAAATTAATTACAATAAGGAATTGCGGTACATCAAAAAAATGGCCAAAAACAATGGATACAACATCAAAATTATAGAGGAACTTGTAAGAAAACAAAAGCGGAGAACAGATATAGGCCTAAATAAAATAACAAAACTAGAAAGAGTAACGGATATTAATAATACATGGATTACACTAACTTATACAGGCCACGAAACCATAAAATTGGCAAAAATATTAAGAAAAATAAATAAAAACTTAAACATAGCCTACAAAACTAATAATAAACTAAATCATGTAATAAGTAACAAAATAGAAAAACATAATACATTTAATGGCAAGGGCGTATATAAATTAACATGCAAAGACTGTGACAAGTTCTATTTAGGTAGAACGAAAAGAAGCTTCAACATAAGCTTTAAAGAACATCGTAACGATTTCGTATACGCATATGGAAAGTCTAATTACTCTAATCACATAATAAATGCCGGCCATAGAATGAACTCAATAGAAGACACCCTTACAATAGTACACAAAGAGGGAAATCCAACTAGAATCAACATATTGGAAGACATGGAAATTATCAAGGAAATAGACAACAAGCTTTTAATAAATGAAAGCACTCCCAGACTAAACAACCCACTATACGATATCGTCAGGTAGAAGCTTTAGTCACGACAAAGCCACATTAGGACCAGCAGCATCAAACATCAACCTGGATACTGTAGCGAAGAATGAACTGCTGAAGATGGGACGGATGTCCTGAAAGGCCTACAGGCATAAAGATAATATATTTTAAAAGTTGAGGACGACGGATTTTACCTAAGAAGGTATTTTAACTTATTTTATTTTATAATTTAAGAAAGAAAAATTAATGTACAGCTCACTAGTACGTATAACTAGGGGTCCAGGGTTCAAATCCGGTTCAGACATTAATTTTTCTTTCTTAAATTTCTTAAAACTAGTGATGGGTAATTCGAGAGTGAGTCGTTTAAAAAAAACGCTTCATTACTGTGAAGTGTAAAAAAGTTGCTCACTTTTAGTGAACTGCCAGTTCAGAGTTCACTACTACTACTTGAAATTAAAATTTACTTTTTATTTCAAGCTCTGAATGTCTCACTCCATATCAACTTTCGCTCATTCGTTGATTACTCTACATTTCTCCGCCCATCGACCTTGCATGACCCCACCTCTTTCCTACGTCATCCATATCGATCCTACCGCAGCGAGTATACTGTCTGGCTGGAGTGAAGTGTCTGAGAGGAACGAACAACGAACGATCTTGCCAGAGTGAACTGCCATAGAAGAATGAACTATCTGACCAGAGTGAAGTGTCATAGAAGAACAAACTACATTGGCAGAGTGAAGTGCCTTAAATGAACGAACTGATATCAAAGAACGAACTACCTTGGACAGAGTGAACTTTTCAGTACTTCAAACTCTCAACATTCGACACGCTCATTCACCCATCACGGCACTCTCCCGCCTCTTGCTTACGTCATCACTCATACACAAGCATTACTAACGCTACAAATCTGATATAGTCTAATATTACAATCACTTTACATTTTATTTACTAGAATTCCGAAAGTATTTAATAATAATGCATTTTATCGAAGTTTTAAAACAACATTTATATATTATTTATTTAAGGCAGGGCACTTGAAATACAGATCATTCACCCAAATGACAGACCTTAGTTTTAAAACAACATAAATTGCTAAATTTGGTAAACTACTTTGTCGCTGAGAGAGCGTTGTCCAGGGTACATCACGTGGAGGTGAGTTTATAGTTGCACCCCAGTTTTAAAACAACATAATTGACTAGGTTTTCAAAAAGCTATTGCAAAATTAGTAAAAATATTACCTTGCTAAATGTTTAGAGCGAATATGCCGTGCAAATTTAAAAGTACCCTCCCCCCGAATGAAACTGTATTAAAACAAAAGTTACACTTTGCTTTACCATCGCATAAATCGGCGAAGAAACCCAAAATTCCACTACTTTTTCTTGATCGCGAATTAGAAGCCATTTTGTAAAAGGGCACACACAAAGCTAAATTTTGTTGGCCTGCCCAGTATATACCCTCTTTATATTTTTAGTTTAGGGGTTGTAAAGATTAACATAAAGTAGTTGCCAATAGTACGATTTTTGCATCTTTCTTTCTTTTACAAAAAAAAAAAGTATGTGTAAACAGTACATATATAAATGAAATAAAATATATCTTCCTTAAAAGTTTTAAAATACTCCACACAAATTTTGTCAAATTATAGAGTTACGATTTTGATTTTATTAACATTTACAACTTGAAATAAAATGTGTAAACATTGAAAATCTGTATAAAAATAAAATTATACAAATAATACAGTTATAACAGAAATAAAAAGGAGATATACATAATTATAGGACGTGTTTAGGACATGTTTTAAGAATGGTAGATGAGCGATGGCCAAAGCAACTTTATCAATATAGAGAACGATGGCATCCGACCATAAAGAAGAAAAGAGGGAGACCAAAGTTAACATGGAAGGGAAACATGAAGTCATTAATACAAGCAAAAGGGCTAAGCATTGAAGATGCCCAAGATCGTAGGCTTTGGAGGTTTGGCACGGGAAGACGGCAGCAACTGTAAAATCCCAATAAATATTTATAAAATAAACAAACGTATGGTAGCAATCATATTAGAATTTTTCATACTCAAATAAATTAAAATAGAATTTACAGCATTATTTCTGTTTATCTTTACAAAATTCACAGCTACCAATGTGGTTGGTTAATGTCAAGTAACCCCATACTCGCGTCTTTCCTCCAGCCCCATATTCTTGCTGTGTGAAGCGAAGAATCCCTGAGGGTTCCGATTGGACATAGCTATGCCATCTATTAGTAATATGGTAAAGTTACTTGAATATTCAAAATGAAAGTTTTTCTTTTATTTTTCGACGAATGAAGGGCTTCGCTAAATTTTGTGAACGAACTAAATGAATTGAATGGTTTACAAAAGTGAATACGAGTGAACGAACTATTTCTCGAAAAGAACTGTTATGGCACAACCCTACTAAAACTATAACAGAGACCTTAACGGAGTTTCGTGACGTATTTTAAAATTCTTGATACTCGATTTGCAGACACGAGCCTCAAATCGAATCCAAAAATTGTTTTATAGATAAAGTTTTGATAAGGATTATGAACGGGCCAAACAATACTAAAGTAGGGCGTACAAAATGGCAACAACGCACAACGGCTGGCGTTTTAATTCAAAATATTATTATGTTAAATTATATGATACCAAACTCAAGCGTTTTTTACTCACTTTATTAAGACAAGATATTAATAACGATAATTTATATTTAAATGAATATATATGTGTTTTATTTATTATAATCTATCACTAACTCTATTGGGGATTATTATAGATTGCTCTGCCATCTATTTGTATGATTTCTACTACGATGGTCGCTTCTTCCAGTGGATTTTCGCTGTTCTAAACCCGTTCCAACAGCTGCCGAGTTTTCAAATTCATTCTTTGGGATTATCGCTGATTCATAAATAGAGCTGGGTTATCTCTGGTCTCTATCTCCTTTCTCTATGGTTGATGCATCCCGTCATAATCCCTGGTTGATGTTCGTCAGCTGATCGTGATAAACAGTAGCCAAAATGTACAGAAGAATGAAAAATATTTGCAGTATATTTATAAATAAGAGACCTTTTGAGTTTGATAGGTTTAATGTAAATAAATGTACTGTAGAATCTGTAAGAATCAGATTGGTGAATACGAGCTTTCTATTATTACAATGTTGGAAATGTGGAAGTGTATCCCAAAATTCTGGATTATTTTGTAAAGAATGTAATTCCATTAAAAAGCCAGACATAGAAAGTAACTATTTTGATTTACTTGGAATTAAAAATAAATATGAAATTAACGATAAAGAACTTACTACAAAGTACCGAAAATTGCAAAATATTTTACATCCAGATCGATTTAGCAATAAAACTAAGGTAAGATCACTTAGAAAATTTGGCCCAACTTTAAAATATGACGTTCAATGATATATTCATAAATTTTCGACACTGTTGCAGCCTATACTTTTACCATTTTTAATATTTCCGGAGATACTGCACTTGTCTCACCATGAATTTTTGGGCTCATCTGCACTTCTACTAGCGCTTGATTTGCAGTTATATTGTTGTAAACTGTAGCTCTTCTGTATTTACTAATATGTAATATTTTAAACTTTTTCAAACAATTTTTATAACATTATTAGACAATTTTGAAGTATTTATTTAAATATGCAAATCACAATATTATGACACTGTTAGACAATATTGTGATGCTAACTGCTATTTTCTACACAGAGTATATTACGTAGTCTATGATTTTTGTTTCACTGTTTTGGGTTATCGCTGGTTGGATCAGCATTATGGAGTGATAAGTAAGTGTACACCCATTTTTAATAAACGTTAGTAATTTTAGTAATATTATTATATTTTTTGGGTGAGGTAGGTTATATGCTCGTCACAATTCTACACTTACATTCTTATGCCACTGATGCACTAAACACTTGTAAACACGTTTTGTACCGTTTCAAACATTTTGCAACGATCTTCAAGCTTTCTTTACAATATTTTATATTTATATATTTACATAAAAAATGATCATGGATACAGTACTTACTAGCTACTTTCCCATGTTGTTCCAACGTTGCCACCATTTGAAAATAGTTTCAAACCATATGTAGTGTTAGTGTACGTAAAATTAGTTTATTAAATAGTACGCATGTAAATTGTTTTGTTACGTTAGGGAATTGGAACTTTGTTTATGTCCATTTTTTTAAGCATTTGGGAATAAATAATATGCATGTAAATTGTTTTCTTTTTTGCATTTGGAGGTTTATTCCCAAAGTTGGTAATGCCGACTGCAGGGCCATCTACTGGAGGCTATATTAACCATTATAGCAACTGCATGCGCACTGCGATTCTATGGAACTTAGAAGATTTTGTCTCCGGCATAAATCAGACTTTTTCCTATTTTTTTTAATATAGATTTGGGGATTTATTGCAAATATTGGTCATATAAATTTCATAGTGACAGATAGTAATTGAGGATGTAGTCTGATTGTGGATTATCGCTGGTTCTATAAACTGGTGCATGCATACTGTTGTTCTATAGGACTTTGAAAATATTTCACGCTAGTTTAAGTGCAGTTTTTCCAAGATTAGTTTATAGTTTATTAAATGATTTGCATGCAATTTATTTTGTTAGGTTAGGAAGAAGGAAATTGGTGTACGTTTATATCTTATATACATTTGGGAATTTATTGCAAAGGTTGGTAATATTGATTTTACACACACATATATATATATATATATAGAGATTCTGCCACCTGGTGGAGGTTACATGAAGTGTTCATGCATCTTGTGCATGTGAACTGTGATTTTGTGGAAATTAGAAGAATTTGTAAGAGTCAATTACTGAACTTTTTCCATTAACCCATCAGCGAGGAGTGACGTGCACCGCCTGCATGATTTCTTTACTGGAACTAGTTCTTATTTTTCGGAAAAGGTTCACTAAATAAATTATTAAATATCATTTTGTAGAGGAAGGATTACCCTTTTATTAATAACATAACTCATTTTCAAATTGTGTAATTTTGTTTTCTAACTTACAAATTTAAATGCCATTCCAAGGAATCCTCCTGCAGCAGAGAACCATCAGGGGATTTAAATCCTCCCACGCTGATGGGTTAAAACATATTTCATAGTTATTAAATATTTATCTATGTATGCAAATTGTTTATCTCTGAATGATTTTTTCTAAGTTCTTCAGGGCTGAATTTTAGATTTTGATCTTCTATGATTTTCCGTACAACATTCTTATGTCGCTGTTGCACTACATATTTTCTCCATTTGTAATAACATTTACTATTTTAAACATTTTGCAATGATTCTTAAAACACATTTTATAATTATTAAATATTTAAATGAATATATATAAATTATTAAATATTGTGTGATTTATCTCTCAATGAAGTTCTAACAATCACAGTGTGCATGTGCGAATGCTTAATGTAACTCCTATCAGATGGCAGCACATATCTGTGAAATCGGTGTGCCCAATATTCACAATTAATTACAAAACATATTTTAAGAAATTCACTTCTATTTGTTAGGTTCCAATGGGAAAAATTAGTATACACCAGATTAATTTATTAAATAAAATGCATGTACTTTATTTTCTTAAGTTAGGAAGGGGGAAGTTAGTTGATGTACACTTAGTGACAAAAAGAATGAGCCGCTTCAAAAAGCAGAGTTCTTTTGTTATAGCCCACTGCGCATGCTTGAAAAGCCATAGCTGCAGTTCACGAGGTAACACATTGTTAAATGTTTGTTTTAATCGTCTTCAGTAGTTAAAGAACAGCAAAGGAGACATATTTCTAGATATTTACAAGTGTTCAACAAATGCAATATTACTCAAATTGTGACATTTTAAATAAAGTTCAACTCTCATTCATAGTGTAAAAGTAAACAAGGCAACCCTAATATTCGATGTTCGAGTAGCGTAGATCATTAAAGTACTTACAACAAGATGAAATGTATGTAAAAGCCAGGGTTCGCATCCTCCATCAATTTTTCTTATTCATTTGTATTTTTGCAAAATACATCCAATAACATTTAATTCCTGCCACATAATCTATGTCCACTTTACACTATATTAAGTAATATTCCTGCCTTTGTAAATTATGTAACACTATTTAGCTACTGGTATAAATTTGTGTGTGCAGTACCACGTTTTAATAATAATGCTATAAATTTATGTAATAAAATATAATATAGCTTTATATATTTATGAGTTTATTTATTTATTACGTATTAGTGAGGAAAAAGTTTCACCCTTCAATTAGTATGTATTTATGTAATAAAATATAATATAGCTTTATATATTTATGAGTTTATTTATTTATTACGTATTAGTGAGGAAAAAGTTTCACCCTTCAATTAAAATATTTAGTTTATATATGTCAAGTCCAGCATAATAATAGCCCATAGATGATGGACATTAATAAAAAAATAATAATAATCCATCCATAGTAATTCTGCCTGAGGGCAGGTCTTTCACTGCAATCATATCATTTTCATGCTATGATTTGCAGTTTTACTAGTGATTTATAGGTGTGGTAGCTTCCTGTTGCTTTCCACACCAGTGAAGGATGATGATAATGATGGCCAGATGATTTTCGGGGACCTTTGGGCCCTAAGATTCCTGACATTTGTCTTACAGGTGAGGAGAAACCCCAAAAAAAAAACCTCACCCAGGAGCCTGTCCCGACTAGGAATCGAACCTGAGCCTGCTGCGTGAATAACTTAATAGCATCTCTAAAAGGTTGTAAAATACCAATAAACCCAACCTTATTAACAAGTCAGCACACTACCTCGAGACCACAGGGATGAACTAATAATAATAATAGTAATTTCAAATGATGTGAAGAATGTAATTACCTGGGGATCCAAATTAACTCAAAATGTACCCAAGAAAATGACATAAAATATAGAATTCGAAAAGGCAGATCGATAATGGCAATGTTAAACAGAGTTTTGTGGGATAAGAATAGATACCAAGTTAGAAATTTATAAATCTATAATTTGAAGCACGCTAACATTGTATTGTAAGCCTATGTTTTCCCTTTACAGAGATTTAGGCACTCCCCCTCTACAGGGAATAATTTGAACCATAGTAATTTAGTTACACTTGTTTTTGTATAGATGTAATTTCTGAGTGGTCCGTGGTCAGCGTTCTGCCTCATACTGACATATAGGAAACCAAGGTAGTACTAGGACGGGAAAATTCGGTAAATTTTGCTTAGAGGCCTTTTCATTCAGGCTTAAGGATTTTTTACGAGCCTGAAAATCTTCAGACTCGGGACCCATGGCTTAAAGTCCCTCCCGGAGGACTTGCTCCTTGGAATTTTCCGTCCTAAAAATCCATTGACCCCGGCCGGGTTTGAACCCGCGACCCTCGGGACCAGAGGCAAGGAGCATAACCACTAGTCCACCGCGGCCGATGCAGAAACTTGGCAGTTGAATAAACATTTAAGTTTGAAGCTTATGTGTACTGAAATGGATTGTTTCAGACACTCAACTAGACATTCTAAATAGGAAAAAAAAAACAGAAATACAATCATCACACAACAAATCCATCCATCCATAGTAATTCTGCCCGAAGGCAGGTCCTTCACTGCAATCATAGCATTTTTATGCTATGCTTGCAGCTTTACTAGGGAATTGTAGGTGTGGTAGCTTCCCGTTGCTTTCCACACCTGTAAAGGTTGATGGTGATAATGATAATGATAATGATGATGGCCATATGAAAGTCCAAAATTTAATATTAGATTTTGTGAGATATAGACAACTAGAATGGTATGATCATATACGTAGGATGCTAGAGAAAAGATTACCCAGACAAGCTTTGGAATGGATTCCACCTGGAAAAGGAAAGAGAGGTCGACCTAAATTTAAATTGATGGATAATGTAAGAAGAGGTATGAGGGGGCTAGGTCTGGAAGAATTGGAATGAGAAGACAGAGAAGAATGGAGAAAGAAGATAAAAATTTAAAGAGCTTTGGGCATAGGAAGATGTTTTATTACACTGTAAACCTGTTTATGCTGGAGGGAAAATTTTCTATAGGATCGTAACAGGCCTTGGCCTAATACTTGGAAGGAAGAAGAAGAAATAAATAAATAATAATAAAAATAGTTAATACTTGCAAATAGTTAGTACATTTTTTCTTTAAGAATGGACACACATAACAAATAGAAAGCATTTTAACAATTTAAAAAAATTAACCTCACCTGGAATCGAACCAGTTACTTGCATACAAATCAAGCCACTAAGTACTGAGCTATGCTTTCTCTGCCTTATTGCGTTTAGAAAGAATACTCTTCAATGGAAGAAAGGAAACGTATTGTAGCTCTACGGTGCAATTATTTTACTCGTGTGAATCGTGCGTTAGAACTTGAAATATTCGAGATCAAGAGTAGGCCCATTCTTTTTGTCGCTAAGTGTACATCCATTTCTTATAAACATGTTTGGGAATTTATTGTGAAAGTGGACATTCCAATTTCACAGGTATGTACTGCCATCTTGTGGAAATTACATTAAGCATTCATGCATGCAACTGTGATTCTGTAGAACTAACAAAAATTCATTGAGTAAGTGAGTGGCATATTTTGAAGTTTTTCCGAATGTTGTATGATGTAGCCTAGAGTGACCGAATGGAAACTTCAGCCATCATATGGTTAACTTGTTATGATTCTAAATATTAAATCATTTTAACTTCTCAAATAAACCTATGGCTAATTAAATGTTTTTCCAGGAAGAATGTGATATCTCTGAGGAGTACTCAGCTTTTGTCAACAAAGCATACACAACATTACTACATCCCATGAGACGAGGACTGTATATGCTACAGCTGCAAGGATTGCACTTGGAAGAGGACAGTAAAAACACAGATCCACAATTTTTAGCAGAGATCATGGAGATTAATGAGCAACTTGCAGAGGCAGAAAGTAATAGTGATGTTCAGAGACTGGATTCTGATAATAAGGCCATACTGCAAGTGCTAACCAAGTATGTTCAATTTATACAGAGTATCTAATTCATGTGCCTGCGCACTAGCAAGTGGGATGCCATGCACCTTCTGCTAATTCAGTTTGCATGCTCTTGCAAGTAATACACATTATAACTAACTCACTGGCACTATTGAACCCGTAGGTTCATGACCACATGGACATAAGCTATCCATACATCCCTATCCTGAGCTAATGTTTTCCAACATTCCCCTTGTAATCTAAAGTAAAATATTCCCACTACAGGCCTTAGGAGGCCCTTGGGGTAGTGAGAGGTTAAGGCTCCCACTTTTTCTGGACAATCGGCACTTGATGTCAGCCCTGCGTGACGGCCGCCTTTACCCCAGAACAAGTTAGTGGCTGAGTCGACCCCAGGGCCATAGTGCTGCCAGAAGGTTTGGGTCAGTTTAAAAATCCTGACCCCACCGGGACTTGAACCCTTGACCTTCCGGCTTGTAGCGCAGTGCCTTAACCACTACGCTACGGCAACTTCCCTCAAAT
Source organism: Diploptera punctata (assembly GCA_030220185.1). Classification (NCBI taxonomy): domain Eukaryota; kingdom Metazoa; phylum Arthropoda; class Insecta; order Blattodea; family Blaberidae; genus Diploptera; species Diploptera punctata. The sequence goes on along the minus strand of JASPKZ010002306.1, from coordinate 343,692 downwards.
CATAGTAATGTTATTATCCCATGGTCTACCAACTGGGCATGTTCCCTCTGGTTTTCCTACAAGTAGCTTCCATGCACATCTTTCATTCCCAATTTATGCCACATGTCCTGCCCATCACAGTTTCCGAGACTTAACTGCTCTTATTGTATATGGCATCCTATAAAGACTATGTAGTTCATTGTTAAGTAGTCTTCTCCATTCACCTTTCTGTTCATCTCTCTTTGGTCCAAAAATTTTCCTAAGAACTTTATTCTCAAATACTTGTAATCTTTTCTCCCTTAAAGTAAGAGCCCATGTTTTGCATCCATATAATATAACTGGTAGAATAATAGTTTAATATAGTTTTAGTTTAACGGTTTTTAAAAGGAGTTGGGATGGCAAGAGTCCCTGTAATGCATAATAACACACATTTCCAGAATTGAGCCTATGTTTAATTTCATTGTGCATCTCATTCCTATTTGTGATTATTGTTCCTAGGTATTTGAATTTAGCCACTTCCTCAAAATTTCCCTCATTTGTCATTAACTGTCCATTTCCATTATATAACATATTTCTATTTATGACCATATATTTAGTTTTACTGATATTAACTTCCAGCTTAATTTCTTAGTGTTACTCAATAGTGTGTGCATGTTGGCCTTTAGTATCTCTTCACTATTACATCATCTGCATGAACTAATAGCTTATTAATGTAATACACACAGGATTCAGTATGTGCTGTCCATTTACTCTTGCACATGTTCCACATCTCAGGAAATTTTCATTCACATGCAGGAGTTCTTCCACGGTAATGGACCTAATTATTTTTTGTGCACAATTTAACATAATTGCTTAAGGTTCTACAAGCTGAAATGTTGTGGGTTTGATTCCCAATGGGGGGTCAATATTTTTAAAGTGGCCTAAACCTTCTGGTGGCACCCTGCTTTGACAAAAGATGAGCATCAGACTATGTTTTGGGGATAAAGAGCTGACAATCCTGGCACCAATTTGTGCCACTTGTCTAAAAATAATCTCCTGCTACCCCAAGATCCTTCTGAAGACTGAAGTGGGATCAGTTTACTGTTTCTTATATTTTCTTTTAGGTCACTTGGTGTATTGGGGATTAGTTTTATAAACTTTATCTTTTTAGCATACCCCATAAATAAAAATCACAAGATATGAAATCGGGAATCAGGTAGACCAAAATTCCTGTTTTTAATACTATTCCAAATATGGTCATGGATTTATGTGCAGAATGGGCTGTTGAATTGTTTTTTTGGAAATATCAAGAGATTAGGAGCATAATGTGTTATCAGTGGATGATTTTCAATTAAGAAGCAATAAATAATGCCAAGTACATCAGACACATTTTGTAATGGGAGCGCTATGAGATGAGTTGATGTATGTAGACATAACTATGGAAATTTTGGAAAAATTGCTAAAAGAAAACAAGATAGATGATGAAAGCATTAAAGAATACATGAAATTAACCAGATTATGCATAGATCAAACGTTCTTCACTTTTAGAGGAAAATACTACAGGCAAAGAACAGGACTTGCAATGGAAAATCCATCATTACCGGTTTTAGCGATTATGTTTATGGGTAACTTCGAATGTCAGGTAACCAAAGCATACCCTTTGATTTTTAAATTTTGGAGTAGATATGTGGACAATATAGCAATAGTCAAACCAAAACAATTAAAAGATGCCATTAAACTCTTAAATATTCATAAAAAACAATTAAATTCGCTATGGAAGTGGAAAATAACCAAGAAATACCATTTTTAGATCTTAAATTGATCAGGAATGAAGAAAAAAGAAAAATAGAATTTGGAATCTACAGAAAAGAAACACACATTGATAATTATATTAAAGCAACAGGTTTTAACCATAATGCACATAAACAGTCAGTATTTAATAATTGAACATAGACTTATGAATGTTCCCATGAGCAAAGAAAATGAAAAAAAAAACACATTATAAAAATAGCAAAAGATAATGGTTTTCAAGAAAAGATGATTCACAAGAAAATAAATAAATTCAAGAAATTTAATATTAATAAGTTTCAAAAAAATTTCAACAATTTTAACATTAAATAGCACCGAAAAATGATTACAGTTTGAATAAATTAATCAAAACCAACAAAAATGAATAGATTGAAGATGCAACAAATCAGGGATTTATCAAATTGATTGTAAAGATTGTGAAAAGATATACATAGGGAAAACAAAAAAGGAATTTAAATACAAGATTGAAAGAACACCTTAGAAATGTTAAAAATGGAGAAATAGAAAAATCTGAAATAGCTGCACATGCATGGTCAGAAAAACCCAGAATTGAAACCAAGGCAAAACAGTTAGAAAAATCTAAGGAACTCACAATTTGGGAGAAACTTTACATATGCTATGCAAGAATAAAAAGAAAACCATAAATTTCTAAATTCCCGGCGAAAAGGAGAGGGGTTTGATTTGGAAGTTCATCAGTTAGCCAACAGAGAGCGCAGAAATCAATTTGCAGGAGGGACAACCGCAAGACTGCAGTTGTGTGGCATCGAGAATGTTGCAAAGTTTAGAGACGAAACCTATGTCTACATAAAAATCAAGAAATATTAGGTGAGTCTCATAAACACAACCCAAATTAATTAATATCTTGGTGTATTTCCAACAAAACAACGCAACAGCTCATACTGACAAATAAATGACATTATTCTCCTCTACTCCATGGCACGACAGGCCTAGAAGGCCCTTGGCCTAGCAGCTGACTGCTGGCCTTACATTCAGATTTGTTAATTAAAAAAGGTGAATGATCATAGTGCCAGTGTGGGGTGACATGTTGTCAGCATGTCATGTCTCTCAGCCATTACAGCTGGTTTTCTCAACCTAGAGATACTACTAATTGTAGCTACCCTAATTCATCATGATATTGGGTGGGCACAAGTTCCATACTTACTGAAATTACGAAAAATTAAATTTGTCAAATTGTTGCATGAGGCATGGTCTCGGGCAGCTACTGCAGAAATTGGAATTGCTGGATTGCGTGCATGTGGGATTTTCTCACTGAATGGACATGCAGTTTCTGATCATGCATTTAATGTGTCACAATTAACAGCATAAGAACATGATCTGGAATCTAAAGGTGCCAAGTCCTCAACCTTCAAAAGTCAAGAGACCCTGAGGATTCCTTTGAAACTAGGCAATCTTTACACCTATCTCTCACTCCCAATAAAGCCCTTGAAAAAGTATCTCCAATCCCCATGATTCACAAAACTGTTCAAAGAAGAATACAGCAACAGTAATTACAGATCTGAATTGTATAGAAGAGAGAGAAAAAAAAAATCTGGCTACCCTCAAAGACAGAACAAAAGTAATGCCAATACCTGCAGCAAAAGGATCAAAACATAGGCTTGGCTATGATTCTTCAGATGACCATTCGGCTATGGCATGGGACACAACTATTATAAGAATAAATTTTGTATACAGTATTGACACTGGAATGAGCAAGTGCTCGTGCTCGGGTACAGAATTAATACTATAGAATATACCGGTAAACATTACAAAGTTTTAGCTAAGGGAGAGGAAAAAACAAAATTTATATATATATATAAATTTAGGAGCCAGTTTCTAGATATATAATAAATCCTGCAAGAAGTATATACATGTATATAAATAAAATTCACTGGCACCATTGAACATTGAGGCTCATTGTCTCGCAACATAAGTTCTCCATACATCCCTTTCCTGAGCTATTTTTTCAATCAATATATATTAACCATATATTTAATTTTATATGTATCATTACTTTTTGGAAAAGAAACAGACAATCTTAAAAATGGTATTACAACATACATTACTATAACACAATGTTAGAGCATAAACCAACATTAGTATTGAGTACCAAATACAAAGAAAGTGCCTCAATTTACATTGTATATTTTAGTTTGTGATGTTAATATGTAAATTTATACACTCACGCTGATTGTCTAAATAATTTTTTCAGAAAAAATGTTTGCCAGAACCAGGAATTGAATGCATGACCTTCAGTTTTCACACTGGTTCAAATCCCAGCCTTAGGCAAATTTCTCTTCAAAAAATTAATTAGTTTTGATTGATATTTTTATAAGTAGAACTATGAGGTTTTATTTAACAATCATTAAATTAAGCAGATTTTACACCTCATTCATATTTTGTATATATCCAGGACCGGTCAATTAAATCTTATATATGTCCACCACTGTGGTCTCGAGGTAGTATGCTGCCTTGTCACACAGCGGGCCCGGGTTCGATCCCCGGTCGGGACAGGCTCCTGGGTGAGGTTTTTCCTCACATGTAAGACAAATGTCAGGAAGCTTAGGGCCCAACGGTCCCTGAAAATCATCTGGCCATCATCATCATCGTTATTCTTCACCAGTGTGGAACGCAATGGGAAGCTACCACACATATAATTCCCTAGTAAAGCTGCAAAGCATTACATGAAAAAGCTATGATTGCAGTGAAAGACCTGCCCTCAGGCAGAATTATTATGGATGGATATATATATTAAGTTATGTAGATAGGAAATAACACTATGAGGTTTTTTAATATTTTTATTATTGATTTCGTACATCTCAATGATGGATAAATCATATTTGAAGAGAAAAATTATACGCTCAGACCGGGACTTGAACCCGGGACCCTTGGTTCTCTAGACCAAGTGCTCTACCAACTGAGCTACCTGAGCAAGTTCCGATCCAAATGCAAATCTTTCTCTATATACATTGTAATTCCCGTCCACCAAATGCTATGAAGCCATGCTTCTATCTTGCAAATGGCGGCTCCTTTATTAAGAAGACTTATTTGGGAATTATACATTACAGCCAGTACGGCTTTTTCCAAGTTTTTATTATTGATTTTGTACATCTCAATGATGGATAAATCATATTTGAAGAGAAAAATTATACGCTCAGACTGGGACTTGAACCCGGGACCCTTGGTTCTCTAGACCAAGTGCTCTACCAACTGAGCTACCTGAGTAAGTTCCGATCCAAACGCAAATCTTTCTCTATATACATTGTAATTCCCGTCCACCAATTTTAATATTGTTTATTTTTTATTATTTCACTCACCTCATATTTCATAATTCATAGCAGACCCTGGGTTTCTTCACATCTTTTGTGACATTCTCAATGCTGTGTCATGTTCACAACTGAAGGATTTGGAAATTCTTCGGTCGGCCACCAGATGGCGCAGAGGTCAGTCTGCAGGATAGAAAGCCGTTGGACTTCAGTTGTGAACATGACACAGCATTGAGAATGTCACAAAAGATGTGAAGAAACCCAGGGTCTGCTATGAATTATGAGGTGAGTGAAATAATAAAAAATGAACAAGGATATATATATCTTTGGATATCTACAAATATAAGGTGAGGGATGAAATCCGATTCATTTAAATATTAATGATTTAGTCTGTCTAATTTTATACTAATCTTTGTAATAATTTTTTTTAATGTTGTGGTTTATTTAGAAACTTACATTTTTTTCTTTACACTATTATGAAAAATTCCACTTCATTTTATGGTAATGCAAAAGTAATTACTATTCTAATACTAATAATATGTTTACAGTAAAATTGGCGAAGCATTTGACTCTGGAGATACCGAAGCAGCGAAACAAGTGCTGATAAAAATGAAGTATTACTCCAGTATTGACATGAGGATCAAGGAGTTAAAACAAAAACTTGGTATTGAGTAATACTGTATTATAGTGTAAATATTTTGTTATATACAAAAAAAAGTTAAAATATATTTCAAAAAATGAGTTGCCCAGTGGAATACAGGCACATGCCACAAGAAAACTATTTTACAGAAACAAGGAATTTCTGAAAGTTGTTTACCCGTGGAATATGGACACTATGTTTTAATTTTTTAACCAGGATCTTGAATTAGATGATGTGTTGAATATCTTAATAAATATTAGTTAAAATATAATATTTAATTTTAGGAAGTTATATTTTGAGGTTATTTTAATTATATTATTTTTGGTCTGGACATCTTACCTCAATATTAATGTTGTTTTGAAACATGTCCAAGAACAAATCAACATTAATATTGAGGTAAGATGTCCAGACCAAAAATAATATAATTATTTAAAATATTCCTAGTATTAAGTGTTTTTAAGTAATAGGACAGGTAATTTGTGCAAATTAAGTAGTGGCATATGCCCCACATAATGCCTCTTGTATCTTCAGTGGGTGTATGGAAACAAATTTCTGATGTTGATTGACTCTCTTCTTCATCATCAGAAAATTCCCTAACACATTCTTCACTTTTCCAAACAGTTCTTAAACATTTTATTGATATTCCGCGGACTGCTAGAAATGCACTTCTACAGACTTCAAGTTCGCTAGTGTTAGTTACATGAACATTGTATCTGAATGAAACCTTCCTTTGACTTATGTTTCATCTTTTCTCTTCTTTGCATAACCTCTCTTACCTTCATTAATCATTAGTGGAGAGAATTCACATATTAGTTTGCAACACGTGTTCCACTATTTACAAACTCCTTTGCTGGCACATTCTTCTTATTGTTATGCACTATTTCTCAGACGTTTTCTTTCATTATCCTCCCACTTATGTTCATGATGAGTCCTTCTTTTACTATTAACTTGCCTTTTTTCTTCAGAAAACACATTAAACCTCAACATCTATGTAAGACATATTGGAAATGTTGTAGGTAATTTGAGAACTACCACTGCCCTCTGGATCTATATTATTATAGATCCAGAGGGCTGTGGAACTATATTCTGATTGGTTAGTTTCATTTTTGCTAAACTATCACGAACATTGACTGTAACCACTTGAGATAAAAGAGAAAGAAGGTGGCATGTGCCTTTTTTCCATTAGCTATTTCTATAATTCAGAATCTTCAAGTTTTATTATGCTCCTTGTTAAAGAATAGACACATACTACCATGCAAATAGTTATTGGAATTGATGCAAGATAGCAGGATCTACTTAACCATAACAAAAACTTACAATCGGCAGATTTGTGGCATGTGCGTTTTTTCCACTGAGCAACTCAAATAATAAAATATATGTTGTGTATATATAGCATTGGAAAAAACTTAGTATTGAGTAATACTGTATTATAGTGTAAATATTATTTTGTTATATACAAAAAAAAGTTAAAATATATTTAAAAAATAATAAAATATATGGTATGTATATATAGCATTACAAAAAACTTGGTATTGAGTAATACTGTATTATAGTGTAAATATTTTGTTATATACAAAAAAAAATACTTAAAATATATTTTTATAATAATAAAATGTATAATATGTATATATAGCATTACCTAATTTATTTTGAAGTTCTGTTTTCAGTAAAAAGTAGAGCAAATGCAATGTAACTTTGCACTTGACCTACGTGGGGAAACACTACTATCTGCTGCAACAACAACATTGACCTTTGTACCACAAACACAGATATCTAATATATAGCAAACTTCCAATTATCTGTATTAATTGGGACCGAGATATGCACAGAAAAATGAAAAACACAGATAATCCAACAATAAACATGTATTTATTACAGTACCAAAATTCATGTCTAGGAACCACGAATCTCTTGGATGTTTTTATTATCCATTTCATACATCTCAATGATGGATAAATTATATTTGAAGAGAAAATATACACTCAGACTGGGGTTTGAACTCAGGACCTTTTGCTTTCTACGTGAATGCTCTAGTAACGAATGCATTTGGTGCTGGGGAATATATATTGTATATAAGGGAAACATTTTGCTTTTAGATTGGAATTAGTCAGATAGCTCAGGTGGTAGAGCATTTGCATAGAAAGCGAAAGGTTCTGGGTTCAAACCCCATTCTAAGCATATATTTTTCTCTTGAAATATAACTACAAATCTCTTTTGAAACCACGTGTTTTATACCAAGAAGTCTGATATTTCCTCTGTTTCAATTTATCGTTTACATTCTTTCTGATAAGTTATTTTCCTAACAATTAAGATATCAACGTAATCAAATTATTTTTTTCCCATATATATTCTAATAAGACATCTATACATTTTGATGCTTCTGCGATATGCTTAAAACCACTTGTTTATGTTTCCCTGACTTTTTTTGTTCTTTCCACAAACTGCTGTACACTGTTCTCACGGACTACAGTATCCTACACAATATGAATACAGTTCTGTAACAATTAACTGTCAGTGATTCACACAATGGAAGACAGGTTAAACTAAATTTCCAAAATTGTACTGTATTCTCAGAGTGGTGGTAAATGCATCAAGGGAGGGGTTGTGAGTGAAGGTTACTCTATTGTGTGGGTTTCTAAGCGCAGTTCACAGTAGCACGTTTAAAAATGAAGACTTTTCATAACAATACAAAATACAGTACAAAGAGTCATGCCTGGATAATCGGGAATTTGCTGTAATCACATTCTAATAAAACAGTTACATAAGTTATTTTAAATAATTAAAATATCATGATCACAGAAATTCTCTTTTTTATTTAATATTTAATTTTAGGAAGTGATATTTTGAGGCTATTTTCATTATTTTCAGTCTGATCATCTTACCTCAATATTAATGTTCATTTGTTCTTGGACATGTTTCAAAACAATTGTTTTATCGTCAGCTTTTTTATTCCTTATTTCACACAAAAAAAAATTGATGTATTCCTAACTTTAAATTGGTGAAACTATGTCTTATAATTACTTATTTTAGGAATTCTCACTATGAGGTATATTCATTAAGGTAGAATTTTTTATCACTCCCCTCATATTGAACAATATGAGGTGAGTGATAAAAAAAAATCTACCTTAATTGGTGAAACTATGATATTTCCTGCCAGTTATTTAAATGTTTCGGACCGCAATGATAACAAAATAATGTCACTGTAAGTTATGTGATCTGACACAAATTTAAAAGTAATATCTACTAAATTATATATTAAATTTGGGAATTTTTAACATTATGAGATTCAATTAATAAGAATTGAATGAATCGCAATTTCTTCTTACCTCATACTTCTATGTTTTTTTAAACACAGCACTGCAGTATCGGCGACCCATTGTCACCATCGTCGGATGTTTTTACGACTGTCCATTTTTTCTTTTGCCGGTAATTATCCAAACTGCCATCTGGTGTTCTTTTGAAGGAATTACTCTCCAAACTGCCATCTGGTGTTCTTTTGAATGAATCATTTTCTAAACTGCCGTCTGTTGTATTTTTGAAGAACTTTGTACTGACAACTACATAAAATCTTCAGGTTTTAATCATTTGTCACATAAACATGTAATTTTCAATAGTCTATTACACAGATTGTTAAATATTCCACTTAATGTAGAAGATTTTGACAAGGAATATAATCATATTCTACATGTTGCTAAAATAAATGGTTTTGATGAAGACTAATAAAGAATAAATTAAAGAAATTCCAACAACAGAAAAGGTTACAGGAATACACCACCTTACAACATGATTCCAAGAAAGATGTAAAATTCAAGAAATTTACTTACCATCCAGAAGTTCATAATAAGTTTCAGAAAATTTTCAGAAAATTTAATGTAACATTAGCTCCAATTAACAAATTCAGCCTAGGTAATCTTCTGTTAACTAATAATAAATGTAACACACCCCAGACAACAAAAAATCTGGAATTTATCAAATTTATTGCAAAGATTACAACAGGATATATATAGGAAAAACAAAAAGGAACTTGGAAACTCGTAAAAAAGAACACTTCAGAAACATAAAGAATGGAGAAATTGAAAAAAAACAGCTATAGCAGCACATAGTTTATTAGAGCATCATAGGATTTAAAAAGAAGCAAAACTATTGAAACATCTATCTAAACCTTTGGATTTAACAGTTTGGGAAAAAATATATATATTAAAAAAAACCATACTAGAACCATAAACTTCGAGATTCCAGACGAACCGAGCTTGATTACGAAGTTCTTCAAAAATACAACAGATAGCAGTATAGAAAATGATTCATTCAAAAGAACACTAGATGGCAGTTTGGAGAGTAATTCCTTCAAAAGAACACCAGATGGCAGTTTGGATAATTACCGGCAAAAGAAAAAATTGACAGTCGTGAAAACAGCTGACGATGATGACAATGGGTCGCCGATACTGCAGCGCTGTGTTTAAAGAAACACAGAAGTATGAGATAAGAAGAAATCACGATTCATTTAATTCTCATCTACTAATTTGTTTTTCTATTGTTTTATAAACAATATTAAATAAATGAAATCAATGTAACTTATAGGATACATTGTCAATTTAAGGATTACAAAAAATACCTGCTGCAGAAATGTTTGTCATAGGCACAGAATGTTTTCTCTCCCAGAATAATGAGCTGCAAGTGCAATATTATCTGCATCAAGTCTATAAATTATATTGTTGAAAGTGCTATTTATTTCCATTAGCAGTTTAAAATAAAAGATGCTCCTGATAAAACTAAGGAAAAAAATAACCAGATGGCTAGAGCAGAGTAGGGAAGATATTGAAGATAGAGGACAAACGTGTCATGGGATGACATATCTCTTTGAAATAATTGACAAAGTAACTGAAAATTACTTAAGGAAGAAGCAGTCAACAATTTATAAGACTAGAATTGTCATGATTTAATATATTTTCTGGAGAAAGCCTATGAATTTGGATAAAACTACAATATGAAGCCTCAACTATCCCAATCCCATTCTCCCTACCCGTTGTGCAGTTTCTTTCCAATAAGGCTCTGGGGTCCAAGTCACTGCAGTATAACTTTCAACTTATAAGGAGGAAATGCCTTATTAGCCTGTCCTGAAGGTTAAAAGGAAGCAGCTTTACCACTGGACAACTTAATGACATGCTTGTAATTTGTCTTCTCCATTGCATCTTGGCATGACAAGAGCCTTGGCTACCAGCCAGCTGCTGGTCTCATACACACATTGTTAATCAGAGGTAACATCTGGTCAGCATGTTGAGTTCCCCAGCCGTTTATAGCTGTTCTTTTCAAACTGGAGCTACTACTTATTGTAGCTACTCAAATTCTGATGCTGGGTGGGCAGCAGTCCAATATTTGCTAAAATTCCATGAGAAAATTTCTTCTCCCTTAGGGACTCAAACTAGTAGAAGTTCTGCAGCTTTATACCAAGGCATGATTAACTTATTATTGTGTCACTAAACACATTGACAGTCATAATTGAAGTCGCCATCTGACCTTATCATTTGACATAGTAGCCACACTGCAAAGTGTTGAAACTTTACACTGCACGTGAATTCATTGCCACTGGTGTTTTAAGTTTTGATTCCAGTGACATGAGAGAATTGACAATATCTAATTCTATGAATTCAATTAGTGATTTCTTTTGAGATGAACTTTCAACACTTTAAACGTTTACATTTTAAAGTCTTTTAAACTTTACTATGGGAATTTAAATGCCCAGACATAGTATTAGTACTATGCATTCCAATGTGATTTTCCAAGTTCTGTTTGAAAGAAAGTAAGCTGTATTATTGAATATTCACTGTACCATGTGAATGGGCAAATATTTCACCACATGCCACTAAGATTCATCTCTGCATTTTAATATCACCTATACTTTCAAGTGAGATTTTTTAAATCTTGCAGCCCAGGCCACACACAAGCTAACTAGGCGAACTCTTACAAAAATAAGGTCAGAGCAGCGATAAATTTGATAACTCATGAAAATATGGAGAGAGAATGATAACATCACAAAAATGGCATTTAATTGGAACCATCAACGATTGAGAAGGTGAAGAGGAAGACCTAGGGCATCATGGAGTAACACCATCAAGCATTAAGCAGAATAGGAAGGGATGAGTTGGAATGAAATTAAGGCATTGGCAAACAGTTTGTTGGCGAGCTTCTATCAAGGCCCTATGCTTTCCAGTGGAGTAGCCAGGACTACTACTACTACATGATAATACAATAGGAAGAACACTATGAGGATCTACTTAATAAATAAGTTTGGTCTGCATTCTGTACCAACTGAAGAAGCAACGATGCTTTGAAACATCTTGAAAGAAACAAATATGAGGTAAGATGAATGTAGACAAAACTTTTTTATTATTGATAACTCATTCTATAAATATTCCAGACGTGACACAAAATACCTCTTGGTTTGTTTCTTAGCTTGAAATGTACAACACTGATAAACCAGGCCTTAGTAAAATTCAAAAGAAAGTTTTGTATTCTAAACTGCTTACTGAGGCAGAACTAATTGAAGTTGTAAACAATTCAGATGGGTTTGAACTAGACGGTACAGACACTTTTGATAATTGGTCAGGGGTGGAAACAGTTGCAGAGGAGGAAGTAGAGGTTGAAAATTTGCATCAGAGAAGGAAAATATAACTGAGGCTCAATTTGTCCAATCTGTACCAAGTGGTAGAAAATGGAAGCAGCAACATAGGGGTCCACAAACTGACCATGAATTTGGATGGAAAGGAAATATTGAAAATCAAACAGAATTTTTCCATAACTGAAGATGTACCAACTTTTTTTTTTTCCCCAATGAAAACATTTTAGAAAAATCCAGAAAGAGATGCATGTAGATCAACAAATTATGCTGAAATTGTGAGATGGATCACTGAAATTAAATCCACCTCTGCTCTTTGGGAAAAAGTATTTATAAATGAAATCAATTTTTTTCCCACAATTATTATCCATATGTACCTTATCAGAAAGCCTTCAATTTGAGATTACTGGTTTACTTGGCCTATTCTGCATACAACATTTGCAAAATCAATCACAATGTTGCGTGACCAATTTCTTGGTAATCTAACAATGCTTCACCTTAACAACAATGAAACACATGTTCCTAGAGGCCAACCAGGATATGATGCCTTCACAAAGTGGAGCCAGTACTAGATGAACTCTGAAAAAATCTAACAATAGATAAAGGAATTTGTGCCTTTCATTGTAATTTTTTTCCCCCCATATATACATGAAGGGAAACCTCAAATATAGTATAAAATTTATGAATTGTGTGAGGCAAATTCGGATTTGTAAGCAACATGGAGGTGTATCCTTGCTGGTGCAAATCCCTACAGATTATCAAAATACCACCTTCAATATTATAAATTGATTGTCTGAACCAGTACACTATCTACATGGATCAATATTTTTTCAGCCCCACTCAATTTGATCATTTATGGGATAAAGAAATGAAGGTCATAAGAACTTATTTTAAAATACAATAGGAAGTAACATTAAGAGGTTTATTAAATTAATATTGAGAAGCTAAAGCTATTACTATGATAGAAATAAGTAAATCAATGAACACAATCAAATGGTAAAGAGACATTTTTTTTTTGCCTGAACTGGGAATCAAACCCAAACCTTTAGCTTTCCATGTGAATTAGCTCAGTGGTCAGAGCATTAGCATGGAAAGCTAAAGGTTTGGGGTTCAATTCCTGGTTCAGGCAACAATTTTTCTCTTTACCATTTGACTACAATAATTTGATCATGTTCTTTGATTTACTATTTCTATCATAGTAATAGCTTTAGTTTCTCAATATTAATTTAATAGATAATGCTATAGCTGTGTGGAGTCTCTTCATGTCTTCTTAATGTAGAAGCCATTCATTATGTATTTGTGAATAATGATTCATTGCATTTGAATGTGGGACCAATAGAGTAAGGTAAATTAAGAGGTTTGTTTAATAATTAAGACTTTTGTCTGTACATTGTCTATGTTGTTTTTTGTTGAACATATGTTTCAAGGCTTCTGAGCCCCACTGTCAGCGATTAGACTCAGAAGCCTTGAAACATATGTTCAACAAAAACAACCATAAGAGGTAAGAATGTACAGACAAAATGTCTTACTTAGTCATAAGAACTGTTATACCTAATAGAAAAGAAATGCCTAAACAACAATTTGGAGAGAAAGTAAAGAAAGGGGAAAAGCTGACAGCAATAAAATGGTGTAAAGTAAGGGGTGTGTACATTTTATCAATTGCATGTGAAGATTCGATGGTAGAGACATCCAGAGCAAGAGGAACACACTAAAATTCTAAAACAAAAGTGGTAATTGATTACAATAAATTCAAAATTGATGTAGATAAATCGGACCAGCTTTTATCATATTATCCATTCTGAAGAAAGTCTATAAAATGTGTAAGAAATTATTTTTTCACTTTCTGGATCTAACATTTGTAAATTCTCATCCTGTATCAGAGAGGAAAAAATTTAACGAGACTACATACATTTTTAGAAAAGGTAGCAGAAGAGATGCAGAGTATGTGCTGACAGAGGAAAACAGTACCAACAAAGGCAGCAGTAAAAAAAAATTATTTCTGCAAGTTTGATGTAGGACTGTGCCTCGGCGAGTGTTTTGAAGAGTTTTACAAGAAACAAAATTTCTGGGAGTAATTATGTTTTATTTTATTAAAAAAATATAGTGTATAATATATTTTAGTTTTATCTAAGAGACATGCAAAACTACACAGTAAAAAAACATGTATATGGATTAGTGCAAATGCAGGGAATGCACAAAACGTAATGAATGTATTTATTGTATTAATTAATTTTATTGTATTGTTGCATTTATAGCTTCAATTATTTTTTAATGTATAATATGTTTGTATACCTGTTTTGTAAAAATGCTATGAAAAATTACTATGTTGTGGTTTTTAAATGTATCCGGGTTTAAAACATTAGCGGAGAAAAAAGCTAGCTGTCTGTCAAAGCGATCTGATTTTGTAGTACCTATGAATTGCTAAAATATAAATTCAATTCATGGAATAAAAAAATTAAATTATGACATTTTGTTAGAGTTTGCTTGTGAATATCTTCTTCTTCTTCCTTCCAAGTATTAGGCCAAGGCCTGTTACGATCCTATAGAAAATTTTCCCTCCAGCGTTTCACAGGACGGCCCAGTGATCTTCGTCCTCTTGGTATATAATTATAAATAGCTTTGGGGATCCGATTTGAACTCATTCTTTCAAGATGGTGTTTCCAATTTAGTTGGTACTATTGTTTATTTTTTATTATTTCACTCACCTCATACTTCATAATTCATAGCAGACCCTGGGTTTCTTCACATATTTTGTGACATTCTCAATGCTGCATCACGTTCACAACTGACGTCCAACGGCCTTCTATCCTGCAGACTGACCTCCACGCCATCTGGTGGCCGACCGAAGAATTTCCAAATCAGTCCTCTTTCTTTATAACCGGGTATTTCAAAATTCATAGTTGTATTTTCATTCTTGCATATGTAAATTTTTTCCCAAATTGTGAGTTCCTTCGGTTTTTCCAATTGTTTAAGTAATTTTGTTTTGGTTTCTATTCTATGTTTTTCTGACCAGGCATGTGCAGCTATTGCAGATTTTTCGCTTTCTCCATTTTTAACATTTCTGAGGTGTTCTTTTAATCTTGTATTTAGATTCCTTTTTGTTTTTCCTATGTATATCTTTTCACAATCTTTACAATTAATTTGATAAATTCCCGATTTTTTGCAGTCTTCAATCTTTTCATTTTTGTTGGTTTTTATTAAATTACCTAAGCTGTAATCATTTTTCGGTGCTAATTTAATGTTGAATTTGTTGAAAATTTTTTGAAACTTGTCAAATACAAAAGGATGGTATGTGAACTTAAATTTTTTGCCTATATTTTTATCTGTCTGAAGAGTACTTTCATTGATGACTTTTTGTTCTTTGAATTTATTTATTTTCTTGTGTATCATTTTCTTTTGAAAACCATTATCCTTAGCAATTTTTATGATGTGTTCTTTCTCTTTATTGTAATTTTCTTTGCTCATGGGGACATTCACAAGTCTGTGTGTTAAACTATTAAATACTGCCTGTTTGTGTGAAAAATGGTTAAATCCAGTAGCTTTTATATAATTGTCGATGTGAGTTTCTTTTCTGTAGATTCCAAATTCTATTTTCTTTTTTTCTTCATTCCTAATCAATTTAAGGTCTAAAAATGGTATTTCATGATTATTTTCTATTTCCATTGTAAATTTGATTGTTTTATTTTGAAAGAGAAAGAACACATCATAAAAATTGCTAAGGATAATGGTTTTCAAAAGAAAATGATACACAAGAAAATAAATAAATTCAAAGAACAAAAAGTCATCAATGAAAGTACTCTTCAGACAGATAAAAATATAGGCAAAAAATTTAAGAAGTTCACATACCATCCTTTTGTATTTGACAAGTTTCAAAAAATTTTCAACAAATTCAACATTAAATTAGCACCGAAAAATGATTACAGCTTACGTAATTTAATAAACCAACAAAAATGAAAAGATTGAAGACTGCAAAAAATCGGGAATTTATCAAATTAATTGTAAAGATTGTGAAAAGATATACATAGGAAAAACAAAAAGGAATCTAAATACAAGATTAAAAGAACACCTCAGAAATGTTAAAAATGGAGAAAGCGAAAAATCTGCAATAGCTGCACATGCCTGGTCAGAAAAACATAGAATAGAAACCAAAACAAAATTACTTAAACAATTGGAAAAACCGAAGGAACTCACAATTTGGGAAAAAATTTACATATGCAAGAATGAAAATACAACTATGAATTTTGAAATACCCGGTTATAAAGAAAGAGGACTGATTTGGAAATTCTTCGGTCGGCCACCAGATGGCGCGGAGGTCAGTCTGCAGGATAGAAGGCCGTTGGACGTCAGTTGTGAACGTGACGCAGCATTGAGAATGTCACAAAATATGTGAAGAAACCCAGGGTCTGCTATGAATTATGAGATGAGTGAAATAATAAAAAATAAACAATATTAAAAAACCTCAGTGTTATTTCCTATCTACATAACTTAATTAGTTGGTACTGTTTAATATATTCCAAAATTGGTGTAGTCTTCAATTCTTTTAAGATATCGGTGTTCCTTTTCCGATCCCATCTGGTGTAACCCGCTGTTCTGCGCATGAATCTCATTTCACAAGCCGTTATTCTGCTTTCATGTTGTTTTCTTAGTGTCCATGCTTCACTACCATAGGTCAACACTGGTCTAGCCAAAGTGTTATATAAACATAATCTGGTGTTTTTTTGTACAAGGGATGGTTTCATAACTTGATTAATAATTCCTAAACTTTTATTATAACTAGTAACTTTTTCAGGGATATCCTTTTCATCCCAGATAGAGAGATAATATCCAAGATATTTAAATTGATTAGATCTCTCTAAAATTTTATTCTGGAGACAGATTTTACTTTGTATGGGGTCCTTCCCATGAAATGCCATAATTTTAGTTTTGTTAATTGATATTTCCATATTAAATTTGGCACCTATTTTTTGTAAATTATAAATTGATCGTTGCAAATCATTTTCGGAAAGTGCCAGAAGAGCTAAATCGTCTGCAAAAAGAATAGCATCGAGTTTGAGGTTCCTATTGATGGGTATATATCCTCGTTGTGTTTTCCTCCATTCATTTATTAATTTATTCATGTATATAATGAAAAGCACCGGTGAAAGTACACATCCCTGTCTTACTCCAGTGTTGATCTTTTCCCAAGAAGATAATTTGCCATCTTGTTTAACAGAGATTTCATTATCTTTATAGATGTTGAAGATATTAGTAATATATTGTTGTGGAACGTTATCATCAGCTAAAATTTGTAGTAATATAGCTTGTGAATATTAGATTATTTTATACCAATAATAGATGTTCTAATGATATTTCACCAAATCCAGCATATTTTATATTAAATTTTTCATACACTTGTCCACATCTGAAGTTGATTTCCTTGGAATCATATGAAAAAATTAGCTGGTGCCACTAGAATGTCCACATAGTGCTAAGAGATATGCCTGTGTGCAGGAAGGAAATGTTAGGCTTTTATTTTTATCATGAAATAATAAGACCTCTAAGCAAAATTTACCGAATTTTCCCGTCCTAGTACTAGCCTGGTTTCCTAGATGTCAGTATGTGGCAGAACGCTGACCACAGACCACTCAAATGACATATATACGAAAACAAGTGTAACTAAATTAGTATGGTTCAAATTCTTCCTTATAGGGGGAGAGCGCCTAAATCTCTGTTAAGGGAAACATGGGCTTACAAGATACAATTTTAATATTATTTTCATAAATAATTCTATCAGTGAGTGTATAATACACGGTATGATGATGAGGGATATAAAGGACAATGTGCTAATGGGATCGAGTGTCAAGATTTTGTGTGTTGGATAGTCTAATGAAGCAGCGTGATAAATAATTAGGCGATGATGTGTGAAGTATTTTATAGAGAAGGGATAGGGAATGGACAGTCCTACGATCTCTTAGACGAAGACACGATAATTGTTCCAGGGATGGTGTAACATGGTCAAATTTGCGAATACCACAAACAAAACATGCGCAAGAATTATGAACACATTGAAGTCTTTGAGTGAAAATAGTATTTAAGTCTAAAAAAAAGAGTATCACAATAATCAAAATGGGGCATTGCAAGTGTTTCTACTAACATCTTCTTGAGAGCGAACAGCAGACAGTTTTCTTACGCAATTTAATGAATGTATTATGTGTGGCAAGTTAGTCACACAGCCTCCTGTGTAAATCTAAATAAATCCCTATCGGCAATAATAAGCAGATAAAATTATAATATCATTTAATGAAGCAGTTACTGGACTTAGGTCATATTTATATTCAAATTGATCAGGGAAGCGAGTGGAACCTGATTATGTAGGAGCAAAGGCCATATAAAATGATCCAAAGAAGTCAGCATCAATGTAATCAAATTATTAGTTATTAAAGAGGGTACTGACAACTCAGGTAATGTAACCCTTTCTTTTGTTAAGACGGAAGTGGCTGACACATCATAATAACTTACTAATGACAAAATCCTTTGCTTGACAGATTGAGTAGAAATATCTTCTAAGCCTCCAGTTATCGTGATAACCATAACCCATTAGCTAAATGTACAAGCGGGGGTTTTACCCTGACACAAACAACGCTAGCAAAAAAGTGTGGGAATATGGCAATTTTCTAGCGTCTGAAGCCTAGGAAAAAACCCAAGCCTAAGAAAAAAAACCCAAGCCTATCTAATGTTTGTGACCCGACTGTACATGAAGCCAGCACGGGAAAAAAGGTCCAACCTCTGAAGGCGTAAATCGCCAATAATAAATTTGTAACACCCCCGGGATCAAAATAGGAGGGCGCATTAACCAATTATATGTTTCGTTATATGTGCCTAAGCACTGACCTTAGGTCCACTAGATCGAGGTAGTGGGAGTAACTAATTTACCTATAGGCGAGAGAGGCTTCTCCTCGTCACTTTTTCTCGTATAAAATTACATCAAGTCACTTCTCGTATAAATTTACATCAAGTCACTTCTCGTATAAAATTACATCAAGTCACTTCTCGTGTACGATCAAACAAAGTCACTTCTCAAAAACACTTCGTTCTGAAAGTTAAATAAAGTCACTTCATATATATACAATTACTTGCAGTTTATAAAAGATAAGAATAAACTACTTTTACCAGACATTCTCTACACATTAATTCTGCCCGACGAAGTCCTCGTGGAATCCCGAGATAAGAACCTCAACTCTACCGATTACCAACCTGAGCAACCTAAGTTCGCACACATGGAGAACTCCTTCAGTATTCCTAGTGTCACTAAATCCAATCTTTACCTCTTTGCCCAACAATAACCCTCCTCCATATTGGCTCCCTAACGTGCGGGCAGAATAGGTCGTAAAAGTAATACACGAATAGAAATCAACGGCAGAACAACTAAGTCCCACGACCACGAGGCAACCAGGACAGAGAAGATGATGGCAACAAGCAGACAACCCTGGATGCGGAACGAGAAGACAGCAACTGAAGGAAGGAAGCAGTAAGTGACACAACAGCAGAATAAGCATTTTTTTTACTTTTTACATATATAAGAAATCAAAATATTACAGTGATTTAACGGAAAATATATCTGTGTGTATTTATGTTGTTAAGAAGTAGGAATAGAAAGGGGCAGGCAAATATAGATAAAAAAATGGATAAGACGAATATGACAGGGAGAAGGCGTGTGGGCAAATGATTGAAGGAGAGAACGAAATTGTAAGGATGGGAGAGGATAATGAAGGTGGTAGAGGCAACTCAGAGCAGGACACAAGGGAGAATATGACAGGGAAAGAACAAGTAGACAAGGAACCGGAAAGAGTGAGTACAGAGAACAGTCAGAGTAGACAAAATACTGATATTAATACAGTTTTAGAATTGTTCATGAAACGAAACGAAGAATTATTTGAAAAATCAAGGGTAGAAAGAAAACAGGAATTAGAAACACTAAGGGATGAGATGAAAAAAAATAGAGAGATGTTAGAAGCGAAAATAAATGAATCGTCAGCATGCGTAGAAATAAAGATAAATAAAATGGAACAAAAACTTATTAAAGACTTAGAGAAAACAGAAAACAGGGTAATAAGTCGAATGAGAACAGAGATGAACAATAATATAATAACGTTACAAACTAACCTAGGGAGAAACAGGAGGAACTACAAGGGGAAATAAAACGAGTCGACAAGAATGTGCTCTGTAGGTTGGAGAACGCGGACAAAAGGGTGAATGATATGTGTGTATCTGTACAAAAGTTAGCCGACGAACAAGAAACACTAAAACTCCAAGTAGCTCAGAAAATTGTGGAGCAGGATAAACGCTCAGAAATGATCGAAACAATAGTTGATTCTAGATTTAACGAGTTAGGCACTAATATAGAACAGAAAGTGACTAACGAAATCAGCAAACTAAATGATGAAATAAGCGTCCTCACAGAGAAAATTAATAGCGGATGTCAAAAAGATAGGACCCCCGAAAATTAATCACACGCGTCGGAGAGTGTTTCTTGGACGACGGCTAACCACAAAGCACGTGCACATACAGAAGTACTAGGGAACCCGGAGATCGCTAGTAGTTCTGTGGTGCATACTAATGTAAGCGAACCAGATAGTATACACGGGTCAGCCCCGAACTACAATTCCTCTTTCATTGATATCCCATTGCCGGAATATAACGAAAGTGAAACAAACCCCATCCAGTTCATTGAAGAACTGGAAAACTATTTCAAAATTAAATGTATCCCGAAACACTTGTATATGTATATTGTTAAAAAGTGCCTGAAAGGCAACAGTCTTATGTGGTTCGAGGTTACTTTATTCCACTGATGCTCCATACGAGACATTTAAGCAAACATTCCGTAACAATTTTTTTAGTTACGAGAAACAAATGGATATAAAATACGAGATACGCAATGGGACATATGATAAGAGGAAAAACTTGACGTACAGCGAGCATTTTCTGGCCTTGGCTAAAAAAGCCAAACTTATCTCACCGAGTTACCCTGAACCAGAATTTGTACGAACGCTAATCAACCATTATCCGCAGGCAATTAGGCACAACTTGCTAATCGCGCGCGTTAGCACATACGACAAAAATGATAGAAATGCTAACTATCCTGGAAGCGGGAGACAATAGGAGTAATAATCAAAGTGGAAATAGGGAAGGAGGAAATAGCAGGGAAAATACGAGTAGGAACAACTCGAACTCCGGACCTAACCGTTCAGACGAGAGGGGGGCAGCCGCGCCCGACATACGGAAGAACAATGACCACTATCGAGGAGAGGACAGGAGATTTAGTAATATGCAGGGTAACAATAGACAATACAGGAACGAGAATAGGGACAACAATGGTTATGGTAGAGGGTACAAGGATCTCAGGAGGGACCAGAGGGGTAAAGAACCTAGGGTCAACATGATAAACATAGGGAGGAGTGCAGAGGGCCCACGGAACCAGATTTATGGAAATATAAGGGACCATAGATACATTCCAGCACAGAGGGGATACGATTATGACCGCACATGCACAAGGCCAGGAAATGAACAACGTACTAATCAGGTACATGTAAGCGAGGACCTGGATAGAAACCCAGCGCAGACACGAGAAGGCGAAAACCAAATTGAAAGAGAGGGTCATGGATTGAATCCGAGAGCGGGTATCTATGAACCATATGCGCGGAATGGAGGGGAGGCCAGCTCGAGTACAAACAGCGGCCGACCTTTAAACTAATATCAGATTGCGTTAAAGCAGGGCCTACCGCGATCCTTGGCAAACACCACCAACTGTGGACCATAGCGCCCGATGTTACGATCAAAAGTATAAATGTCGAAACAAAACCTATTGAGAATTTGCCTTACGTCTATGTGACGATAAATAAAAAAACCACACCTAGCCCTAATAGACACCGGCTGCACGACAAACGTAATCAGTGAATCCTTCTATCACAGCCTGAGTAGGGAAAATTGTAAGATGGCTGCGATACCATTGTCGAATATATCTGCGTCGACAGCCATAGGCAAAAGTAAACAAAGGATTAAGATACAAACGATGATAAGGATAACTATAGAAGGGGTGGATTTTGACATACTATTCATGGTTGTACCAAGGCTTTCCGCCAATATAATATTCTCTACAGAAATGTTTGAAGCGTTTAAATCTGAAATTGATTTCCTTGGCCAAACTTTAACACTTAATTACGATGGGAGTAAGATAATAGCCCCTATAATTGACAATAGGCTTCCAAATGACGCAATGGAGATAGACGAGTTAAATGAGGACGCCTTTTTTATCGAGAAAATAGTAATAAGTAGTGAGCTAGACGAATATGACAGGGCCCCGCGGTATATTAATAGGATGAAAGCATTGAGCGCAGTTAATGATGATATGAACGAAGTGGGGGAGATTGGAATAAATGAATTGTACGTCAATTCGGTTAGCAAGTTTGATAAGGAAGCGACGAGGGATAATTTAGGGTATAACGAGGGAAATGTCGAGGCCAAGGTACTCGAGAGTGAGGGGCTGAGTGACAGCCAGAGGGAATCTTTGAGACAACTGCTATTACGCAACATACAAACATTTGATAGGACGCGGACACTTGCGGACAAAAGAAAGAAGCGGACCAAACGCTCTAAGCACGTTTGGCACCCGTCTATCGGCGACAAAGTGCTGGTAAGGAACCACACGCTATCTGACAAATTACGCAAGGCTAACGCAAAAATGGATTTATTATGGAAAGGGCCAGGGCTCATATCCAAACAATTCGGCACACACACGTACGAGGTAAAGTGGGCCGACGCCAGGGACAAGGTTATGGGACGTTACCACTTACAGAAACTCAGGCCATACAAGGAGAAGGCGTGAGCGCGGTAGCGAACAAAGCCTATCTGGTTCGTAGCAAACTTATGTAATGGTATGGAGAGTGACAGGTGGCAAAGCTTCAAGATCGAGAAAATAAAAACGTAAATAAATTACCATGCGTGTGTTCAGAGTTTGTTTGCGTGTGAGCATAGT
This sequence comes from Diploptera punctata, assembly GCA_030220185.1. NCBI lineage: Eukaryota > Metazoa > Arthropoda > Insecta > Blattodea > Blaberidae > Diploptera > Diploptera punctata. The sequence continues at coordinate 320,398 of JASPKZ010002306.1, read as the reverse complement.
ATCGCAAAATATGTATATATAATAATAGTACAGGAGGCCTTTGCGAGTTAACAGACTGTGAAATTAGACACTAATAGTATTAAGGGTAGACAGACGGACAGTGAAAGTTGACACTCAAAAAAAAAAAAAAAGGGGAGAGATTTTTACACGTAAGAATGACAACGGAATGGATATATTACGTATGTATGTATGTCTTGCATTGTACTATATTGTATTGTGTGCACAGGTAGGCACTACCGTGATTTTGGGTACGAGATAAATGTCCATGTAAACGCTGAAATTATGCAGTACCCAGGTAAGGAAGTGGTTATATACCGACAGAGTTTGATTTAACATACAAAAAGTACAAACATATAAGCTCTACATAATCCCCAAACAAAATTAAAAAACAAGACCTGATAAACTATACTTAAATGCATGAACCAGTTTTCACGGGATTCGAACTCAATACTAGCTGAGATTAGGACATAAATGAAAAGTATTAGTAAAAAAAAAAAAATTAATAAATGTTGTATGGTAAAGTACCAAATATAATCAGTAATTAAAATAAATAACACTAATAAAGTGATTAAATAGGCCTAGATTAAAACGCTAATCGCGAGAGGAAAGGGCACAATGATTGTGAAAAAAAATAAATAAAATGAAATGTCGATTTAGATATTAATCATGATAATACCCCCATATTGATGAATATGATATAATTAATTGAATTAGTGTGAATACATAACACATGCATGTCCACTTTCAGCTAAGATTGAGTGTGATTAATAAATTGTTGATTTGAACTTATCGATAGAGAATGGATCTATATTTTTAAATGTTGTAATCCAATCGCTCGAGCAGAAAGCTGCAGTATCTACTTAATCCAGTAAAGTAAAAGTACTTGATTGATTTTAATGTTCTATTATTTTATTATTGATGAAAGAACGCACCTAAGTTAAAGGTTGAAATTCAGTAAAGATTAAAATGAGCCCAGATAGGCCATTGTCATTGTTTAATACATATAGGTAATTGAAGAAACTTGTACAACAATCTGAATACGAATATCATGATGATTATGATTATTTTGTCTAAAATAACAATCAGACAGTGTAAACATAGGAGCTAATGAGACAGGGTGAAGCTCAATGCACCTTAATTGAAAGGCCGAGTGGCGGTGTGAACCTATAAAGCGTGAGGAATTTATTTGTTGATTATATTTACAGAATTTAATTTGTAGACGTGAGCCGAAGCGGCACGTCACTGTGTTTGTATAACACGTGCTATTTTGTTGAAAATATTTGAGGGCAAGGGATCCCGTATTATCTAGTAATGAGATGAGATGAAGTCATGGTCGCCACTGGAAGCGAAGGTGACAATTTGTGCGAATTTGTATTCGATGTTAATAATGAGATGAGATGAAGTCATGGTCGCTGGTGGAAGCGAATGTGACATACTATGCGATTCTGTATTCGAAGGAAATGATTTTGCATGCTTAAGAAAATAACGTCGTTTGGCTGGGTAATGATGGAGCCAGTTATGCTTTGGCCGAGTAAATGAGCCGAAATATGTTGAGAATAAAATGTTAAGAATCATGAATATTTCATGGATTAATAATCATGATAAATTCGTATGTATGCAATACCTATGGGGAAAAATAAGATCAGGGTGTAATACTATCAATAATAATTGTTTATAACGATAGCACAGCTGCTTAAACGCGATATTCTAGTATTTTGGTCGCAAACATATGATCCATGTAAATAAGTCTTATTGACTCAATTTAAATTAAATTTAGCAAAACAGAAGTATTATTCGACATATGGTTTGAAGTAGACAAAACTGGTTCATCGCAAATGAATTCCCAAGCTGTAGACGCACATTATAATGTAGGTAGATATTAAGGTGTAAATGAAATTGTAAATAAACAGTTACACATGAAGAAACAATTTATGCTATACTGGTATTGAACTAAATAGTTTTGAATGGTAATTGTATAAGCATGAATGGTTTGAGTAGACCACCAAATATATATTAAGGGTGTATCTTTTTTTTCTTAATGAATATTTATGTATGTCTATATTGCAGAAAGTGAGTCTATTTAACCTCAAAGAACGATCCCAGGTAAAAGGGATACATATCAGTGTTTACAATCTGAACATAATTGACGTGCTGGCAACACTCTCAGGGTTAACGTGCTCTAACCAAAATATTATAGCCATTTTTTTAAAGGCCACTATAGCTATGATACTAGCATTATATTATGCGAGAGGATTATAAACAAATGAAAAAATCCCTTGATTTTTCCATTTGATTATAGGGCATATGTGGCAAGTTAGTCACACAGCCTCCTGTGTAAATCTAAATAAATCCCTATCGGCAATAATAAGCAGATAAAATTATAATATCATTTAATGAAGCAGTTACTGGACTTAGGTCATATTTATATTCAAATTGATCAGGAAAGCGAGTAGAACCTGATTATGTAGGAGCAAAGGCCATATAAAATGATCCAAAGAAGTCAGCATCAATGTAATTAAATTATTAGTTATTAAAGAGGGTACTGACAACTCAGGTAATGTAACCCTTTCTTTTGTTAAGACGGAAGTGGCTGACACATGATAATAACTTACTAATGACAAAATCCTTTGCTAGACAGATTGAGTAGAAATATCTTCTAAGCCTCCAGTTAACTGATTTATCGTGATAACCATAACCCATTAGCTAAATGTACAAGCGGGGGTTTTACCCTGACACAAACTACGTTAGCAAAAAAGTGTGGGAATATGGCAAGTTTCTAGCGTCGCAAGCCTAGGAAAAAACCCAAGCCTAGGAAAAACCCAAGCCTAGGAAAAACCCAAGCCTAGCTAATGTTTGTGACCCGACTGTACGTGAAGCCAGCACGGGAAAAAAGGTCCAACCTCTGAAGGCGTAAATCGCCAATGATAAATTTGTAACACCCCCGGGATCAAAATAGGAGGGCGCATTAACCAATTATATGTTTCGTTATATGTGCCTAAGCATTGACCTTAGGTCCACTAGATCGAGGTAGTGGGAGTAACTAATTTACCTATAGGCGAGAGAGGCTTCTCCTCGTCACTTTTTCTCGTATAAAATTACATCAAGTCACTTCTCGTATAAAATTACATCAAGTCACTTCTCGTATAAATTTACATCAAGTCACTTCTCGTATAAAATTACATCAAGTCACTTCTCGTGTACGATCAAACAAAGTCACTTCTCAAAAACACTTCGTTCTGAAAGTTAAATAAAGTCACTTCATATATATACAATTACTTGCAGTTTATAAAAGATAAGAATAAACTACTTTTACCAGACATTCTCTACACATTAATTCTGCCCGACGAAGTCCTCGTGGAATCCCGAGATAAGAACCTCAACTCTACCGATTACCAACCTGAGCAACCTAAGTTCTCACACATGGAGAACTCCTTCAGTATTCCTAGTGTCACTAAATCCAATCTTTACCTCTTTGCCCAACAATAACCCTCCTCCATATGTTAACTAACATGCTGTCTGGGGCATGTAATTTTCCTCTTCAAATATGATTTATCCATAATTGAGATGTATGAAATGAATAATAAAAAAATGTTTAATGTTGTTAATAGCTGTATTATTATATTCTTACCTTGAATATTACCCTAAAATACATAATATAAATATAGAACTTTTAACCCCTATGTCACCAACAAAAGGATATGGTCTGACAATACCTCAAAATGCACTGTTACTTTGATTGGAACCAAAAAATGCAACTGATACTGGGAAGCATGATACAAAATGGGATTATTATAGTGCATGGAGTTTTAAACTAACTGCCAAGCAATATTGAACCCATAGTTTCATGGCCATACTGACATAAGCTCTCCATACACATCCCTATCCTGAACTAATGTTTTTCAATCATCTCCTGTACAATCTACATGGTTAATGTTATTCTCCCACTTCATTCTTGGTCTACCAACTGGTTTTCCTACAAGAAACTTCCATGCGCTCTTTAACGATTTGAGGGAAGTATTTGAGATAATAAATTATAAACACTATTTAACTCATGCCCAAATGGAAGTCAATGACCAATCACGTTTTAATGAATTTTATTTTACAACCAATGACTGTTGCGTTTCATCTCACTCTTTATCAGTTTCTCTTTACTAGCTCCTGCTTTTGTGATAAAGAAAGCTCCTCTTTTTTTAATATTATGAACAGGTCAGAGCATTATTTTGCAGTCACTGACTCTCCAACAAATATGTTGAATATAGCAAATAATTAACAGATTCCTTTGAACTACACATTTGATAATTGTGTATTTAATAATTGTGATTTTAAATAATGATTTTACTGTGTTGTTTACAAAAAAAAAATTAATAACATATAATGTTGGTTAGAATATATAGTTCGATGTTTCATTTCTTCTCCATTAGGCTGCATTCTTACAATATTGCAATCCTATTTGGCAATAAATAATATGATCAAATTGCAGTGAATGAACAAATGAAACATAACCAAACATTTCTGATTTGTTTTCAAACATTGCCGTTTATATTAAATATTTTAAAATACCAGTAACTGTATTTAAATAATGATTTTTTAATAAACAGCTTAATTTTATTCGTTGAATATTCCTAACAAATGTCACTCTTGATTTCCAAATCCTCTAGATAAATTCACTCGTCACTTCATGATGTGAATTTATCTATGATTTGGAAATCACTCATGACATTACTTATGAGAAATCTATACTGCTGGTTCACATTTCAAATGAAAAATTTTCACTCATATAATCCTGCACACCTGTAGCAGGGAACTGTCGTTTGTAGTTCCAATGTTCAAGAAGACTCTGATGGGATTATTATAGCTGTAAAGCTAATAATTACGATATTACATGTAAATTTATACTCTCATATTGAAAATAAATTAATTGGTTAATAATCTCATTAGTCTTTTTGAATAAGAAGCTTTTGCATTTGAAGTGTGATGCCTGGCTAGCACAGTCGGTTAGTGCTCTAGTATGTAGAACTAGAGATGTTGAGTTCAAATCCCAGTCCAGATGAAAATTTTTCTCTTAAAGATTAATTCACTCTTTGTTGAGATGGAGTTTGGGCAATGGTACAGAGTATCATTAGGTTCTCCATGGAAATTACCATCTTTTAGATGCGTGAAACAGTAAAAGAAATAGTTTAATTATGAGTTTATTTTCCTTCAAAGTTTTGTCATACAGATGAAGAAGCAGTTATGTTGTTTTAGGAAAAAAGTATCTTACTTAATTTCTTTTCCCCTGCACCCTTCAAATCCCCTCCTTTATTTTCATATATTTCTCATTTTCTTTGTGTTGAGGGTTTTTAGTAAATTATTGTTATTAATATATCACTCTTTAGATATAAAAACATTTGCACATATAGTGTTTTTGCACTGACATGACTAGTACATCATATCTGAAAATTAATTTAACTTTAAGATGTGAAGTTTTTTTTTAAAAAATTGGATTCTACAGTTTCACACTTGGGCTCTGCCCTGTTTCCACTGTTTCAGCCATTCAGCAATTCTTTCTATATTATTCTCCATCTCATCTGGAGTATTGCTCTGCAGTTCATGTACTATTTCATGTGTGTATGACTCCATCGCTTCTTCCAGCAACATTTGAAATATTTCACACTGAATATTATCTTCTAACTTTTTCCCTGTGTAGCCTCTGTAACATAATACAAGATTAACATTAATCATATTTTCACCATTGCATGAATTATGTACTTATTAATCATATTTCTGTGTCCTAACAAATTACACTTGAAACTAGACTTTTGTTTTTCCACTTGAATCTTAAACATAAAGCCAAATATTTGCCCCTACAAGTTTGTGGTTGTATGAAAATAAGAAAAAATTGCAATTACAGTCCAGCTGCTGAGTTTGGCCCTGATGTTTAGGTTGTACGAGGGGTAAAGGGAGAAACTCGCCCTCTACTGCCTATATGAGTTGCATAGGATTGGATGACTGCCACAACCAATCACTGCTCTTGAGACACCTCTAGTAAAGTTTGAAATTGCTATGATGTTGTCAGCTATATTTCTGCTAACCGCCATGATTTGATATTCCACATGGTACATAAAGCTGCCCTTACCAATGAATATCCATATCGGCAACACTGTCATGAAAACGTCAAGGCCGGAGACTCTGTGGCTGAACTATAAGAGCAATGGATTGGCTTATACAGTTAGGTAATTATCTGAATAAGGGTTACCATGTGTATATGGACAATTTCTTTACTTTGATTCCCCTGGCAAACAGTTGCTTTCTGTTGTACATACATTACAGACACAATACATAGAAATGGGAAACAAGATTTAAAACAATCTGTAATAGATATTTTAGGCAAATCTCAAAAGAATCAAGTACTGCTCTTAACTTCAAATGGTAAAGCTACTGAATCGGACATGAATGCTTCCTCCAAAAAATCCACAGAATCCTGAAGAAAACCCGATGTCATTCTGGACTACAATATGGTTATTTCACTCAGATTAAAAATTAAATATTTAATTATTAAATATGGAGACAATTCAATACAAATACTGGATATTTTTGTATTACTTTAATTAAGGATATCTCGTTTATAATATGTAAAAGAAAAGTTTCTTCTTGCATTAAAATTAAGATCCATCTCCATCCATAGTAATTCTGCCTGAGGGTAGGTATTTCACTGCTATGCTTTGCAGCTTTACTAGGAAATTAGAGCTGTGTGGTAGCTTTCTGTTGCTTTCCACACCAGTGAAGGATGATGATGTTAATGATAAGGATGATGATGGCCAGATGATTTTCGGGGACCGTTGGGCCCTAAGCTTCCTGACATTTTTCTTACAGGTGAGGAAAAACCCCGAAAAAAAAAATCTCACCCAGGAGCCTGTCCTGAATTGGAATTGAATCTGGGCCCGCTGTGTGACGTGGCAGCATGTTACCTCGAGACCACAGTGGTGGACAAAATTAAGATAGTAATTTCAAATTTGTCACTTCCGGTTTTTCTACGTAAAAAGCGCTGGCATTCTTAGCAGGTAGTTTAAGAATAGTATCTGGGTGGTGACAGAAACGAGCATCAGGGTCGGTCGAATCGGCGGATGGCAGCCAGAGGGTTAACTCTATAATTTTAATTTGGGGCCATACATTTCTGCCACATACAGAAATTACAAATGTATTGATAGAACAAAATTTAATTTCAATCACTAGATAGTTACATATTGTAGAAAGGAGTTATGATTTTATGCAGATTACAAGCCAATTTGTTTTACATTAGGTATAATTTAGTGCACTTACATGGATTTTTCAAGATTCATGGAATTATTCTGATTCCCTAGCAACAATATGTATAGAAATTACTTGTGATTTATGCAAAATTCTTCACCTGTTACTGTCTGTAATTTAAAAAATAGAAGTTTAACTTGCATTGATAATGTCTAGAATTTGTGCTCGTACGAACTTACCTATTGGTTAATCTATCGTAGAGATGAGTATTATTTGTGCGCAAGACAAACACAATGTCAAACCACCGCTCTGGAAAGAAGTCACAGCCATGATAGTCAACAATCTTTCCTCCCTCGGACATTCGATCCTCCAACTCATCCAATAACTAGAATTTAAAAATGAGTACAGTTGTACTTATATCAAACATCAATTTACCCAGAGCTGGCAATAATGCAACCTATTGCACTTTTCATGGTTCAGATTCTACACTGGGAGAATAGATGACATTAATGTGGTTTATTTTCAATTCACACATCACTTCGACAGACCTCTTTATGTGTTCTTATGACGTCATATAGCCCCTAAAACAGCAAGAGGGCTGCCAGACTTAACGTCCCCATCCAATGGACAAATCACTATCAACAGTACCACATGCCATGTCAACATTATGTACTCTGGAGGGGTTTGCAATTTAAAGTAGGAAACTGGTATATAATTTAACAATGAAAATTTTTTGCGCTAAATGGAAATATTATCCCACTTTTCAAGTTTGGTACTATTTTAAACATTTTGGAACCATTTTATGAACATTTCTTATGATTTTTAAATATTTATAAAATACGTGAATATTGTGCATCAAGTTTAACAGATGAGGAAATGCTTCATGTAACATCTGCTAGGTGGCTCTCAAATCGGAGTTGCCAACATTTGAAAATAATTCCAAACCATATTTCAAGAAATTAACTTAATTTTGTTAGATTAGGAAATGGGAAGTTAGTTTACGTCCATTTTTTAGCATTTGGGAATTTATTCAGAAAGTTGGTAATGCTGACTTCAGAGACATCTACTGAAAGCTACATTAACCATTACAGCAAGTCCCACAACTCGCGCACGCACACTGCGATTCTGTAGAACTTAGACTAGGACAGAATGGCCGGGTTTTTCAAATGGGCATTTAAATTCAAATACCTATAGCAGAATCTTTCCCCCTTAAGAAAAAATCATAAAAATTAATATATTAAATTTGGAAATTTTTAACATTATGAGGTTCAATTCATAGGAATTGAATAAATTGTGATTATTTCTTACCTCATACTTCAATGTTCCTTTAAACACAGCACTGCACTATTTAAAGGAACATAGAAGTATGAGGTAAGAAATAATCACGATTCATTTAATTCTTATAAAAATTAAACTGAAAAAGATAGGATCATAATTATTTGCCTAATTCCTAATATATTTACGCATGTAATAACGTACTCGCCTAATTTTGCACCTCCACATTTCGCTACTGGTGGTATTCCAAAAAACACCCCACACGGCACAATGGAAGGTCACACTGTTTACACTTAAATGTTGTCTGTTTACCCCTTCCAAATGGAGCTTTTTATTTTTCTCTATACACAAAGCACACACTTTTACACGGCCTGATATTTTTTCCAAAGAATGAAAAAGTTTAGGGGATGCAGTTCCGATGGGTAAACTTCTCTTCTTGCCTATACGCTTGCGAGACGTGAACGTACTTATTAGCTGACGCACCAAGTTTCGTCTGAAGGTCACTTGCCTGTTTCCGTGTGCTGCACTCGAGGGCTGGTTTGTCATGCCATATAAGATGAAACAGTTCACAATACACACATTTAGGACAAAATGTAATAGAAACTTCCACCATTTTATTGAACATCGCCAACATCATCATATTTTCGTTTCTGATTACTTACATCCACGCCTCCCATGTGCTTCGTGTAATTTATAACGGCATTAGGACATGGAACTTCTATTTCTTCATTGTCTTTTCCCGTTTTTCTTGTGACTGAACCATCAGAGGAGAACAACACGTTTGTCTTGCCACACTACCGCCGTCACATCTTCATACTGCATTTTTCTGGATTCGCCCCTTTTCAATTTCAAATGAGTTGGTTTTCTAAATTTGGCTGGCCAATTCTTTCTGTTTGCACTTGTAGTGCCACAGCTATAAGTATCTTCCGCCCAGTAACATTTTCATAAGATTTGTGCTGCTGAAAAAATTGTCAAAATAAATGTGATGCCATTTTCCCCAGAAATTGTCTGTAAGTTGTAGTACAACCTGTTCCCCTAGTAAAATATCCTGTTGTCGAATTTCTTTTTTTTCCTTTATAAATTCACATTTCAGAAGATAACCATTGGCACTGTCAGCTAGGCCCCAAGCCTTGATTCCCCATTTAGTTGTTTCATAAAAAACCTCCTCTTGAAACTGATCATTGCCTCGTCCACGGCAAGTTCACAGGCTGATATGTATATCTGTCTGAATTTTTCCATTAGATCTAGACCTGGTCTTGCTTTATACAAAATGTCAAAATTTTCGCTCTGCTGGTCAGGTCTTTGTTCATCATCATTATTGGCACAATTTTTTTTAATCATTTTAGTGTAATGGTTTGTCTTACTATAGGGCAGACACAGAAATAGCCTTGAAAATAATCGTCAATTTCTGTAAGGTCAACAAGGCCCATATAAATCAGAATTCCTATATAGGCTTGTATTTCTTCTGCATTTGTTTCTTCCCAGTTGTTATAGATTTTTCCAGCCTTTCTTTGCGATAAAGCTGCATTCTTATTTGTTTCTTCTGCAACTTTGTTGTAAAAATCATTAGAAACAAATAACTCAAAAAATTATTTTTCACTTCTGCCAACTGGTAGACTATGTATAGGCCCTGAAAAATTTTCGTACTTTTCTAATTCTTTGAAATTTGCTGTATTTTTCCATTTCAGCTGGAGAGTTTTTCTGCAGCTAGGACCGGGGCCTCTGTCTTGAATTCTTTCAAAGTTGTCTTCAATCTTCATCACTGCAGGGTTCATTATCATCCTCATCTTCCTCCGACGAAAATATTGACACATCACTATCAGTACTTTCTTCTAAAACTCGTAAAATATCCACGTCTCTTACTCTTTTACGCGATGTGCGAGATGTAGATGTCATGATTTCAACCTCAACTGAGCCCTCAGGAAGTAACTCACTTTTGAACTTCATTATCTGTGACCTATATAAGTGTTTATCCTTGGTTCATATTTAAACACGTGCAGGAATGCCTACCAAGTGATTTCATCACACCCACATAAAGAGATTGCGTGTTCTGTATGCACGATGCAATATTTTAAAGATGCGTTCATCAAGAGCGCTTTAGAGCATTTAGGCCGGCAGGAGACATTTAAATCTTGAGCGCTTCGGAGCATTAGGGCCAGCAAAGGGTTAAAATAGGTTTTAAGTGGTAGTTAATGTAATAAAAAATAATATGTGAAAGTAAAATAGGAAAAAGTCTCGTATTAGTCAATCATGAATTTTTCTACGTTCTACAGAATCACATTGTGCATGCGCGAGATGCTAAAATGCTTCAGTGTCATAAGCTGATTAGATCAGCTCTGATGCTTCTGCCCATTACCTGCCAGATACTATACTTAAACTACTTGCAAAGCTGATCACATCGGCGGAGGATACAATTTAAATCTCCAACACAATGTATTTTACCCATGGCATGCATAGGGTTAACGAAGCTTCCATAAGATGGCAGTGAAATCGGTGTCACCAACTTTTGCAATAGATTCCCGGCTGAGGTCCAGAACTGGGTGCACACAATTTTACACTTACATTCTTATGCCACTGATGCACTAAACACTTTTCAACCATTTATAATAACATTTTGTACTATTTTAAACATTTTGGAACCATTTTATAAACATTTCTTACAATTTTTAAATATTTATAAATTACGCAAATTTTGTGCATCGGGTTATAGAGATGCGGAAATGTTTCATGTAACATCCGCTAGATGGCTCTCAAATCGGAGTTACCAGAATTTGAAAATAATTCCAAACCATATTTAGTGTTAATGTACGTAAAATTAGTTTATTAAATATTATGCACATAAATTGTTTTGTTAGGTTAGGAAATGGGAAGTTGGTTTACATCCATTTTTTTAGCATTTGGGAATTTATTCCCAAAGTTGGTAATGCCGACTTTAGAGCCATCTACCGGAAGCTACATTAACCATTACAGCAACTCCCAAAACTTGCGCACTGCGATTCTGTGGAACTTAGAAGAATTTGTGTGCACTCAATTCTGGACCTTATCCTAATTCCCAAATGTTTATAATAAATGGACGTATACCAATTTCCCTTTTCCTTACCTAACAAAATAACTTACATGCATATTATTAAATAAACTATAAACCAATCTTGGGTCTACTAACTTGACCCATCTAACCTAATAAAATGAAGTTAATTTGGACGTCTCATGCATGCATACTGCGACTTTGTAGAACTTACTATAATTGCATAAGCATATATATACTTAAAAAGCATAAGAAATGTTGGCGGAGGTTCACTGTTTGCTCACACAATTTTTCATACAATATCCTTATGCTACTGTTGCACTATACACTTTTAAATATGTTTCATATTATTTTAAACCATTTTGCAACCATTTTATAAACGTTTCTTACGATTTTTAAATATTCAAAATATTTATATAATTACGCAAATATTGTGAATTGAATTCTACAGATGCGAAAATGTTTAATGTAACATTCGCTAGATGGCTCTCTAATCGGTGTTACCAATGTTTAAAATAGTACAAAACATAATTACAAGTGGTAAAATCTGTAGTGCAACAGTGACAGAAGAATGTTGGGATCTTTCCATTAAGTGTGAGAATTTTTTCTAAGTCCAGGCAGACACCATGCGCATGTGCTAACGAACGCAAAGCGGTTTACTCTATGGAATATCGCGATGCAGCCAACATTATACATGCTATTTAACGAACCTAACAGCTAACCTAACACAATTTTAGTACTCTAACATATGAATCACCAACCTAAAAGCTAACCTAACACTATTTAAGCACTCAGCTGTGGTGTATAAACCGTTGCACACAATTTTCCATCTAATATCCTTATGACACTGATGCACTAAACACTTTTCAACCATTTATAATAATGTTTGGTACTATTTTAAACATTTTGGAACCATTTTATAAACATTTCTTACAATTTTTAAATATTTCTAAATTATGCGAATATTGTACATCGAGTTCTACAGGCAATGAAATGCTTTATGCAACATCTGCTAGGCAACTCTCACATCGCTGTTACCAACATTTGAAAATAATTCAAAACCATAAAATTAGTTTATAATTTGTTAAATAATATGCATGTAAATTGTTTTGTTAGGTTAGGAAATGGGAAGTTAGTTTACGTCCATTTTTTATAAATAATATGCATGTAAACTGTTTTGTTAGGTTTGGAAATGGGAAGTTAGTTTACATCCGTTTTTTAGTCTTTGGGAATTTATTCCCAAAGTTGGTAACGCCGACTTCAGAGCCATCTACCGGAAGCTACATTAACCATTACAGCAACTCCTGCAACTCGCACATGCGCACTGCGATTCTATAGAAGTTAAGAATTCATGTGTGACGGTTTATACACCTTATCCAAGCACTCTAACCTGTGAAAGAATGCAACACCCAAAAATAAATAGTAAGTTCTCAAATTCTGAAGTACACACCCCATGTTGACTGCATTGTTGTTGTATAGAACATTCTTAAAAATAAATATGGTTGCCACATCTTCATGTTACGTATATTTACATATCATAGAAAAAATATGTTCAAATAATCGTTAGAAAAAATTTAAAATTTGTTGTAAATGGTGAGGAATAATTTGAATATAAAACCCTGTTGGTGCATGCGCATGGTGTCTGCATCGGACTTAGAAAAAATTGACACTGTGCTTAATGGAAACATGAGCCGAATGTTGTATAGAAAATTGCAATCAACAAATACTAGAGTTGGAAAAAGTCGGTTATATGGCAGACACGAATTCTTCTAAGTTCCACAGAATCGCAGTGTGCTTGCAGGAGTTGCTGTAATGGTTAATGTAGCCTCCGGTAGATGGCTCTGCAGTCGGTGTTACCAACTTTGGGAATAACTTCCCAAATGCTAAAAAAAATGGACGTAAACTAACTTGCCATTTCCTAACCAAAGAAAACAATTTACATGCATATTATTCCCAAATGCTAAAAGAATGGACATAAACCAACTTACCATTTCCTACCTAATGAAATAATTTACATGCGTATTATTTAATGGCTGTGCTTTCCTTCAGGTCGCAAAAATTTTTCAATTTAATATCTTATTCCACTGATGCACTAAACACTTTTAAACACGTTTAAAACATTTTGCAACACTTTTAAACACATTTTAAACATCTTCCAATGTTGCAACGAGTTTTTTTCATATTTATATATTTGCGTAAAACATGGTCGTGCTACATTGCTTACTTCCTACTCTTTGTTATTTTCCCTCCACTTCCTATGTTGTTCCAGCGTTGCCACCATCAACAACCCGAACTTGCTTTTTAAATGTGATTCCACGTTCCCTGGATTTCACCTACGTTAGAGTAATTGATTTGTGGGATATACTTTCCTTTAAGACCGGAGAAAAATTTTCGAAGTTCTATAGAATCGCAGTGCGCATGCGCTAGTGCTCCAATTATCCCAGGTAGATAAATGCAGCCTCCAGCAGTTGGCGGTGTATATATGTGAAATCAGTATGACCAACATTGACACAAAATTCCCAGAACTTGTCTAAAAATGTATAATTTATTTTACGTATCAAATCACTTTTAAAAAGCAAGGAACCTAAAAGCTAACCAAACCTAAATCAATTACTGTAATACAAATCAATTACTCTAACGTAGGTGAAATCCAGGGAACGTGGAATCACATTTAAAAAGCAAGTTTGGGTTGTTGATGGTGGCAACGCTGGAACAACATAGGAAGTGGAGGGAAAAAGACAAAGAGCAGGAAGTAAGAAATGTAGCACGACCATGTTTTACGCAAATATATAAATATGGAAAAAAACTCGTTGGAACATTGGAATATGTTTAAAATGTGTTAAAAAGTGTTGCAAAATGTTTTGAAAGTGTTTAAGAGCGTTTAGTGCATCAGTGGAAAAATTGGAAAAATTTCCGGTCCTAAAGGAAAGTACAGCCGATTTGTGTTACAGTAATTGATTTAGGTTTGGTTAGCTTTTAGGTTCCTTGCTTTTTAAAAGTGATTTGATACGTAAAATAAATTATACATTTTTAGACAAGTTCTGGGAATTTTGTGTCAATGTTGGTCATACAGATTTCACATATATATACCGCCAACTGCTGGAGGTTGCATTTTTCTACCTGGGATAATTGGAGCACTAGCGCATGCGCACTGCGATTCTATAGAACTTAGAAAAATTTTCGTGCGACCCGAAGGAAAGCATATCCTATTTAATAAACTATAAACTAATTTTATGTACACCAACACTAAATATGGTTTGAAATTATTTTCAAATGGTGGCAACGTTGGAACAACATGGGAAAGTAGAAAGGAAGTAATGTATCCACAATCATGTTTTACGTAAATATATAAATATAAAATATTGTAAAGAAAGCTTGAAGATCGTTGCAAAATGTTTAAAACAGTACAAAACGTGTTTACAAGTGCTTAGTGCATCAGTGGCATAAGAATGTAAGTGTAGAATTGTGACCAGCAAATAATGTACTTCACGCCTAAATTTGAGCCATAAAATATAAGATAGTCTCTGTAACGTGTTTTAAATTCTTCGGAAAAAGTCGGGGCTGTTGTACACTTCAGGTCGCAAAAATTTTTCAATTTAATATCTTATTCCACTGATGCACTAAACACTTTTAAAACATTTTGCAACGCTTTTAAACATCTTCCAATGTTGCAACAATCTTTTTTTATATTTATATATTTACTTAAAACATGGTCGTGCTACATTGCGTACTGCTATTTTCCCTCCTCTTCCTATGTTGTTCCAGCGTTGCCACCATCAACAACTCAAAATACTCCAGATGTTGCCAACCATTTCCACGTTCCTTGGATTTCATCTACGTTAGAGTAATTGATTTAGGTTTGGTTAGCTTTTAGGTTCCTTTCTTTTTAAAAGTGATTTGATACGTAAAATAAATTATACATTTTTAGACAAGTTCTGGGAATTTTGTGTCAATGTTGGTCATACTGATTTCACATATATATACCGCCAACTGCTGGAGGTTGCATTTATCTACCTGGGATAATTGGAGCACTAGTGCATGCGCACTGCGATTCTATAGAACTTAGAAAAATTTTCTACCGACCTAAAGGAAAGCATATCCGATTTGTGTTGCAGTAATTGATTTAGGTTTGGTTAGCTTTTAGGTTCCTTGCTTTTTAAATGTGATTCCACGTTCCTTGGATTTCACCTACATTAGAGTAATTGATTTGTGTTACAGTAATTGATTTAGGTTTGGTTAGCTTTTAGGTTCCTTGCTTTTTAAATGTGATTTGATACTTGATATAAATTACCTCTTCATATCTGTTATTCTATGAAAAATTCAAAATATTGGACGGTTACCACGTAAAATCATATTTCCACTAGTTCATTTCGTGTTAATTATACATTTTTAGACTAGTTCTGGGAATTTTGTGTCAATGATGGTCATACTGATTTCTCATACATATACCGCCAACTGCTGGAGGTTGCATTTATCTACCTGGGATAATTGGAGCACTAGCGCATGCGCACTGCGATTCTATAGAACTTAGAAAAATTTTCGTGTGACCCGAAGTGTAGCATATCCAATGTCGGTTTTATGTCTCAGACGAAATCTTCTAAGTTCCACAGAATCGCAGTGTGCATGCGCAAGTTGCTGTAATGGTTAATATAGCCTCCAGTAGATGGCTCTGCAGTCGGCATTACCAACTTTGGTAATAAATTTCCAAATGCAAAAAAAAAAAATGGACGTTATCTAACTTGCCATTTCCTAACTAAAGAAAACAATTGGATATACTTTCCTTTAGGTCCGGAGAAAATTTTTCTAAGTTCTATAGAATCGCAGTGCGCATGCGCTAGTGCTCCAATTATCCCAGGTAGATAAATGCAGCCTCCAGCAGTTGGCGGTGTATATATGTGAAATCAGTATGACCAACATTGACACAAAATTCCCAGAACTTGTCTAAAAATGTATAATTTATTTTACGTATCAAATCACTTTTAAAAAGCAAGGAACCTAAAAGCTAACCAAACCTAAATCAATTACTGTAATACAAATCAATTACTCTAACGTAGGTGAAATCCAGGGAACGTGGAATCACATTTAAAAAGCAAGTTCGGGTTGTTGATGGTGGCAACGCTGGAACAACATAGGAAGTGGAGGGAAAAAGACAAAGAGCAGGAAGTAAGAAATGTAGCACGACCATGTTTTACGCAAATATATAAATATGGAAAAAAACTCGTTGGAACATTGGAATATGTTTAAAATGTGTTAAAAAGTGTTGCAAAATGTTTTGAAAGTGTTTAAGAGTGTTTAGTGCATTAGTGGAATAAGATATAAAATTGGAAAATTTTCCGGACCTAAAGGAAAGTACAGCCAAACAATTTACATGCATATTATTTATTCCTAAATGCTTAAAAAAATGGACGTAAACCAACTTCCCATTTCCTAACGTAACAAAACAATTTACATGGATACTATTTAATGAACTATAAACTAATTTTACGTACACTAACACTAAATATGGTTTGAAATTATTTTCAAATGGTGGCAACGTTGGAACAACATGGGAAAGTAGCAAGTAAGTAATGTATCCACGATCATGTTTTACGTAAATATATAAATATAAAATATTGTAAAGAAAGCTTGAAGATCGTTGCAAAAATGTTTAAAACAGTACAAAATGTGTTTACAAGTGTTTAGTGCATCAGTGGCATAAGAATTTACGTGTAGAATTGTGATGGGCATATATCCTACCTCACCTAAATGTTCAACCTCTGTTGGAAACTTGAGCCTTAAGGGAATTTATGTGGACTTATGACACACAAATAAATTGTTCATTAAGTTGATTCCAAACTAGTTCAGGAGACCACTTTCAGCACAATTTTCATAACATTAACTTACCTTATCTTCGTTTAGCACAGGGCACTCATAAATAGGATCATATTCTTCAAAACAATCGTTTTCCTTTGCTATTTTTCCTATTTCAAGCCATTCTAATCCTGTTGTTTCTGCTAACTGTTCACATAATGTTGATTTTCCTACGCCCGGTGTCCCTAAATAGTAAGAAAGAACGTCATTGTATATTAAATTAAGTAGAGGCCTAAGTTATATGTTATAGGTCAATTTAATTTTAATTAATGACATATTCTCATCTCATAATGTGGAAGACACATTAATTTAGGACAAGAAATGTAGATTACCTGTTATTAATATATTTGGCAAACTGCGCTGGGCCATATTTAATCTATTTCGTAAATTACGTTCCTTT
Source organism: Diploptera punctata (assembly GCA_030220185.1). Classification (NCBI taxonomy): domain Eukaryota; kingdom Metazoa; phylum Arthropoda; class Insecta; order Blattodea; family Blaberidae; genus Diploptera; species Diploptera punctata. The sequence continues at coordinate 302,621 of JASPKZ010002306.1, read as the reverse complement.
ATTAAATCGAAATTTCTCAACTTAACTACGTTTTGTTTTCCGAATCACAAAGAACCGAATGAAAAATATTATAAACACTCCATATTTTGTGCTCCACGTGTTTTCTCAGAGCGGTGCAACGTTCTCTATGGGTGCAACACAGGCCAGTAGATCAACATAGAGAACCGATAGAGAACGACGCAAATGGAAGAGAGCTGGAAGCATAGAGAACGGAAGAGAGTGGTGCCAGGCCTAATTTTTTCTGCCAACGCTAGGAGCGCTGCAGTCGCTATGTCGAAAAGCAAATTCATCTGCAGTGAGAGTGCAGCCAACAGACTTCCTGAATTAAATATTTTTTTTTTATTATTTGAAATGAGCTAACCTACTCTTAATTTAATTTTATCGTGATAAAACGTTTGTTTAAACTATTCCATGTAATATTAGCTTTGAACAATTTTTATACCTACTTTTTTTATTTATATCATAATAAACTGTATATTTTATTCTATTATGTTGGCTGCGTATTTTAAAATGTTGGAGTACTGTACATCAATTTTTGTTTGTTTAATTACAAGGAATTAATTTTCTGTTAAAATAATATTTTCCAGTAAGTATTATTAATACGTTTATGCATAAAAATAAATATTAAAATATATGAATTGGCTCATGTTTCCATTCTTAATATTTTTCCTTCGCATAATACAAGACTCTTATGCGACTGTTCCATTACTTACGTGCTCTAGTGGAAAATCTTCCTATGTATAATTGTTATTCTATATATTGCTTACAGAAATGCTGCTCTTGACCTTCATCTGGAAAGGGGTCATTGATAACTGAATTCACCACCAATACAGTGAAATGAATGGTTTATTGTAATTTAATACATTGTTTGATTGTACCTTTTTTTGTTAGGGACCAAATTTTGTTGGCAAAATATGTAGGGAAAGAAATTAAAAAAAAATTCAATGCATTAATTCTTCATAATTACTTAAATTCTCTTATTGTTTATTATTATTATTTTTGTTTATATGTCTAAAATAAATAAATAATTATTAAATGATATCTCTATTTTTATTTTAATCTTTCCTTGAAAATCAGGGTCATACTTTCTAAGAAAATGTAATGCAAAAAATAATATTATTTCTAAAAAAAATTTGAACAAAAAGCAAGTTTACATGAATACTTTAAAATAATTAATTGAATTATAAAATATTTTTCCAGTTTTCTAAAACTAATCAACTATCTTTCTGATGTTAGGAATAAATTCCATGTATTGGATAAAGAGTAAGTTGAGGGTCTTGGAAATTGAGATGAAGTTCTGAATTGATATATTCATAACACTGTGAGGTTTTATTTAACAATAATTTAATTGTTCAAATTTTACAGCTTGCCTCATAATTTTGTAAAACAGAAGACCGGTTTCTAAAGAAGATTCTCTTTCGAAATTGGTCCTGAGTTTTTCAATAAAATGAGGTGAGCTGTAAAATATGATGATTATTATTCCAGATATTCACGCGGCAAATTTAATGTGAAAGTGATAGTGGAATAACAGTGAAAATTATCCAGGTAATGACAGATTAAATAACCAGTCAGAGAATAGATATACATAAAAGACTCGAAGAAACCGATAGATAAAGTAAAAAGAAAAACAAATTAAGTTAGAATTACAGATAACCAAAAGAGTTTTTTCTCAAAAGAAAGATCGGAAGTATACAAGAGGTTAAGGACGTCCACGCACGTGGGAACAAGTTTCTCTATGCGTGGGAACAATCATATAGTCGAGAACCAGCAAACCGGAAGTGACCAAAAATATAAAACCAAAGACTACTAACCACAGACAAGGCCACAGACACAGCAACTATGATCTCCGATACCAAGGAAAATGACTCTCAATGCAATAGCTGCAAACGAGACGTCAACGCCGAGGACGACGCAATTGAATGCGAGTTCTGCAACACGTGGCAACACCTAAAATGCAGTGGACTCATGAAAGGGGAGTTCGATGTATTAAAGAGACCGAACCACAAGCTCACGTGGTTATGCTCAATATGCAAACCCAAACTCCTAAAAGTCACAGTAGCAGATATCGAAGAAAAAGTTACTGAGAAGATAAAATCGCAATTTCACTCCACCATGGAACAAATGATGATTCAAATAAAAGATGCAATCAGACAGGAGATCCAAACATCAACATCACACGCCTATAGACCAACAGTAATTTGTGAGACAGAAAGCATTACCACAGATATTCAGGGTCAGGAACAAGAAAAAGACAGGAACCCAAATAAAACATATTCCAAGGCAATAGCACATAATACAAAAAAGGGAAAAGAACAGGAAAATAACGAAGGAGAAATGAAAACGAAAGAATAAGAAACAGCACAACACACACGACAGGAAACAGCTGATGAGGGGAAGAAGGAAGAAAGAGGAGAACTACAGGCAGTAGCAAAAAAGACATGGATATTCGTAGGACGGCTGCAGGAAAACACAACGGAAACAGCAGTACAAAACTATCTAAAGAAGAAGAAGCAAATAAGAGGACCTATAATCTGCGAAAGAAAAAATATAAAGGCTGGGCAGGATGGGCAGATACAAGGCATTTAGAGTCGGAGTCGACTTTGACTACGTGAATCTAATAGAGGACCACAATTTCTGGCCGAAAGGAGTCACCGTACAAAAGATATCGATTTCGTAGGCAATACAACCAAGGAGTGCAAACTCGAACAAAAATCTTCTCTATCGGAACACGGGAGAAGGCTGTTAACAATGCAATATCATACATCAACTCGGATACAATTAAATAATATAGAACGCCATCGTAGAAAACCCGAAACATTTTTCTAACAGAAACCTACAGATCTACAAAGGCTTCTACAGCGCACACTCACTTGCAACCATCACCTCGGGAAGACCAGCTGGAGAGGTATCCATCTTCTTCAAGCTAGGGATCGGTAAACTGAAAGAAATACTACAATACAGTTATTGTGAAGACAGATTTACTAACGATCATAGGAACCTATATGAATCCACAAATGACAATAGAAAACGCAATGGAAATGATTATAGAAGCCATTTCCCAAACAAGAGAGGACAGAAACGTCATCATTGCAGGGGACCTCAACTGCAGAATAGATAAACAGAACCTCAAAACAGAAATCATAATGGAGGCCATAATGGAAGAAGGATTCACATTGATAAATAAGAAAACTCCTCACAACATACATTGCCTACAATGGAACTAGTGCGATAGACCTAGTCCTTTATAGAGGAAAAGGTTATAATACGTAATTCAACAAGAAGGGTTGTGGAACTCCACGGCAACGCCCATAAGAATACATATCCCTATCATAACAACCATAGAAATAGATACGAAAAAGGAGCCCAAAGAAAAGAAACAAGTCTCACACTCCAGAAAAATGAACCTGCAAATGCTAATGGAAAACAAAGAAGAAATTGATAGGACAAGACAACTCTGTGAACGACGGGAAACTGATAGAAGCCTCAAACTGTTATACATCGCTGATCAACCTGGCCACCTTGAAAAGGAAACAACGTCATGCACAAAATATGGTTCGACAGTGGATGTTATGGTGAGAGAAAGAAAACCCTACAAGCACATAAATATAGCTAAACACAGCAGGAAAACAGAAGATCTAGCTACATAACGCAAAGAGAAGAAAAAACATACAAACAACTGTTACAAGCGAAGAGAGCAGATCACCTGGAAAAAAGAAGCCAACAAACTAGCAGAAGATGCAAAGAAAGATCCCTTCGCAGCACTACGAAAGAAAAAACCGCACCAACAACTGGGACAATCACTATGAAGACATGGGAAGCAACATTTCGAAAGAATCTTGAATGTAAAGGAAGAAAGCATTCAACGCAACAGTCGAGTATGAAGTCCCACAATGCCCAATTCGCATAAGTACCTCAGAATTAAGAAATTTCATCCTTTCGGGGAAAAATCAGAAAAGCTGCGGGCCCAGACAATATATATATATATATATATATATATATATATATATATATATAAGAACATGTAAAAGAATCCGTAGAAATCTTGCAAGACCTCTGGACTGATTTAATGAATAAATGCTTAGAAATCGGACAGATACAGGAAAATTGGAGGGAAACCTCAATGAAAATTTTGTATAAGGGAAAAGGGGAAAAAGAAAATCCAGACTCGTATAGAGGAATCGTATTAGAAAACACGATCTTTAAAATATTCACCAAAATCCTCAACAACAGACTACAGGCTGAAGTCGATCATCTGATACCCGAATGCCAGTTCGGTTTTCGGAAAGGAAGAGGAACACTACAAGCTGTAGCATGCTTATGTGAACAAATAGATGAAGCGCTAAGACACCCGAAAGGAAAATTCTACACGATATTCGTAGATTTTCAGAAAGCCTTCGACCTGGTGAACAGAAAAAACTCTAATAGAGAAACTGAAGATGATGATTGGAAAAACACACCCACTGATAAAAACAATAGAGAACATCATGAAATATAACTACATAAGAATAAAAAATGACGTCGAAACCGGAGGAATCATCAAGCAAACAAATGGGGTATTACAAGGGGACCCCATCAGCCCTACACTATTCAACATCCTCACAGCAGACTGCCAAAATATAATAAATGGTGATCAAACAACTATAATAATGTATGCAGATGACATGGTGATTGGATCCCAAAATAAAGTAGAACTGCAGGAAACAGTGAATAAATTAGAAGAATGGGCACACCAAAATCAACTTGCAGTAAATGAGGACAAGACATTTCATATGACGTTCAGAAAAGGGGGAAGGAGAGCAGCAGAAGATACCATCACACTGGCAGGAAGTCCTCTAAAGACAGTCAACAGGTACAAATATCTAGGTATCACCATGCAGACCACAGCGACATCCTTCAGCATACACGTCCAAGACAGAAAAGCAGCAGCAATAAAAGCAATCTACAATATCAATAACCTTACAAAACTAACAACAGACACTGCAATGACACTTTTCCACACAACGATAGCTCCCATAGTTACATACGGAATCGAGATCATATGGCAGAAATTAACAGTCAGTGACCTCAACAAAATAGAAAAAGTGAAAGCAAGCTTCATGAAGAGAATCACTGGAACTGGAAAAACAGCACCATCCAGATTAATTTATGAACTCATGCGAGAAACATATTTCATAGAAGACATCAGGATAACATACCTCCTACCATCTACAGAACCATATCAAAAAGCAGTAAAAGTGAGGGAACAGAAACGGAAGGAAATAAATGAGGAATTTTACACCTCCAGTGCCATGACAGACAGAAACTGGACAAGAGAATGTCAGACACTGAGACACGTTGTAACCAGACTAGCGATACATGGCTTTCATCACAAGGTCTGTGAAAATAAAAAATTCCACCAGCCAACTGAAGACTGCAGATGTGCACTGTGCGGTGATAAGTGTAAACTTTATCATATCACAGAGTGTAAAAACAGAACAAAATCAATTAATGAATACAGCAAAGAGTGAATACAAGTGATCAGTGGAAAAGAACGTAAAACTTTCGAAACTAATGCTCTTCTGAGTGCTCCTTTATATTATTATTATTATTATTATTATTATTATTATTATTATTATTATTATTATTATTATTATTATTATTATTATTATTATTATTATTATTATTATTATTATTATTATTATTATTATTATTATTATTATTATTATTATTATTCCAGGAATTATTTGAAATGTGGTATACAAATGCCAAAAGTGACGACTGAGCAACCGGGGTGGACACTGATTAGTTATACTTTTATCGATAGATGGCGCAAGTTGTTTTGCCGATAATACAGTAAGGTGTAATAATAATAAATGAAAAGCGCACAAGTTGTGCATGGATCTAAGGTTACGCTATTGTTTATCTACGACGCAAAGCGCCAGCGCAAAAATTGCTCCCCGTGTATTTAAATGGATATGATGAAAGTTAAAAATTAAAATGTACCTGATAGTAGGTGTCGTCGTCCTCAACTTTGTTAAAATATTGTATGTAAAATTAACTGGGGCGCTTTCGGAAGTTATCTTCCATCTTCTGCAGGTTGACCTTCCGCTACTCGTTGTTGTGTACGGTGATGTATACCCATTATATGATGGGTAATCCCTGCCCATTATACGAGATCATCAAAAACAAGTCAGTTGCTGCTACAAACAGTTAGAGTATACATCACCGTACACAACAAGAACGAGTAGCGGAAGCTCAACCTGCAGAAGATGAAAGATAACTTCCGAAAGCGCTCCTGTTAATTTTATATACAATATTTTAACAAAGTTGAGGACGACGACACCTACCAACAGGTACATTTTAATTATTAACTTTCATCATATGACTTCACCTCAACGGAATTTGATATGAATTATACTAGTTATTGATTAAATGGATATGGTTTATCTACAACGCAAAGCGCTGGCGAAAAATTTTGCGCTGACATGTCGCGTCACGTATTCGAATCACTTGAATTCCGGACGCAATTTGCCAGCGTAAACAAACAAATCTTTAGAGAATAATAATAATAATAATAATAATAATAATAATAATAATAATAATAATAATAATAATAATAATAATAATAATAATAGCTTTATTTTACCTGGCAGAGTTAAGGCCTTAAGGCCTTGTCTACCACTCAACCAGGTGAGGAGGGCTTACAACTCAATGGTATTAATAAGCTGTTAGTTTATGCTGATGATGTAGTACTATTGGCCGATAGCGAGGAGATACTAAAGGACAACACGCACACACTCTTGAGTAACACTAAGAAATTAGAACTGGAAGTAAATATCAATAAAACTAAATATATGGTCACACGTAGAAATACATTATATAATGGAAATGGACAGCTAATGACAAATGAGGGAAATTTTGAGGAAGTGGCTGAATTCAAATACCTAGGAACAATAATCACAAGCAGGAATGAGATGCACAAGGAAATTAAACATAGGCTCAATTCTGGAAATGCGTGTTATTATGTATTACAGAGACTTTTGACTTCCCAACTCCTTTAAAAAAAAACGTTAAACTGAAAATATATAAAATTATTATTCTACCAGTTATATTATATGGATGCGAAACATGGACTCTTACTTTAAGGGAGGAACGGAGATTACGAGTATTTGAGAATAAAGTTCTTAGGGAAATTTTTGGACCAAAGAGAGATGAACAGATAGGTGAATGGAGAAGACTGCATAACAGTGAATTACATGGTCTTTATAGGAAGCCAGATATAATAAGAACAGTTACGTCTCGTAGACTGCGATGAGCAGGACATGTAGCGCAAATGGGGAATGAAAGACCTGCATGGAAGCTTCTTGTAAGAAAACCAGAGGGAAAACGCCCAGTTGGTAGACCAAGAAAGAGGTGGGAGAATAACATTAACTATGATTTGAGGGAAATAGATTATACGGGGGATGATTGGAAAACACTAGCTCAGGATAGGGATGTATGGAGAGCTTATGTCCGCGCGGCCATTAACCTACTGGTTCGATAGTGCCATTGAGTTAGTTAGTTATTAAGGAGGTGATGGGTGAAAAATTGACCATTTGAGATCAAAATTGGCATTTTTTGTACTAAAAATAGCCTGTACTCTAATGTATAGGCCTATGTTGGCAAAGTTTCAGAGGCCTATGGTGCTTCTAAGTGCCCTAAATTACGTCAGAGTTAAACGGCTGCGCCACTTAAATACTACCTGCATGCAAATCTTTAAACTTATTTTTCCACATTTTTATTTTCACTGCATTTTTGTACATTCAAATTGAATGGAATTCAGAAATGTTGTCCTAGAAGGTTCAAATTTTTACTAAATGTCCTAAAAACAATGGGTAACAAAGTAATGCATGGGTTTCATGATTGAAGTAGTATTTTAAGAAATAAAATAAAATGTATGCAATTATTATTATTATTATTTTTTTGTAATTCCACGCAAGAGGTATATTATTTTTTTCCTCGCTTTGTATTCATATTATAAGAATTCTAATGAATGGTGTTTTCTAAATATTTTAGGGGTCTTGTAAAAAAACAGACATTTTACTAAAAATGTGGAACCCATTTAATTATAATATACGCAAATTTAAAAACATAAAATAATTAATAACTTGTAAAATGAATGTCGCACAAGAATGAAACTTAAACTCATCATTATGTATCATACAGTGAATGTTTGTACAAAACATCAAGTCTCTAGCTCAAAAAATGTAGAAAATGAAATTTCACTCATCACCCCCCTTAATTTGTCCATTTGGATTGAATCACTCTTTATAAAAGCCGCCTTGGCACGTGACTGCAGTAAAAAAAATTGCCGATGCGTTAATAAAGGATACTTCTAATATACCGACTGGATTCGCGAATAAAGAAATTTTAGTCGCGAATACAGGAACTGTCTCGCAATTTTTTTACCCGCGAATGGAGCTTTTACTGTACTTAAAATCAAAACATCTGACGCTCAGAAAGAAATTAAATTGTTTCAATATTTATTTTGTGGCTTTGGTTTAAACATATGTTCCTCTAATCTTTTTGAGTGGTGTATTTGTAGAAATGTTTTCAGTCGAACTACCACACAAAACTGCATTATGAAGATTTCATAGTAAGAAAATGGCAATTCTTGTTGCAAATTGTAAAATTATCTTAGAAATTATAGTTCAATCGAGACACTAAAATAAAAAAAAGTAGGGATTAATCTCGTCTCAAAAACATATAAAATGAAAATAAGTTCAAACTCCTGAAAGTACAAACTAATATCAATCCATCCATACTAATTCTGCCGAAGGCAGGTCCTTCACTGCAATAATAGCATTTTCATGCTATGCTTGCAGCTTTACTAGGGAAATGTAGGTGTGGTAGCTTCCCGTTGCTTTCCACACAGGTGAAGGATGATGATGATGATGGCCATATGATTTCGGGGACCGTTTAGGCCTTAAAGTTTTCCTGAAATTTGTCTTACAGGTGAGGAAAAACCCCGATAAAAACCTCACCCAGAAAAACTGCCCCGACCGGGGATCAAGCCCGGGCCCGCTGCGTGACAAGGTAGCACGCTACCTCGAAACCACAGCGGTGGACACTAATATCAATAATTATTAAAATTAGGTTGTACTACAATCCGATTCATCCATATGTAGACCCCTTCATAAATTATTCTAGACCTGAATTAAATCCTATATTACTAATATATTATCAATTGCTCAACACTTGCACATGTAACATTATCTGAAACACTAAACTTGAATCAAACGCTAAGTGTTATCGGTTCTCTATGATGTGTAACATTAGCGGATGTAAGTGGTGATGTCATAGGACTGTCTGCTGCAATCAAAATGGCGACGGGGGTTGATTTGAGAAACTAAATTTGAAATTAGATTTTCTTGGTAACTATCATACTTGTCGGACAAACTTACGTTTAAGCCACAATTCTTCGTTTTTTTGCGCTCTTTCAGGAAATAATTATATTTTTTTCTACGGATCCCCATTGTCGTATGATCTGATGGGGTGGGGGACTCAGAATCCGCGAGTGACAATGAGCTACATGATAGTCTCATAAACTATGATGGGCAAAACATCTGGCATAAATGGGGAATGAAAATATGCATGGGGACTTTTTACATGAAAACCAGAGGGGAAAAATGCCCAGTTGATAGACCAAGAATGAGGCGAGAGAATAATATTAATCATGATTTGCGGGAAGCGAATAATTGGAAAAAATAACTCAGGAGATACAATGAGAGTTTGTGCCTGTGAGATCTTCAACCTCCGAGTTTGATAGTGCCATTTACTTAGTTTTCCCCAAAACTCAATAATTATCAAGTCTACTAAAATAATTTACACAATTTCCTAAGTGTTTATTAAAAGAAACCATTTCACTTTTAGCTGAATATACAAAACCAGGGGTCACCAATTAGATTTCATGGAGGTCCATTTTCAAAGAAGTAAATTAGGTGGAGGTCTGGAACCACAGTTCATTAAAGATACGAAGTGTTACGACCTAGATTATAATAGGTCATAAAGTAGCGTCCCATAAGGGATATTAAGTTAAAATGGTTCAGTATTTTTAACTGACCTTGGCCCGAGCGGTAGACTTTCGGTCGTGACAGAAGTGCTATAATCACAACTAACGGGACGTCCGTTGTATATGTCGGAAGTATCTGTAAACGGGAACATCATACTGAACATAGAAACATATAAAACAAAAACACATTTATTATAAATGTTAACATTACATAAGACATATCCAATAATAAAACAATTATAAACATCTTGGGCAAAGAAGCTAGTGAATCGCCATGTTTGAGCGCGCCGAATTTAAATTAACATGAGAGAGCTTATTAAGTCAACTGTAGATTATTTAAACCTTTATTAATGTTAACTTTAACTATTTATTTCAACCGTTTGGTCTCCTTATTTTGCTAATTCATAGTTATTAAAATTTAACCAAATTAATCTTACATTTTTAGTGTTTTTTCTTAAACTTTATAGTTTTGAAGTTAAGTTGATGGTCCACCATAGTGATGAGAATTAAAACTTATACTCACACATGAAGAGGGATGCGTTCAAGGTCCTAAAGGAAGCTGTAGTGAATACTTCAGTCCCTGCCTCCAGACAGCCGTTTTGGCTAAACTATATGAGTATATATGTGATTTTTCCAGCTTTCCTATTTCCAAATTTGTGGAAATCCTAGTTCCCTTTCTCTTTTACTTTCTAAACTTGTCCCTAATTGTGGGAATTTCTCATCGTCGCCTTCACTTTCCAAAACTTTTACCTAATGTAGTTCAACTTTCCAAACTTTTATCTAATGTAGTTCAACTCTGGTCTTTCTGTCAAAACATGTTGATACTTTGAAACTACATCCTGGTGTTGTTGTGACAGATTTCGACAACCACAATGAGTCCAGGATAACTTTAATTAAAATATTATAAAACTCTACTCGTTCTTTTATTTTCTAAAAGCCCTTGGTATGGATTTTAAGTATGACTAACTAGTATATTTAAGTGCGATTATTCATTTTCTATCTTATGGTATAATTAATTAGTATATTGCTGTAACTGTGATTAATAATTTATAGTTTTTCTTTACGTGATTATTAAATAATAGTTTTTATTATCATTTTCTTTTTAAGTATGACCTATATCGCTACACGAAGCTTTTATTAAGTAACTAATATTATAAGGAAATTATTTAAATTATGAATTGCAGAAATTAAACAAGACACATGGTAAATACTAAAAGGATACAGCACAGTAGTATACATTTATTAATTCTAATAATTATTAATAAGTTTATGATAAATTTAACATATGGTCAGAGGAATATTTAAATTTCTTCTTCTTCTTCTTCTGCTTCATGAAATTAGGCCTTTTGACCTGTTTTCACATCAAGTGGGATTTAATGAATCCTCCCATCTAGTAAATGGGCGTCCAACATTTCTATGTCCTATTGGTTTGTACTTTAGTAACAGCTGAGGGATTCTATCTGTAGGCATTCTCTTGACATGTTCATACCAGTTGTTTCTCATGTTGTCAATTCTATTTGTTAAATTGAAAATATTTAAGTCATTCCTAATATCCTCGCTTCTTTTCTTGTCCAAAATTGTCACACCTGCTACTGAACTTCATTTCTGCAGTTTCTATTTTCCTTCTGTCTGAACGGTTAAGAGTCCAATTTTCACTTGCATATATTAAGACAGGCACTGCCATAATTTTGTAAAATTTTAGTTGTGTGCTCCTCAAAGTTTTATTTTTCAGTGTCCGTCTTATAGTGCCACACATTCTGTAAAATCTATTTAATTTAATATTAATATCTTCCTTCTGGCAGTATTTCAAGATTTCACGATACCAAGTTTCAAACGGAATTCCGTTCATCTTCAGTCAAATCTCCGACCATAAGCAGTACTGCCAACTGAGCCAACAATAATACTATCATGTCATGAAATTTAGTACAATTTGTTGTATTCGACGTTTTAAAAACAAATTATTAATTCGATATTTAACCAGTCCGGAAATCAAAGTCCCAGGGTCCGGATCCGAACCGCGGCCTGCCAGTTGGTGACCCCTGTTCTAAATCAATCAATACTTATTAGGAGGGAGTCGAACCATTTTTGCAACAAACTATTGGCAACATTTTAAAATTAGTAACAGTAAAATAAGGGGCATGCTATAGCGTAGTTGGTTAAGACAATAAGCTACAGGATGGAAGGTTAAGGGTTCAACGCCTGAAAAACTCAGGATTTTTAAACTGACTCAAACTTACTGGCAGCATATGATCCTGGGGTCAATTCAGCCTCTAACAGAAATTATTACTAGAACCTACTTCTGGGGATAAAGGTGGCATCATGCTGGGCTGACATCATGAGCCAATTGTTTGGAAAAGTTAAGATCCTTAACATTCTCTATCCCAAGAGCCTCCTAAAGCCTGTAGAGGGATCGCTTACCCTTCTAACAATAAAATAAATTCTAACTGTTTTCTAAGTAACATTCCTTGTGTTCTCTTCACATATCAAACAGGAACTGGAGAATGCATATGCTAAGCAGCACAATTGAAAGAAGCCTGATCAAACGAGAAGTGTAGCTACTATTTATGCCTATATGTATAAGAAAAATAGGGGTGTGTCTGTGTCGTGGACACGGCCGTGTGTTTAACGTGAATACGTGTACATAGTGGGTAATATTTTCTTTGACCATATTGTATGTATGTAGCCGCCCCAGCTGCAGATATACTGGCGACGTCGTTGATCCGCTAGGACGTATTTATTGTTTTACGTTCACGGAATCGCTTTACTCTGTCATATGGTGTTTTATGGATACCAGTGGATTGCCCTTGAGAAGGCCTTTCCAACCGTATGCGATCTCTATATTTTGATTTGGCTTTTGACGAGTATAGACCGACATTGCATTATTTAATTTCTTACTTTAACACCATATCTATTGACTATAACTATTTCACACTTATATTTCATATATTCAATTGATAGATCTTCACGAGAGCTGACGACTGAAACTAAAGAAACGTCGTAACTTCTCAGAGTCAAAATTTATACTAAACAAAAATTATGTGACACAGCTAAACGACCTCAAAATGTCGGCGCTTTCCCCTCCGCCGCGCGCGATGTGTCACAGTCCACACTGAACGTAACGAATTCTTTGATCCTATATCTATCGAGTGGTGTGATTAAATTTTGGATGTAGATGATAGAAGGCATGTAGCTGCAACACCAAACTATATCCTCTAATTTTGTTATCAGTTTTCTGAATTGCCTCACACTACGGTCGCAAATTTAAAGGCATATTCACGCCAAAACAACAGCAATTTAAATACAAGCTTTCAAATAACATCTTGTCATTATGAGCCATGGACTTATTTCACTTCCCAAAATTCATACCTGTTCTTTCCATTTGAGATGTGTCCAGCAACATTTCTTCTTCCTGCAAGTTGACAAGTGAATAATAAAATTGGAATTCTGGCACTTGCCATCATTTGTGTATGTTTTTTTTACCAATTATCTCCACAGCTGAGTATTTTATCTGTTAATTTCAATGCTTGTAAATCTGTTCTTATATCTTAATTTATCATTATCTTAGTAAAACAACCTGCTGCTGATCTTAAGAATTTAATTTCATCTACCTCGTTAAATATCATTGTAGACTCTTCTATTGCTCTATTTTTTAGATATCTTCTGATTGTTCCATTAAAAATAGATACATTTATTTATGTTCAAAATCTCTATTATGGACAAAATAAGGTTTAATAATATCGTAAGTTTACAAGAATACTGCAAAAAAAAAAAAAGAATAAAATCAAAATTAAAACTGATGCATCGTTCTTCTAATCTAAAATATTTATGATTACATACCAATTTTCTAGTGTAGTAACCAGACCCAGACTTGTGTTCTTTTCCTTTAAAAAAAAAGACATAATACTAAAACATTTTATATTTCAGTCTTATTCTTTCACTGAAGAAGGCAAGGAAGAGCAAAGACTTAAGTGATGAAGAGTAAGGAATCAAATATATGCTGTGCTAAGAGTTATCAACAAAAGTGAAACAAATCCTTATCGCTGTGGTGTCGAGGTAGCATGCTGCCTTGTCACGCAGCGGGCCCGGGTTCGATCCCTGGTCAGGGCAGTTTTTCTGGGTGAGGTTTTTATCGGGGTTTTTCCTCACCTGCAAGACAAATGTCAGGCCCAAATGGTCTCCGAAATATGGCCATCAACATCATCCTTCACCGGTGTGGAAAGCAATGGGAAGCAACCACACTTACAATTCCTTAATAAAGCTGCAAAGCATAGCAGTGAAAGACCTGCCCTCGGGCAGAATTACTATGGATGGATGGATACTGTGAATTTAAGATCTTGTTCTTAAAGATAGATAACCATTATTTATTAATTTATAAATGAGTTGGAGAAAATATTTGGTTAAACTTTACAACCTGTGACGCAACTTTTTTAATTCCTTCATAAACTCCTATTATAAAATTTATATACTTTCTTTTTTAAACATTTTTATACTCTGTCTTCCTGAACTTTAACACATTGGTGACGGGCCACGGAGATCTCCGTGTTTAAATGGCCAGCGCTAGACGACGGGTCACGGAGATTTCCGTGTGTACGTTTTCTATGGTTTTGAAGGAGCATGCATTTTTTTTCTCATTGTGAAATAAACTTTAGTTGTTTTTGTACCCCTCTCTTCTCTTTTATGAAATTGCCAACTTCACAGAAAGAGTTGTTTACAATTTTAAGACAGATGGATGGTGAAATATGGAATTTTAGTGCCGATAGGCGATTACGGGATACGTATGTAACCTGTAAATATATGTTGCAGAGGGGAAAAAATTAGAAGAAACACTATTTTGCGTTCTGGAGCCGAATTTATATCTGTGGCATCATGTCCACCAGGATAATTGTTATAACAGTGTGGCTATAGCTGAAAATTTGCTCGCATGAAATACGATAGTTTGTGGAACAATGAGGATTAACAGAGGGCTTCCAAAATCATTTGTGGAAGCAGGAAATGAACTCAAACCAGGAGAATGTGTATTTTGTAGTAAGGAGGACCTTTTGCTACAAACATCGAAAGATAAAAGATACGTAAGAATGGTTAGCACATTGCATCAGGCAACACGAGAGTGGGAGGGGTAAAGTTGTAAAAATGCCCTATTGAATTCTTCAAAATAACAATTATGTGGGGTGTAGACAGGGCTGACCAGTACCTATCATATTACTCCATCCTTAGAAAAACAGTGAAATGAAGCAAGAAAGTTGTATTGTGGCTTGTGAATTGTGCACTCTTTAATGCTTTTTGGGTCTATAAATTTCAAAATCTTAACAACAATATGTCAAACAGAAGTTTTTTGCTTGAAACAGTCTCTTGTTTGGCAGTCGTGAAATTAGGAACAGATGATAGGGAAGAGGAGGAAAGATAGAGTGAAAAGGACACCATGTCAAGACCCACCAAGAATGCTGAGACCATTTAAAATGATTTAAACATTTTTTCTAACAATTATTTCAGCATATTTTTTTATGATATTTAACTACATACATAGTATGAGGATGTGGCAGCCATATTGATTTAATGAATATTCTATGCAACATATTGATTTTAATGAATATATTTAGATTATATTAAAACTCAGCAATTAAGATGGTACAGACATGTCCAGCGAATGGAAGAGGATCGGCTACCAAAATTTGTTTTGGAATGGGAACCTGAGGGAAGATGAGGCAGAGGAAGACCTAAAACCTCCTGGAGTCAGGGAATACACGAAGGAGAAACATCTACAACCAGGAGATTGGATGGACCGACAAAATTGGCTATTGGGAATCGGAGGATGTCAAAGACATTAATCAACCGATGACCTATCTATCCAACAACAAAGACATGTTCCAGTGCAGCCAACATAGAGTATGTACTAATTAACTGTACACATATACTTCAGAATTTCAGACCTTACTATTTATTTTTGGATGTTGCATTCTTTCACACGTTAGAGTGCTTAAATTGAGTTAGGTTAGCTTTTAGGTTGGTCTTTCACAGGTTCCATCCATCCATAGTAATTCTGCCCCAGGGCAGGTTTTTCACTGCAATCATAGCATTTTCATGCTATGCTTTGCAGCTTTACTAGGGAATTGTAGGTGTGGTAGCTTCCCGTTGCTTTCCACACCGGTGAAGGATGATGGCCATATGATTTCGGGGACCGTTTTCACAGGTTAGAGTACTTAAATTGTATTAGGTTAGCTTTCAGGTTCGTTAAATATCGTGTATATGTTTGCTGCATCGTGTGATTCCATAGTGTAAACCACTTTGCATTTTTGAAGAGAAAAATTATACACTCAGACTGGGGCTTGTACCCAGGTCCTTTGGCTTTCTAGGCAAATACTCTTCTGACTGAGCTATCTGAGCAAGTTCCAATCTTTTCTCTTATGTACACTGTTAATTCCCGCACACCAAATGCTATGAAACTTTTGCTTCTATCTTGCAAATGGTGGCTTCTTTATTAAGAAGACATTTATTTGGTAATTTTACATTACATTATAAAGCCGTATGGGCTCTTTCAATGCTCAGATGGCTCAGTTGGTAGAGTATTGGCCTAGAAAGCCAAAGGTCCTGGGTTCAAGCCCCAGTATAATTTTTCTCTTCAAATATGATTTATCCATCATCACTACCTATCATATATTGGAGAAGTGTAACTATGCATTCCAAGCGCCCCAACCTCAGAAGTGGGTTATAATAATGCTGATACCAGGAGAGAATAGCAAAAATGTCACAATGACAACCCGGTGCCACTGAATATAATTAATATATATATATATATATATATATATATATATTCCATCCATAATAATTCTGCCTGAGGACAGGTCTTTCACTGCAATCATAGCATTTTCATGCTATGCTTTGCAGCTTTACTAGGGAATTATAAGTGTAGTAGCTTCCCGTTGCTTTCCACACTGGTGAAATAATAATAATAATAATGATGATGATGGCTGGATGATTTTTGGGGACCGTTGGGCCCTAAGCTTCCTGATATGTCTTACAGGTGAGGAAAAACCCCGAAAAAACCTCACCCAGGAGCCTGTCCCAACCGGGAATCGAACCCGGCCCGCTGCATGGATATATATATATATATATATACCGCTGGACAATATATCATTCGCTATCATGGCAGCTGCCGCTGTCTTCCGGAAACCAAACGCCATTCCTTTCTTGGACAATATATATGGTTGGTTGGTATCTAATGTCAGGCACTTGATAATGAAATCATTCACTCTCTTGCACTCCAATATTTAGCAGAAAGGCTGATCTCTTCTACAAAAGCTGGACAACGGAGGAGATGGTTTCTTTCCATAGCAGTATATATATATATATATATAATTTCATTATTAGTTATAAATTTATATTTTTATTCTTATTTATTGTCCCTCTAAATATATAACAAAAACAGAATTATGAATTTTGTAGACACCTGCACAAGTGTCTGCAGCACACCTGGACTCCGCATTAAAGCTTTATTTGGAAGCAAGAAGGAGAATGGAGTTCATCCAAGTACCTGGTCAACAGATAACTACTACTAGTAATTTACTTTCTTGAAAATACTTTCATTTTAGAGTAAAATATAACATTAAAAAAAAAGGAAGTTGATTTGTAAAATGTATCTTCATGAAATTATATCAGTGTATTTACAAAATCTGAATCTATACACTATAAAAATTCAATACATTATCTTAAAAGGTTTCAGAGAAAATGGGACGTAAGTTCTGTTTATTCAGCAATGACAGGATACACTTGAACAGTGAATTGGTTCAAATTTTTCTGAATTGCGCTTCTTGTGTATCAACCATTTCCGAAAATTTCCTGGCAAACCTCTATTCCTGTCCATGATGTCACCTGCGCATCTTCAGTTGGACGGTTCCTTACCTTTAGCAAAACTCTCACTGCATCTTTAGTTTTTCAAGGATTAACATGGTCTGGTTGCCTACTCTGAGCCGATAGAGTACCTTCCTTTGTTTCTTATTTTATTGGCCAGCTGAAATGGGATAAGTTGGAATGCATCTTGGAGTGAGAGTGGTATGTCTGTATTTTATTTGTGTTTTTGTAAAATATTATGAGCAGTATTTAATATCATATTTTATTTTAGAAAGAAAAATTACATTTGAACTGGGAATTGAACCCCGGATCTCTGACTCTGTACGTCAGTGCGATAACCGAACTTCCAATAGGAACGACAAATTTTTTTCCACTTATAAAATTCTCCTGTCATCCGAAGGTGTTCATATCGGAGGTTCTAATGGCATAACGGTTATTTCACTGACGCACAGAAACAGAGATCCAGGGTTAGACTCCCAGTTTGAATGTAATTTTCCTCTCTAAAATAAAACAATATCCAATTATAGAAAATGTTAGTTTAAAATATAGCGTCAAAATAATAAGCTTTATTGCTTAAAAGTAATGTTTAAAATCTTAATAAAAATACTTCAAATAGAAGTTGTCAGGTGACATTGTTGATAGCGATGACTATTGGCCTTTGGAAGAAAGGAGAATCGTATAAGTGGAAAGAAATTTGATGTTCCTATCGTAAGTTCGAATGGCATAATGGTTACTGTACTGATGCACAGTCAGAGATCCAGGGTTCAACTCCGTTTGAACATAATTTTTATTAAAATTCATCGGAGAACATTTTGTTTAAACAACTCACCTCATAGGATTCATGCTTCCATGGTACCGCGGTTTCAAACACAGTCGTGTTCATTATCAGCCATAACTCCGACTGACAAAATTCTTCGGCCATCAACTGTTCTCTTGTCACCATCTTTAGTGCTGCCATTTATGGTTAAATTTATGAACTTCGAAATCAAAGTAATTTTGTTAGGGATATCAAAATTCATTGTTCTTCTTTATTTTTCTGAATGTATATTTTCTCCCAAACTGTCAATTCAAAAGGCTTCTCTACTTGTTTTAAAAGTTTAACTTCTCTTCCAATTAGATGTTCTAATAAACTATGTGCAGAAAAATCTGCAATTGCTGCACATAGTCTATTAGAACATCATAAAATTGGAAGAGAAGCTAAACTTTTAAAACAAGTAGAGGAGCCTTTGGAATTGACAGTTTGGGAGAAAATATACATTCAGAAAAATAAAGATAGATCAATGAATTTTGATATCCCTAACAAAATTACTTTGATTTCGAAGTTCATAAATTCAACCATAGATGGCATCACTGAAGATGGTAACAATAGAACAGTTGACGGCTGAAGGATTTCGTCTGTCAGAGTTATGGCTGAGGATGAACATGACTGTGTTTGAAACCGCGGTATCATGGAAGCATGAATCCTATGAGGTGAGTTGTTTAAACAAAATGTTCTCCGATGAATTTTAATGATTATACCTCATAATGTTTACTTCCCAACATTAATTTAATATAATTTTTATTTCTAAAATAAAACAATATTCAATTCTGGAAAGTGTTAATTTAAAATGTAACATCAAAATTTAATATAACTAACTCAACTAACTCACTGGCACTATTGAACCCGTAGGTTCATGGCCACACGGACATAAGCTCTCCATACATCCCTATCCTGAGCCAATGTTTTCCAATCATCCCCTGTATAATCTACTTCCCTCAAATCATAGTTAATGTTATTCTCCACCTCATTCTTGGTCTACCAACTGGGCATTTTCCCTCTGGTTTTCCTACAAGAAGCTTCCATGCATGTCTTTCATTCCCCATTCGTGCCACATGTCCTGCCCATCGCAGTCTATGAGACTTAACTGTTCTCATTATATCTGGCTTCGTATATAGACCATGTAATTCACTGAATTTAATATCATATTTTATTTATATTCTTGTATTAGAAAAGAATTGAATACACAAGAATCAATTATATCTACAGTTAAAAAATACAGACCAAATAGATACATTTTACAAATCAACTACGAATGCCAAACTAAAGGATATCAAAAGTTGCCCTACACTATAATCCATAAGGAAAAAGAAATATAGGCAGACCATTGAAGAGATGGCATTAATAACTACTTCGAGATAGAACAGGTCTGAAGGCCTATCCTTGGGGTGATTTATATTATTGCTATTGTGATTAGCAATCATTTTAAAGTTAGCTCAAGTTATCTTTCATATACACCATGCCCACAAATATAGTATCATACTTTAAACTACTACTACGTCACTTTGGATAATCGTATCTAAATGGAATTGGTAACAATCAAAAGAGAAACTCAGAAAGTTTTGTGCATATTAACAATTGGAGAATAATGGACAACAATACAGAAACTAAACTAAATTTAATCTTTTTTTTTGTGGTCGAAATGGGTTCATTGTTGGATGTTTAGCAGACAGGTTAAATGTGAATATTTGCTGCGGTGCTTTTGAAATTGTGTTATTTTAAGAAGTTGTGAAATAAACTTTAAGGAGTTATGGCGAACCCCCAAGAACATAGTTGATGTGTTTTGGAATATCACACCACGCAGAGTCCGGTGCTGGTCCACGTGCTTTTTAGGCGAAAGTTTCAACATCAAGCTCCTACACACAAGTCAATTTTGAAGTGGTACCGTGATTTTGTGGATTGTGGCTGCTTATGTATTCAAAGGAAAGGCCATTCAGGGAGACCATCTGTTGATACATGAATTGTGGATCAAGTGCGGGAAGCATTTGTGCATAGTCCCAAGAAGTCTGTCCATAGAGCTAGTCAACAGTTAAACATCCCTAAATCCACCGTATCTAAGATCCTACGTACATGAGTGAAGTTCCACCCCTACAAACTCCAATTAGTGCATAAGTTGAAACCTGATGACCATGCAAAACAATTACATTTCTCTGAGCATTTCATGACACTAATGGAGAATAATGAAGAACTATCAGAAAAAATAATTTTCAGTGATGAGGCAACTTTCCACGTTAGTGGAAAAGTGAACAGGCATAATGTCAGGATTTGGGGGAGTGAGAATCCAAACACCATTGTGGAAGTTGAAAGAGACTCCCCTAAAGTGAATGTCTTTTGTGCCGTATCGAAACGTAAAGTCTATGGCTCATTTTACTTTCTAGAGGCCTCTGTCAATGTGCAAATTATCTTGATATGCTCACTAAATGGTTATTTCCACAATTTGAACAAAACGAAGGCAATGAATATCTTTTCCAGCAAGATGGTGCATCTCCTCATTGGCATTTGCATGTTCAGGAGCATTTGAATGACCAGCTTCCAGGAAGATGGATTGGACATGCCGGAGATGATGATAATGTTTTTTACAAGTGGCCGCCGAAGGTCACGACTTCTATTTATGGGGTTACATAAAGGATCGTGTCTATGTACCCCCATTCCCTCAAAACCTGCAAGTAGTCCAGCTTCGTATCATTGCTGCCATCCAGTCCATTTCTTCACATATGTTGGAGGGTGTCTGATGTGAATGGGAATATCGCTCGATGTCTGCAGCGTCACTCGTGGGGGCCACATTCAATGTGTATGAAGTATAGCAAAAACTTTTTGAGTTTCTCTTTTGATTGTCACCAATTTCATTTAGATACGATATAGTAGTAGTTTAAAGTATGACACTACATTTGTGGACACAGTGTATATTAAATACGTTAACTACTTAAATTATAATGTCTTATCTCGGTCCAATATCTCTGTATATTTCCTTTTAGGTCAAGAATCCATAGTCTGTTTGCTATGTTTATGCTGAATTTATTTATTTATTTAGGTATATCCATCATTTAATCAAAATCAAAGTGGGAGGTAACACTATGAGGTATTTACATTTATGAATGAGTTGGAGAAAATGCTTTAACATCTCACCTCATAAAGTTGCGTATCTTCACGATACCGGTTTCAAAAGTATAATTTTACTTCCATCTTCAGTCAAACTCCAACTCATAAAGTTGCATGTCTTCAGTTTGACTGAAGATGGAAGTAAAATATTATACTTTTGAAACCGGTATCGTGAAGATACACAACTTTATGAGGTGAGATGTTAAAGCATTTTCTCCAACTCATTCATTAATATCTATCATTGTAACATTATTGACACATTTATCTAAATCTTCTGAGTTAACACGAACCCGATAGCTTGAAGGATTTATATTCATTTTCCACTATGCATTCTCGGCCTCTGATCTCTGTCCTTTATCCTTGTTCAGAGTGATCACAACAAAACACAATGTTGCAAACTTTTCATACTCCATTAGTGTTGGTTATATTTTATTCATAAAAACTTATAATACCTCCATGAAGTGACAGGTCCAGAATTCCCTTGGCCTACCATAAAGGAAAATTTAAAAATATAATTAAGAATTTAAAGGAACTGCAACCTCTTAATACAGCAAATTCTTGTATCATCACAAAGGATTTATGACCCCCAAGAATGAAGGAAGCTGGTTATATTAATTTTTAATTTTCAACAAGTGCAAAGTACATAATATATATAGCAATTTTCTTGAATAAAAAAAGATCATTGATCACTACTATGGAAAAAAACAGGTACTATAAATACTTTTGTTTCCTATTTCATCACAATGAAGAGATAACACTAGTTTTCAAGCATTTTGGGGGGGAAAAAAATCAATAACAGGATTTTTTTTTCTGAATAAAAGCCATGAACTAAATTAAAAGAAAGATTTAAAAGAATTTGCATCAACAGAAGTTTTATCAGAAAATAATGTATTTTGTGCATTCACCAAATTATTTTAATTCTAACACATTACTGATAGTCCAATAACTACAAATATTTTCATAAAATTTGAAAAATTGAGCTTTAAGTTGAAAATTCACACCCATAAGTAAAATGATAGCATACAAATATTCAGTCACCTATTTCATATGAAATTTGAAGTGAGCCCCATGCTATAAATCATATTTCATTTCCTCAAACTATTCAAGCTAGTAATGGCATCTCATTCTTTGGGACTTCCTAGCCTTAGCCCAGAAAGAAAATGGACTCATCAACGTAATTCCACACAACAACAAATTTGAACTTTTTGTCGCTCGCAGAAATGAAAATAGGTGGTTTTAGTTAATTGGCATGCGCTGATTTTGAATTTGAAGTCCGTTTTTCTCTATCACCTAACAGTTTTTTGCAAGGACGTGTTGAACGTTTTTCATTATATTTTGCATATTATTGCTTATCTGCACTTAGTTAAAATTTTTTTTTGCAATAATATTGCTACAAGCAATTAATCTATGTAAAACCAAATCATATAAGATCCAAAAAGTTAACATTTTTTTTCTAAGAAGGATAAATAAGTAGTTACGTTACAACACATGCTTAAATTGTAGCAAAAATCTCACCTTTCAAAACTTCTTCCTGGATGACTTACGCCGATAAGATGGCTCCGAAACGTCTGTGATAAGTTGCCAGCAGTAATCAGCAAGCATGTTGGTCACTAATTTCCCTTTATAACGCCTTTCCATTTCTAAAATGTCTTCGTGGAACCTTTCGCGCCATGTTCATCACTGACGTCACTCAAGTTCGGTGAAGAATCACTATGTTTAACAGGTCGCATGGCTGACTGCAAATTTGGATACTGAAGAGAATGCTTATTTTTTAAAGTGAAACCAGATATACTGACCATACAGAAATAAGTCAGTGATGTGGTCCGTAGGTTCCCTCCACAACATTGGAATGGCAAATGGCATGCACGAATGCGAACCTTTTAACCACCCTATTAAAATCCTTTGGCAGTTTGTACAGCAAAAATTGGGGGCCCAATATTTATCAGTATCTCCAAATTTACTATAGTTCCCGAAATATAAATTGTACGCCTTTATAACTAGTTCTGCGCTGAGATTTTGTACAATACTCTCCACATACGTAACAGAATAAATTAGGAGAATTCTTACAGCGGCGAGACATTGCAAAATTATAAAAACACTAAAACTTACGTATTAAAATATATTATAGTAGATTGCTTTAATTCAATTTCTTTATAATGATACACAATAATGCATATATCAACACTTCACATCACAATGATGTAATGTAAGACGAACTGCACAGAATGAGGTATTACAAGTCATTACTTCACGTATTTGACAGTGACAATCAGGAAATTTTGTATACCTGTGTATTCCTGAGGGTTTAACAATCCCCAAGAATAATAAAACCGCGCAAAAGAAAAAGTTTGAGAGACAATAGCACCTGCAACTCTCATGGAAACGATCACTTCTGCTAAAGGTTGTCGTCGAAATATCTGACTCTGGTTAGGTGATTGGAAAAAACTAATATTTTTGTCTTCTGCGAGTCCGAAAACAAAGTTATTGATACATTACGAGCCTGCGAGTAATCCTTTGTTGTTGTGTGTTATCAGAGAGTGAGGACAGACTGTGTATCAAACTCAGCCACAATTAAATGTTTTAAATTATTATATCAGGGAAAAAGATTAGTTTACCTTTACCAAGAATTTTTCTAAGTTCTACAGAATCATAGTGCACACGCGCAAACACTTAAAGAAACTTCCACTAGATGGCAGACATGTGTGAAATCAGAATGACCAACCTTTGCAATAAATTCCCAAACTTTTATAATAATGGATGTACACCAACTTCCTCCTTCCTAACCTAACAAAATAAATTACATGCATATTATTAGTGATATAATAATAATCTGATGTACACTAACTTGTACCAACGGAACCTAACAAAATGAACAACCATTTCTTAAAATATATTTTCTAATGTTGGTCAGTCCGACTTCACAGACAAATCCTCCATTTAGTGAAAGTTTCTTTAAACATTCGCATATGCACATTACGATTCTGCAGAACTTCGAAGAAATCATAGCATATGTAGATAAATATTTAATAATTAAAAAAAATGTTATAAGCATCATTGCAAAACATTTAAAATAGTACAAAATTAATAAATTACAATAGGAAGTAACATTATGAGGTTGTTCTTAATAAATAAGGTGAGTCTGTTGCATCTTACCATAATATTACGAAATGTTAGTAAAGACGGAAAAAGTACATAGAGCAACAGTATTACAAGAATGTAGTATGGGAAATCATAAGTATTCTAAACTTGAGCCATCTTTTGATTCATTGGACTAGTTCTTTTGGATCGACAAGAACAACTAACTTGCTACAAATAATAAGCCATACTGATACCGCACATGGTCTGAGAAGTATAGCATCGAGTTTTGAAGTAGTTTAATACAAACATATTCTGTTTCAACCACTGCAGAAAGAACAATTTGTATCATGTATTACGTCATTATAGTTTGTGCTCAGTCTAATCTCTATTGCTTGAGACATCCCTTGGTCTATAATTATTAAAATCTTAAAACTTATTATATGTGGGTATGTGTATGTTCAAATGCCATCCATTCCACTTTACAAGCTTTCATTCCATGCTAGATGTCATTAATGTGATCTATTTTCAATTTATTCACCACTTCAGCAAATCAAGTTCATAGGTGATGTGTCATTGTATTGCATACAGAGAGGCGTGTAGTATGTTTAAACACCAAAGGGATCGCCAGGCTTAATGGCCTATCCAATGGATGAATCACTTCCAACATTATCACACATGTGCTGCATAGAGGTTTTGGATTTAATTCAGGCATCTGATGTACGGTCCAGCAATTAAAAACACTGTATCTCAATCACCACCTCTCCCAGCCCCAAGACTAAAAATTTCATCATCATCATCCTTCACGGGTTAGATCTTTGAGCCCAGCGCTTTCTTGGTCTTCCTACTGATCTTCGTCCTCCAGGATTATACATCAGTGCCATTCTTTGCAGATGTTTTATCCAATTGTTCCTGCATTTTATGTTGAAGAAGTGTTTGTACTTTTAGTACCTCTCTAATATTCTAATTTTTAATACAGTATGTTCTTCTCTTGTACAACCTTTCACAGACTGTAGGAATCTCATTTCTGCTGTCTGAATTTTACTTTTTTCTTTTTCCTTCAGGACCCAGGCTTCAATTCCATACTCATCACTGGTAGTGCCATCGTTGAGTAAAATCTTAGCTGCATATCCTTTCTTACTTTGTTCCTCAGTGTCTGTCTGATTGTCCCACAAATATGTTGAAATTTTTGCATTTTCTTATATATATATATATATATATATATATATATATATATATATATATATTGTTCTTTGTCAGAAGTTATACAAATACTGGAAGTGTGAAACCTGTTTCAACACTTTATCTTCTATTACTATTTTTGTTCTTATTGGGTACTTTCCATGGAATACCATTACTTTAGACTGAACATTTTATAATTAAAATTTCTAACCCCACCAGGTATCAAACTCAGACCTACTAGTCAGGAAGCATGCATGCTACTAGTTGAGCCAATGCAGGAGACAGCTTGTAATGTATTGTACTATGTTATTTAATGACTTGATCCAAAGAAACAAAGTATACTATAACTGTCAATATATTTTCTGACCAGAGCTAGTCGCTTGAATAGGTATGGTCTGGCAGCATTATCATCACCATGACAATAGACTGAGATAGGTAGGGGATGATGATGTTTTGACAACCAGTTGAGGCTAGTTCTGTAGTGTTGTGGTAATATGCTTCACAGCATCAGTTCTCTCCCATACTATGTCAGCCCCTGACAAATTTTAGGTCAAGAGATGCCACTGCAAGATATAGTAAGATTATCATTATATACATAGTGTTCTTCCCAAGAGCAGGTCTTTCACTGCAAACTCAGCATTCTCCTCTCTTTTATTAACTCAGTTTTCCTTTTTGTATCTGCATATAAACCATTTATTGAAGATTATCATTATATGAATTAATATGTGTATGTACCTAACTGTTTATATTAAGAATATGTACCTATAACAATTTAAAACTATTTTACTAAAATAGAAGTGAAAGATTATTATCTTCTGATGTAAAATTGTTTCCCAATGCTTTATAAGGGATAATTCTTAAAACAGATTTTTAATTGTCATAATTGTGATTCTTTTTCTCATCTTTCTTTCACTTTCTCTTCGATATTTGTTGTTCAGAGTATATTAATGTCTTAAAAATATTGTCATAAACAAAAATTATCTTTTATAAACTACTATGGGGATTGTAGCTAGAACCAGCACTAGTGTAATTAAAAAAAAAGCAAACATGCACAAATTATTATTGTAAAATGTGAATACTGACCCGAGGAAAAAAATAAAAGTGTGTGTGTATGTGTGGCTTTTTGTCCGAATAAAGTACAAAAAATAGTGAAAAAATGAATGAGAAGTTTAGGTAGATATAACCTAAAAAATGTAATATTAACACCACTCAATTTTGAAAGATAGATATGAAAATTACGAGTTTAGCAGAACTGAAAACTTACAGGAGATATTCTAGAAGGAAATGAAGCACAACTTTACCATAAAATACTTTGAAAATTTTGTCAATTTGCTAGAATTATAGCAATTAAACTTAAAAATATATAAAAAGAACTCTCTAATCTTAAAATATTCCACACATATGAATTACACCATCTCACTTTATGTTGGCAGCATGAGATATAATTAAAGTTAATTGAGAAGTATCAAAATACTTTGCAACGTGTGATGATTATGTGCTACAATAACCATTAATTCTGAATATGAAATCTTTATTTGTGCTCTTAGTTCTACTTTCTGAGAAAATAGATAATACAAATGATAAATGTAATATTATGGAGATAAAAGTCACTGTGAAAGTTGAACAAACCCTTATTTCTTACAAATCTACAAAAATACAGAAGAGAAAATAAGTTTCCCATTTAGGTGTATTAATGAGTAACTCCTCTAAAAAAGTGGGAGATTAAATGTTTGGATTTCAATAACTCATTATTTACCAAAAAATTGTGTAATTCACTCATAAGGTTTAATACAGAATATATTTTTATTTTTTTGGTGTGAAGTTTCATTTTTCAGGAGCACAATATTTTAAATTGTATCTTCAATAGCATATAAATATGAATTGGAAACTTTTTAAAACATGTCAGGGGCGAGAAATCATATACTGCTCAAAACAATTAGAGGAACACTTGTAATAAATTGAATAAATAATTGTTTTTTAAAGCTGTGATGCTGAAAGTTGGACAATATGTAAATTGAATTATTAATTTTATCATTGGATACAAATTTTAAAGATCCATGGCCTAAATACAGAGAAATTACCTCAAATAACAAATATAGAGAATTTTTTTTATTTTGGAAGGCACTGGCCACTTCTAATTGGTAAGCTTCCTGATGTTGCTATAGTGACGAATGTTGATTATTGCCTTGTTTATTGAAGTCTCTGACAAAATGAGGCATTTAAATGAGTTTGAAGTGTATCATGCTCTACATCTTTTACGACAAGGTCAATCTCTGCGACAAGTGGCTAGAGAGCTTGGGGTTTCTCCTTCCGTGGTGTCCAGGTTACCCAACAGGCACAGAGAGACAGGTCAGTATTGTAGAAGACGTGGCCAGGGCCGTAAATTTAAAACAATCCCCCAGGATGACATATACATTGTTCTTTCTGCTCTTCGACAGCGTACAAAAACTGCAAAAGACCTGCAGAATGATCTTCATATGGCTTCCGGAATCCGGGTTTCAGACCAAACCATAAGGAACAGATTGAGAAAAGAGAATATTCGTCCAAAAAGGCCCGTTAAAAAACCACGCTTAACAAATGGGCATAAGGCAGCAAGACGTACGTATGCTGAAAACCATGGTGATTGGAACCTGAACCAGTGGGAGTCTGTGCTCTTCTCAGACGAATCCAGGTATCGTTTTATACGTTGTAATGGTCGATTGAGGGCGTGGGGACGGCCAGGAGAAATATTTTCTGCAGAGGCTGTACAGGAAATTGATAGATTCAGAGGAGGTTCCATAATGGTGTGGGCCAGAGTTGTGTACAACAATCGTACGGACCTTGTACTTGTTCCCCAGCGACTGAATGCTGTCCGGTATATCGAGCACGTTGTGGAAGAGCATGTAGTACCTGCTGCCATTGGAGTAGGCCCTGGATTTCTGTTTATGCAGGATAATGCCAGGGCACATTCTGCGGCTGTCACCAGGGATTTCCTGAGGAGGAATGAAATTGAGGTAATGGAGTGGCCAGCGGTCAGCCCAGACCTCAACCCTATTGAACACTTGTGGGATCTTCTAGACAGGAAGGTCAGGTACCGACATCAAGCTCCACAAACTCTGCAGCAACTTGGAGATGCTCTGAAGGAGGAATGGGAGAATATCCCGCAAGAGGAAATCCAGAATCTTATTGGGAGCATGCCACGAAGGTGCCAAACTGTCATCGAATGTCGTGGAGGCCATACACGATACTAACTCTATATAACGAGTGTTTAACTTTGAAAAATAAGCACAAGATTTAATTGCTTACATAGCGGAATTATTTGAAAAGTTAATTGTCAGCGTTATTCATTTGTTTTTACTGACATGAGCAATAAATAAATAAATAAATAAATAAATAACCACAAATAATGTACTTTATTAATTTCATATTTGTACCTTTATCCAATGAAAAAAATATTTGCATATTTCATAGTGTTCCTCTAATTGTTTTGAGCAGTGTATTTTATGATTTAAGATGTGAATTTCCAATTCATATCTATATTGTATTGATTATTTACCTCATAGTGTCACTTTCCGTGAATTTTTATTAAAAATGCTGACCTCTTCTTTGAAATCTTCATGTGATGTTTTTCTTCCTAAATAGAAATTCCTCCTTATCTTTCATGTAATATGAGGTTTGTTCCTCTAAGATAAAGGATCAATTCTGAATTGCCTGCTCATGTACAAAAAGCCAGGATATGTTTCAACATAACAGTATCTTATTCAGAATCGTTCTGAACTCCCAGTTTTCTGATGAAATATGGAAATTAATATACACAGACAAGTCATTTGTAAGTAATATTTAACACAACTAAAGAGAAAAATTTATTTTTAATAATTAATAAAAAATGAGTAATATTTTACCTCATAATGTGTGATCTTTAAGCAAGGAACTGCAGTTTCAAGAGACATCCCTCTTATCTTCAGCCTTTTTACGACTCTTTATTTATTTTCCATAATTAATTTATGAATAAAAGAAAAATTTCTGCCTGAACTGAGATTTGAACCCAAGGCCTTCAGTTTTATGTGCTGATGATGTGCCAATGCCCTGAACAAGCACAAATTTTTCTCTTGCAGGAGAGAGAATTTTGTGTTTACTTAGGGAGTTGCTTGAGTAATTCAACACAGCATGTGCAGCTGGAGGTCTCACAGGAGATAGAAATTTATGCTTGTTAGGGAAACAGTAGAGCACCTGCACATAAAGATGAAGATCTTGAATTAAAATCCTGGTTAAGGGAGAAATTTTCCTCTTCACTTGGTTCAATTGTTCCAGCTTACTGTTCCAACAAGCTTTAGAACTCACTCAGTATGAATGAAATTGGTCCTAGATTCTTCTGTATACAACATGCTTTCATGTGGTTGCAAATTTTAATCCTTAGATATTAGGTTGAGATTAAACACAACTCATAGGGATTAAAACATTTAAAAATTCAATTAAAATTGATTCATGATTAAATAAGTTTGGGAAATGAAGACAATTTCAATTTTAACACAGAAAGAAGAAAAAAATGAGTTATTATCTAGGAGGCCATTAAAGAACAGTTTAAGAAACATTCCAACTATGCAAAATTCCAAGCAGATTCTCACCGGTACATGTGCAGAATTATGCATTCTGAATTACTTGTAGGAACAAACCTGAATATGAGCTATTTCAGTTCAAAATTTCAATACAACTTTACCACACTTTCACACACAATAACATGCATTCAGTCACATACATGCACAAATACACAAAACTTTTAAAGTATAAATTTTAAACTTTCATCACTACATAATACTTAATCCTCTCAGTCAAATTTGTAACTATTTAATTCTAAACAGACTTATTGTTCTTGTGTTAACAGTGGACAATATGGAATGTCAATGTTATCATCATATATTTCCACACCGTGTGTGTGTTAAGTTCTAGGACTGACTGTACATTCAATAAAATAAAATAATTTATGTCTAAAGTATGAGTATAGTTTTTAAGACCATCTATTGTAAACAAATGTAATTAATTAAAAAAAATGTCAAACTGGGATTTGAACCCAAGATTGCATGTGCAAGGGGTTATTTACGAGAGAGAGAAATTTTCATCTAAAATGAGATGATCAGAAAGCATAATACTCAATGCACTAGTACATAGAACCAGAGATCTTGGTTTCAAATCCCAGTCTGGGTGTAAATTTTTTCTTCAAAAATTAATTTATTGTTCAGTAAGTGTATAAATTATTGTTTTATTGTAGGAAGTAATATTTTGAGGTTCTTTTAATTAAATTATTTTGAGTCTGTGATATCTTACCTCAATATTAATGTTGATTTGTTCTTGAACATGTTTTGATTAGTCTTCTAATCATCTTCAGCATCTGGCCATGATGCTGAAGATGTTTAGAAGACTAATCAAAACATGTTCAAGAACAAATCAACATTAAATATTGAGGTAAGATATCACAGACTCAAAATAATTTAATTAATGTATAAATTATATTTGAAGAGAAAAATATATGCTCAGACTGGGGTTTGAACCCAGGTCTTTGCTTTCTATGTAAATTCTCTACCGACTGAACTACCTGAGCAATCCAATCTAAACACAAATTTTTCTCTCATATCATCATCATCATCATCACTCCAGGGATTAGGCAATTGCCCGTTCCGACTTCATATTGCATCAGCCCAACGTCTTCTAGGTCTTCCAACATCACGCCTTCCTCTTGCTTGATAATTTCTGGCTAACAATGGATTTTTTCTCTTATATACATTGTTAATTCAATTAATATTCACATGGAAAATGAAAGGTTCTGGATTCAAACCCCAGTCTGAGCATATATTTTTCTCTTCAAATATAATTTATCCTTCATTGAGATATATTAAATGAATAATAAAACATCCATAATTTACACAATACATTACAAACAAATATAACCTATCCCATTACTTTACCAGCTACTACAAAATTTGGTTAGTAAGAACAAGTCACTTAACTACTTTCACTTATCTAGTTCATTAAATTTCATCTATTGTTATACATTTAAAAATGCACATTCTGTTATCATTCTAATTATTTAAGTTTTAAAACACTTTAACTTTAAACTTAAAGACCTATCAAAACTAACCCAGCCTAACCTTGTACTATCCAATGACCTGTTCATGGTTATAACCTAGAATTCGTTCTATGATGTCTGTATTATCAGAATGAGTCATTAGACATTAGTGTTAGTTTTCCACTATTCAGTTTTTTAAGAGCAAGAGCATGACAATTTTCCCAAATTACAGTTTTGACCTATGGTAGTGAGACATGGAGCCTCACTAAAAGATCAGAGGTAGCCCTAAATAATTTTGAAAAAAAGTACTCAGGAAAATATTTGGACCAATAAATATTAATGGTCAGTGGAGAATACGATACAACAAAGAACTGTATGATAAGTACAATGAACCTGACCTTGTCAATTTTATTAAGTTAAAGAAATTAGAATGGGCTGGCCATGTAAAAAGGCTCTCAACAGACCGAGCACCAAAAAAGGTGCTTACAGCAAGTTTTATGGGAAATAGACGGGTTGGAAGACCGAAAAAAACAATGGGAGGATGGTATTAAGGAAGATGCTGCAAATCTACTTAAGTGTCGCAACTGGAGGCTTGCTGAGCAAAATAGAAATGATTGGAGGCAGAAGTTAAGGGAGGCCAAAGCTCGAATTTGAGCCAATCAGCCATTGGATGGATGGATGGATATAGCATTCAAACTATACAAAAACTATGAAAGGATTAGATGAAAATTAAAACAAATGGGCCAGAAGAATAGCTGTCACAAAATTCTGATAATGTTGAACATGCCTTTATTGTAAGGGATGATGCTGGACCCCTTTTCCATGCTATATGAACTCCAGCAAAACATGGACAGTGAACACCTGAATTAATATGTCTCCTTACCAACTAGAACAGAATGGGATAGGATCACAAATGGGATGTTAGAATAAAAATGATGACTGGACTTTATCCTCAATTATATATCTATTGCTTATCAATATTATGTATTATATTACAAATTTCTATTATTCTTGCTTTCTTGATTAATAAGTTTTTTCCTAATATATTAATATCCTATTAAATAAACCTCTTAATAATCAATTGAGTTGGTGTTTACTTGATGAAAATCCATATTTATTAATTAAATAAAAATAAAACGTAGTTTTATTTGATTTTCATATTTATTATATAATTCAGTGACAGCTGTTTCGGTACACTGTTCTTTCTTCAGACATGTTAACAAATTATGAATTGTGTTCCAACTGATCTAAGCAACAATACAACAATATTTATTTAAATTTTTTAATTTAACAAAGGGGATTCATTCAAATCAAGTTGAGAATTTAACAGTTTTTTACTACTTTTAAATTTATTAATTTCTACAGCCTCCAAAAGATCTAACTTCTTACCCTTATCACAAATATGTAAAATTTCAAAATTTGGATCGAAACAATGATTAAATTGGAATAGATGGTTAGCATATTTTGAATTTGAACAAAGGGGATTCACCACCTATTCCAATTTAATTATTGTTTCGATCCAAATTTTGAAATTTTACATATTTGTGATAAGGATAAGAAGTTAGATCTTTTGGAGGTTGTAGAAATTAATAAATTTAAAAGTAGTAAAAAACTGTTAAATTCTCAACTTGATTTGAATGAATCCCCTTTGTTAAATTAAAAAATTTAAATAAATATTGTTGTATTGTTGCTTAGATCAGTTGGAACACAATTCATAATTTGTTAACATGTCTGAAGAAGGTACAGTGTACCGAAACAGCTGTCACTGAATTATATAAAAAATGTGAAAATCAAATAAAACTACGTTTTATTTTTATTTAATTAATAAACCTCTTAATGTTACTTCCTATTGTATTTAAAAAAAGTTTTTTCCTTTTTCTGATAATAAAGTTGCAAAGATTAATGATCATACTATCATATAAACCTGCCTAGAAATAAAAAGAAAAATTCATAAATCATCCTTCAACCCTTCATAGTTTCACTACATGGTTTGAATCCCACATAATGTAAAATAGTCAGTGAATTGGAAAGATTAGACACAGAAATTTAGTAACAAGAATCTCATGATTAGGTGATTTAGAATGGAAAAACAAAGAGTGAGTAAAAATAAATTTGACAGAATACAGTATTACCCCGCTTTTACAACATTTTTTAAAGGTCCCTTCAGTTTCCCTATATTCACAATGTATTAAAAACCCTGCTTTTACATTTCTGAAATTTTGTTTTCCCGCAATTTACGTCACATTACGTCGATCTTCAGCATTAAACATCAAAGATATTCAATTTATTTGATCGATTATCTCGCTTCTGTGCAATCGATATATAGCAGAGCAAGTTCATTGAGCCAACGAAGCCGGCTGCTTTACAATTGATTAGGTGCCAAGTAAGTTTAATGAGCTAACGAAGCTGGCTTTTGTACAATTGATAAGGGCAGAGCATGTTCATCGAGACAACAAAGTTGGCTAAGAACTTTAAAACATTTCTGAAATTCAACCCATGTACTTCTATGGCAAAACCATTTTTTAAATCTTTCAATAAAGATTCATAGTGCTGCTTGCTGTACCTGTCATTTATTTTTTAAATGGTGAAAGTAAAAGAAAGTAATTTTATGTTTACAGCAGTTCAAAACACTCATTACATTGAACTATTATAGGAATATCAGTATGAGATTTAATTTAAAATAAAATTCTTTATACCTCACCTGATATTTTGTCTTCTAGATAAATAAAAGACAGGATATGGGGTGAGGTGTAAAGAATTTTATTTTAAATTAGGAGAAACATTACATTATTTAGCCAATATTGTATATTATCCCAGTCACCGCTTTTTCGCATGTTTTAGAATAGTTGCTGAATGTAAGGGTAAACATTTTTTAGCTCCTCCTCGTTTTCCATAATTTACACTTTCCCCAAATTTGCACCACTTTCCCTCGTGTAAAGTGTATAAGAGGGGTAATACTGTAGTATATTATCCCCATCTGTTTTTTCCATGTTCTGAAATGGATGCAGCAGTGGCGTGTATTCAATAGACGCAAGGAGTAAAAAATAAAAATAATGAGAAATATCATAGAAATAATCAGTATTGATTAACATAAAATTTCAATGCAATTTAAAAATAATATTAGTGACCTGGTCATTATTTGCGTAGTCAATTTGTTCCATCTAGCTTCCCAGCTATAAACTACTCTTGCTCTACACGATAAGCTAGAAGTTGCTCGGATGTGATCGTGTGTCGTCGTAAGTTTTCGTTGAGTTATCTGTGGTCCTGCAGTTTCAAATGTGTGGGACTTTGCTAGTAGTGAAAACTTATTTTAAATCATAATTATTACATTTTTAATTAAGTTTGTGGTCCTACAATTCTCAATAGTAATTCTCGTGTCTGTATTGAAGTAATGGTATGTTAAGATAATATTATTATGGTGAAATATATTAGCATCATTTTAATAATGGAATATACATATGCATTATGGCTGGAAGGTAAGCACTTCAGCTTCTTGCATACAGCAGTGTTGAAAATGTAGAAGCTCACAATCACTCGGGGCAAGACAGTGGACAAAGCGCATGTGACTGTGTAATATGTGCTATCATAAAAGTAAATTTGCCTGGAGCGCGTTCGAAGATGAGGAACAAGTAATGCAAAGTGGTAGACTTACTCCTGAATTAAATATCACAACTAAGGTGTAAGGCCTTTCAAGTCGCAAATTTACAATAGCAACGAGTGATTAGAAGGGTGTCCTCGTGCACAAAAACTGTATTGTTGGACATGTTTTCTGTTAAATAACGAAAGATCTCTATGGAACAGTGCGGGTTATTGCGACATGGGAAACATACATAAAGTCATTAAAAAGCATAGTCTATCTAAAAATAATTTGATCTCTATTATAAATGAAAAATCTTCGGTAAGTCGAGAATTGAACATATGTTGGACAATCAGAAAAAAAAATCGGGATTTGCAACTCAATCTTGTAAGAAAAAATACTGAATCATAGCAAAATGCTTCATTGATGTAGTTTTTTATTTTTTTTTGTCAGAATAGAGGTATGACGCGACTCTATCAATAAATACAATTACATTGAACTTGTGATATTACTCGGTGAATATGACTAGAAACTAAAGCACCATTTTGTCAAATTCAATCCAGAATGATCTAATCCGTCCATACCAAACGTATTAATGGACAGATCAAAGAGGGGGATCAATGAATCAAGTTTTATTTGCATTGTTCTAGATGAGGCATCAGACAAGTAATTTCTCTCAGCCATCTCCTGTGTTTCAGTACGTCATCGACGGTGGCCAAGTACATGAACGATTTTTAGGATCCATTAACGTTTCTGATAATAGAACAGTCGAGGCATTATACAATATAGTGGTTCAACTGATTCATGATTTCGGATGTGAGAAGGAACTTATTGCACAAAGTTATGATGGAGTATCTGTCATGGCAACTTAGTTGAATGGACTGCAATCAAAAGTGAAAAACACTTTTCCAAATGCAATTTTCGTTAATTTAGTATTATTCTAATCCGTGACCATCTTTAAAGAATACATTTTATTCTCTACTTTGAATGGACTAGTTGCATTCTTTTCAAAATCAACCAAAAGAACAGGGTTTTTGATGAAGAAATAAAGAAATGGTTGGCAAGAGTGTCTTCGACGCAGTAAAATTACAGTTCTAGTTTGATTGGAATAGTACATGAGTATCGGGATGTGCTAATTTCTGTCTTTGAAAAAATTACGAATCCAGACGAGAATATTGGGATCAGGAAGCCTAAATTGCTGCACATGGAGTTTTAATCACACTGCAAGATTTGATTTCAATTTTATATTGAATACGTTTGTTAATATTTTCCTTGTAACTGACAGTTTATTTGATATACTGCAAGCAAAATTTCACGATATTGATTACTGCATAAATCAATTAAAAGAATAAAAAAAAGATCCTAGAAAACAAACGGGAAGAATGTGAACAAAAAAAACAAACTTCAGATGAAACTTTTGACACCAAAACAAAATACAAACAAATGTACGTACAAATTTTTCACACTATACTGTGTCAAATAAATTATAGATTCAGTAATTTAGACTGATTGTTATTTTTAGAACATTTGAATGTGAAAAATTTTGACAAGTAAATTCTCTGTTTTTCGATAATTCCATTTTATTCACTAAAATACAGCTACGTAATATATATACATAAGGTAATTAAACTTTTAGATGGAATTAAATTGAAAAGGGAGTAAGTGTCAAAATCAAAAGAAACTCATTTCCTCTCCATGGAAAATACGATATTTCAGTAAAAAAAAAAGTTTCTGGCATTTACTCGCAAATTGCTTACCCTAAAAAAACTATCCAATACACGCCACTGGGAAGCAGAGTATGGGGGGGTCAACATTTTTGAGCTCATCTTCATTTCCTTCAATTTACACTTTCCCCTATTTTACACCATTTTTCCCGTGGTTCCTTGAAAAGTGTAAAAGAGGGATAATACTGTAATTCTATTTGCCAGACTATAAAGGGAGAAAACAACTAAAATGGATATGTTAAAATAAAATTAACATAGATGAAAATTAAACAACAGGGCTGACAGGAAAAAGTTACTGACAAATGAGTTTAACTATGATTCACAAAGAGCTGCATTAACACTTAATAGAGATTTAACTTTCACAGGGAAAGAACACTATGAGATTCAATTTAATTCTTAATACTTAATAGAGAATTAAGGAAAATTAAGTTTTTTTTTAATCACCGGTAAGATAACTGTTGAGAAACTTAAAAAGGCCCAAATAGTCCCCAAACACCATTTGGGTAACATAATAACCCTATGATATTTGTAGGAATGAATTGTCTCTTGTCTTAAAATATTTATGTTATCTCAGAGGTGCCAGGTTCATCTGGGGAGGCCCTTGTGTGGTCAAAAATATGTGTGTGATCCAGAATCCTCTCCCAACCGGTTGTGCCCTGTAAGGCCTGTATGGTATGTGGCACATAAAGTACCCACAAAGGGAGAGGATGAACTATATAATTAAATATTTGTGGAATTATACTAAAAATATGTCCACCGCTGTGGTCTCGAGGTAGCATGCTGCCTTGTCATGCAGCGGGCCCAGGTTCGATCCCCAGTCGGGGCAGTTTTTCTGGGTGAGGTTTTTATTGGGGTTTTTCCTCACCTGTAAAACAAATGTCAGGAAAACTTTAAGGCCCAAACGGTCCCCGAAATCATATGCCCATCATCATCATCCTTCACCAGTGTGGAAAGCAACGGGAAGCTACCACACCTGCAATTCCCTAGTAAAGCTGCAAACATAGCATGAAAATACTATGATTGCAGTGAAGGACCTGCCTTCAGGCAGAATTACTATGGATGAATGGATACTAAAAAATTATGATTGTGCAATTAAAAATATCAGACATATTTTTGTCATTAATCTTTTGCTCCCATAATAATCTGTGTAGGCTATATGAATTGAATTGAGGGAATGAGACCAAAATGTCACAATCATTTCTTTGTGTTCTGAAGTATCTACATAAATGGTAAGAAGGAAACTAACACATACTTTAGAGCACAGAAGTAATTTAGATATTTTTGGATTCATTCTCTTCTTACTTCTGATGATCTAATTAAAAATCACTCCCTACAACTGTATAATTGGCACATCATAGAGGATATGTTATGCACTGTTGGACTGTTCTAATATTCTATGATGTAAATTTTAGAATATAGAAAACACCATCTTCTTTATATTTAATTAATGTTGGGAAGTAAACATTATGAGGTATAATCATTAAAATTCATCGGAGAACATATTGTTTAAACAACTCACCTCATAGGATTCATGTTTCCATGATATCGCGATTTCAAACATAGTCATGTTCATTGTCAGCCATAACTCCGACTGACGAAATTCTTCGGCCGTCAACTATTCTATTGTCGCCATCTTCAGTGCTGCCATCTATGGTTGAATTTATGAACTTCGAAATCCCTAACGAAATTACATTGAATTCGAAGTTCATAAATTCAACCATAGATGGCAGCACTGAAGATGGCGACAATAGAATAGTTGATGGCCGAAGAATTTCGTCAGTCGGAGTTATGGCTGACGATGAACATGACTATGTTTGAAATCGCGATATCATGGAAGCATGAATCCTATGAGGTGAGTTGTTTAAACAATATGTTCTCCGATGAATTTTAACCATCTTCTTTGTTTATTATATTCAGTCCTAGAATTTATCAGACACGAAATAAATGGAATGTGAGAGGACCATTATGGATTATAGTGGGAAAAACACTCACACTACACTCTATTATCTTCTAAGCGAGGTTCTGGCCCTTCAACCATGTTGTCTCCACCTCCCTCCTCCAGATTCACATCTGTAATACAAAAATATATTTGATGTTTTATTATTCATTTCATACATCTCAATGATGGATAATCATATTTGAAGAGAAAAATTATACGTTCAGACCAGGGCTCAAAACCCAGGACTTTTGGCTTTCTCGGCGGCCAATACTTTACTGACTCAGCTACCTGAGCAAGTTCCAATCTAAATGCAAATTTTTCTCTTATATACGTTGTAAATTCCCGTGAACCAAATGCTATGAAACCTTTGTTTCTATCTTTGCAAATGGCAGCTTCATTATTAAGAAGACATTTATTTGGGAATTTTTATATTACATTATAATGCCAGTACGGCTTCTTTCAATGTTCTTTATTATTTATTTCATACATCTCAATGATGGACACATCATATTTGAAGAGAAAAATAATTAACAATGTATATAAGAGTAAAATTTGTGATCGGAACTCACTCAGATAACACAGCTGGTAGAGTATTTTGGCACGGAAAGCCAAAGGTCCTGGGTTCGAGCTCCAGTCTGAGCATATAATTTTTTTCTTCAAATATGATTTATCCATCATTAAGATGTATGAAATGAATAATTAAAACATTGAAAGAAGCCGTACTGGCATTATAATGTAATATAAAAATTTCAAATAAATGCCTTCTTAACCTGTCAGCGTGGAGCGATGTGACATGTACGCAGGTTGAATTCTTCACCAAATGCGGAACGACGTGACATGTACGCTAGCTACACGCACTGCTTTAAACTGTTATTATGATCTTTGTGTTTACATTAACTATTTACCGTTTATATAAATTTTATGTAGAGACTTCAAAATTTATATTAGTGCATATATTAATCGATGACAGCCCTGAGTTACAAGTTAAAATCATTTTATATTTGCATTTATTCTTGTGGCCTCTGACATTTTTCTTATATTTATAACTTGATAAAGGATTTCTTAGAAAAATAAATTGGCTCTTTTTTTTGTAGATTAGCTTGTCTATCAAATTGAATCTATTTTCAAATCTCTTCATTTTTAATAATAATGTCGCAAAATTCAGTATATGTATATATAATATATATATATATATATATATATAGGCCCAACAAAGTTATTTCCGATTTACGCTATAGTACAGGACCACAACAGTAAATTTCAGATATATATGTATATATATTTCAAATGACGATACCCTTACATTATGGAAAGGTAGTTAGTCTACTATTCACTCAGTATCTAAAAGGTAAAGTGGTCCACTACAGACCTTAGGAACTCCTTGGGATATTAGGATGTTAAGGCTCCCACTTTTTCTAGACTATTGGTACTTGATGTAAGCCGGGTACTTATCTCTGTCTGACAGCCCATAACAAGCATCTGGTACCCATTTCAGTTAGAGGTTGAGTCAACCCCGGGGTCACAGTGCGGCCTGAAGGTTAGTTTTAGTTTAAAACTCCTGATCCACCGGGACTCGAACCATCGATCTTCCGGCTTGTAGCATGTTGATCTTTCAAGTCCACACCTCAGGTGAAGGTATTATAGTCATGTATCATCAACTGGTTTCACCTTGGAAACCAGAAGAAAGACATTGAAATTTAGGGTTGATGAAGGTCTTTTAGCACAACAGGTCTCATGTGTAGAAAAACAATTTTTTGAAGGCACACGACCTAAATTAATGTTTCCAAAGTCTTAGAAAGACACATTTGGAGAAGGCTGCCCCCCCCCCACAAGAAAGAAGGTCAACGCAGAGAAGCAATGTGTTTGTAATAAACATGAACAAAGTAAACACAAGGGAAAAAAATACACTTATTGGTGCCCGATTCTCAAACAGCTGATTTACACTTTGAAGATTTATCACACCTATTTTTGAAGTTCATTCTGTTTTTTTTTTTTTTTTTTTTTTTGAAGACCCTTCTCTTTGTGTAAATATTTCGTTGTGTTGTTAGGTACAGCCGGTTCTCTGAAGTCTTCAAAGAATTCCTAGTGCAATTCACTGTGTTACTTATGTGAGAAAACTTACAAAGAGGACCTACTTCAACTGTGGCACAACAATCATAAATAAGTCTGCACATGCAGAGATGTTACGTGAGAACCGTAACAAATTTAATTAATTGAATATTATATTAATGAATTGCAAAAACATTTAAATTAGTCAAGATATTTCCATTTAAATGCGTTATTGGAATACTGGCACTGAACGGCTGGGTTTAAATACCCGTGATTCTCCTCCCACAACACCGTATTGCTGGCCTTTTAACTCCACCCGCTCTGAAGGGTTAATAAAGAAGCCACCATTTGCAAAGATAGAAACAAAGGTTTCATAGCATTTGGTGTGCAGGAATTATCAACATATACAAGAGAAAAATTTGCGTTTAGATTGGAACTCGCTCAGGTAGCTCAGTCGGTACAGTATTGGTCTGGAAAGCCAAACATCCTAGATTCAAGCCCCAGTCTGAGCGTATAATTTTTCTCTTCAAATATGACAAAATATATTATCATCTACAGATATCAAATTTATTTATAGAGAGAAAAAAACTTTCAGAATTGTTCAGGGATTGTGTTTGGATGTAAAGAACCCTTATTACAGTACTTTATTTACAGAGTAATTTGATTTTGACATGTGTGATATTAAATACA
Source organism: Diploptera punctata (assembly GCA_030220185.1). Taxonomy (NCBI): domain Eukaryota; kingdom Metazoa; phylum Arthropoda; class Insecta; order Blattodea; family Blaberidae; genus Diploptera; species Diploptera punctata. Next base: position 260,554 of record JASPKZ010002306.1, on the reverse strand, counting down.
TTGACAGCTGCAATATAGAATACAAATATTAATCCAGAAACTTTATACTTAACCTCATAAAACATAATCCTCTCAACTGGATATGTTTAGGAGACTATTTAAGTCATGACCCAAATGGGAGTTAATGACCAATCATGTTTCAATGAATTTTGTTTTACAACCAATCACTGTCATGTTTCATTTTGCTCTTTATCAAATTCTCTTTATCACCTCCTCCTTTTGTGATAAAGAAAGCTCCTGTTTTTTAATATTCTGAACAGGTCAGAGCATTATCTTGCAGTGACTGACTCTCCAACAAAGTCATCATATTTGAATGTACAAAATGGCAGAAACAAGATTTGGCTGCACTTCAAATGAAGATATAGACGAAATAATCAAGCAATCTAAGCCTCAAAACACTCAAAGTAATAGAAAATATATTTGGAGTCAGTTTGAAAGATTTTTGTTAACAACGAAATTACGTATTAACAGCAGAAACTCCAACAAAAGACATTGACAACATACTGAAAGACTGGAGCATTAATATGAGGAAAATAAATGGAGAAGAGTACAAAGAATACAGTCTGAAAACCATGTGAAATGTTACTACAAAAATTATACAAGAGAAGTATTTCAACGAACATCAATGAGATTTTAATCCATTTGTCGATCCAGAATTTAATGACATCAGACAAGCAAGAAATGCAAAAAGAAAAATACTTCAAAACATACCAGAGAAAAGAAAGGTGAGTGCAGTGGCTTTGAAGTCTGATGAATATGAAATAATGATTAATAATTGTCACGAAAAAACCCCTGAAGGATTACATATTAACTTCTACCTTATCGCGTCCCTAGAATTGGCATGGCATGGGGGAGAAGCTGTAAAATGCCTAATTCACTATTTTCAAGAGGAACTGGATTATAATGGTAAGCCGAAAAGAAGGATTGCATACAATCCAGTGTTTTCCAAGACATGTCAAGGAGGCGATCAAAGGCTCTGCAATACAAAATGACTAATACGGAATCAGAAAAACCCAAGTAGGTGCCCAGTGAGACTGTATAAAGTTCTGTTGGAAAAATGCACTGACAAAATCAAAACAGACCGTTTTTTGTTTGGAATATGGTATAAGAATTGTCCGGTAGGGCATTATCAACTATTGATATGGACAAAAATGTGTGCAGGAAAATTTGGATTGGACATAAAAAGCATAAATTGAGTAACCATTCAAGTCTTTTAACTACAGTATCAAACATGCTTCGAGTTGGAATACAAGAAGAAGTTTTAAAAATTACTACAACATCACTAAACCCCTGTCTACAATTAAACGAAGAACACTATTCAGATATTGTGTACAGATTAATAAGCAACATGTCTACTACTTTGTCAATCTACATTGAATATAACAAATGGATAGATTCCTTCTAACTACACATTTGATAATTGTTTGTTCAATAATTGTATTTTTTAAATAATGATTTTTACTGAGTTGTTTACTAAAAAAAATAAATTAATAACCTTAATTTTGGTTATAAAATATACAGTTTCATGTGTTTCATTTTTTTCTCCACTAATGATAAATATTTATTAATAAATATTCCACTTAATGTAGAGGATTTTGAGAATAAATATAATCATATTGTACACATAGCTAACATAAATGGTTTTGATGAAGACATAATAAAGGAGAAATTAAAGAAATTTAAACAACAAAAAAGTTACATGAATACACCACTCTGCAACATAATTCCAAGAAAGATGAAAAATTTAGAAATTTACTTACCATCCAGAACTTCACAACAAATTTCAAAAGATTTAAAAAAAATGTAATGTAACATTGGCTCAGATTAACAAATTCAGCCTGGGTAATCTTCTGTTAACTAATAGAAATAAAGTTAACATCTCAGACAATAAAAATACTGAAATTTATCAAATTAATTGCAAAGATTGCAATAAAGTATATATAGGAAAAAGAAAAAGGAACTTAGACTCTCGCAAAAAAGAACAGTTTAGAAACATAAAAAATGGCGAAATTGAAAAATCAGTTATAGCAACATATAATTTATTAGAGAATCATAGAATTGAAAAAGAAACAACACTTTTGAAACATCTATTTAAACCTTTGGAATTAACAGTTTGGGAAAAGATGTACATTCAAAAAGACCATACTAGAACCATGAACTTCGAGGTTCCAGGCGAACCAAGTTTGATTACGAAGTTCTTCAAAAGTACAACAGATGGCAGTTTAAAAAAATACTTCTTCAAAAGTACACCAGATAACAGTTAAAAAAATTACTGGCAAAAGAAAAAATTGACAGTCGTAAAAACAGCTGAAGATGGAAAAGATGTTTTTTTTTTTTCCGATACTGCAGTTCAGTGTTAAAAAACATAGACGTATGAGGTAAGAAGAATTCATAATTCATTTGATTCTTATCTCATTTTAACTTAACTATTCATTTTACTTGGTACCCTTCCAATACTACTCAGATTGCTGCTTCCATGGTAATAGCAAGTATCATTTAGGTTAAGGCCTATTTATAATAGGGTGTTTTATGGTTTAGGTAATTTTAATTAAATTAGGTTTCGCTGTTCTGTTATTCTATTTGTTTAGTATATTTAATTTTTTAATAAAGTAGTTGTATATTACATTTTGGTTTCAAGTTATTCTGTTTCTGTGTTGGCAACCTTGATATCTAGATTGCAGATATTTTGAGTGAATCTAATGTGACTCTATTTACATACCTTTCTAGCAGCTGATTCGTGACATTGTAGTCTATAAACTTAGAATGCTACTGCATTCCTGTGTAATATTTTAGATAATATATTCCGTTCAGGCCAACTTAATAATTTAAATAATTAATATAATATTCCTATTCTATATTTAGATTCGCTTAATTCCCGACAGAATTCCAATTTATCATGCTACCGTAACCTATAGAGGTCATACAAACCTGCATATTTCCACTTAAGCCCCACATAAAGCACCCATTTATAACAATCTTATTTATGTAATTTTGGATAATCTGAATAATACACCATATAACTATTTTTAATTGGCTGCAAAAGGGGTTTTGTTATTAACAGGGGGGAGACCCCGCAATTCCTTCAATAATCTGATTGATTGTGGGAACCAACCTGGACACAAGCCTATAGAGTCCTATCTCTCTCCTTCACATGGTGCAGCTGTTAGTAGTCATGTATATATACATATATTCATGATGAACCGAAGGGAAGGGCCACTCACCAAATGCACTGGTCAGCATGGTGAGGCATTCGACCGAACTGATATTTCTTCCCCTTCCTATATCAGTTCTCTCTTCCAACATTCCTATCTAGCCTCCCTTGGCTAAACTCTTGTTTTCTTCAGACCCTAATGGTATTAGAGCACTCGAGGCCTTAGGGTTCTTTTCAATCTCTGTCCTATCACTATTCTTAAAAATCTAAGGCAAAGTTGTTCGCGTCCATAGAATTCCTTAATCTACACGTGCCTCTGGGTGGTGTAAAATGAACAACACATAAGCCCTATAATTACATCATGGTATCGCTTCTATCTGTAAATAATTCCGGAGGTAAGAATGTCCCCCCCTCGGATCTCCGGACGGGGACCAGAAGAAGCAAGAATAAAGAAATTAGAGTCCTACAGTGGAATGCAGGAGGCATATCACAAGCCAAGAAAACTGAGCTAATTAAAGTATTAAGTGAATCAACAATAGACGTATTCTGTGTTGTAGAAGCCAATATATCTCAAGAAAACCTAAAATACTACGAAATGAAAAATTATATACTTAATATCCTCCCTAAACATCGCCAAATTGCTAGTGGCATCTTAATAGGGATCCATAAAGATATAAAACATCAAGTTAAAATTCATAAAGAGATGAACGATGAAGACAAACACGAACTAGTCAAAATTGATTTATGGAAATATAATACTCATCACAAGATCTTATGTATATATAATCCACCAGGCAATAAACAAAACCTTGGGCCAATAGATATCACAGACAAAACTCTGTTTGTTGGGGATTTTAATGCCCACTTTAAAGATGTTGGCTACACAGATACCAATGCAGCTGGGAAGACCGTAGAAGATTTCATTGCTACAAACACCATAGACCTAATATATAAAAAAGATGACCCACCAACGTATATGCATTACAATGGAAATACAACAAACCCTGATTTAACTCTTGCATCTTCAGACATATCACACTTAGTAACAAGAGAAGTTTTGAACAACGCAGGAACAAATCACAGGATGATCTTATCCACTATTACTATAAGAAATAAACTCAAGCCCCTATTAAACAAACCAAAATGTTCCTGGAACTTCAAAAAAGCAAACTGGATCGGATTTAAAAAACAAATTGAAAATGACCTTCCAAATATAACATTCAACTTCAAAGAAACAGCTCCTGACAAAAACTGTAAAAAATTCTGTGATATAGTTTTGAAAACAGCAAAAAAATACATCCCTAGAGGAAAACTATATAACTATAAACCATTTTGGACAAAAAGACTTATGGAACTAAAAAAAGAAAGAGATAATGCAAGGAAAATAGCCGAACAAACAAAGCAAACAACAGATGTACAAGTTTGGAGAAAAAAAGCAGCCCAAATGAAAAAAGAAATATTATCTTCGAAAAAACAATGCTTCCAGAAATTTGTTGAAAATCTGGACTACAGAAACAATAGCACAAAAGTACATAATTACATATCAACCCTAAACAACAATAGAAGAATGCAAAATAGAGAACCATTGAAATTATTTAATAAAACCCTAACTGACGACCATAAAATTAGTGAAGCCTTCACCAAACATTTTGCTAGAAAGAATAGTAAAACTAAGACACACAAAAAAGAAGAAAAACAAATTAAACAGAACCTAAAACAACAAACCAAAATTATAAACAAGGATAGCATATTCAACACTGATTTCACTATACAAGAATTGAAGCGCTCTATAACTAAATTAAAAAACAAAAAACAACCAGGACCTGATCATATCTTTGCAGAATTTCTTAAACATTTAGGACCTAAGGCACTGACCATCTGCCTTAATCTTATCAATCAAATCTGGAACACAAATGTACCCTCAACATGGAAAAAAGCTATTATAATCCCAATTTTGAAAGCAAATAAACCTGCTGACAATATATCTAGCTACCGTCCAATCTCACTAACAAGCACATTGTCTAAAACAATGGAACGAATGGTTCAAGCAAGACTTACATGGTACTTAGAAAAAAATAATTTAATATCACCAGCCCAAGCTGGATTTCGAACACACCACTCCACAACAGAACAGGCCCTAAAACTAAGTCAAGAAATCAAAGACTCATTAGATGTACATAAAACAGTTGCAGCAGTCTTCGTGGACTTTGAAGATGCTTTTGGATCAGTTTGGAAACTAAAAATTATGGACAAAATCATGAAACTAAATATTAATGGTAACATGCTAAAATGGATCTACAGCTTTATTAATCAAAGATTCTGCGCAACAAAATGTGGTAATGTAATATCAAAATATAAACAAACAAAAATAGGCCTCCCTCAAGGCTCAGTACTTAGCCCAACACTATTTAATATTATGATAAATGACTTACCATTAGAGTTAAGTAAAAATGAAAACATTAACTGTACACTCTATGCTGATGACTTAACAATTTGGACAACCACACCTAAAAATCTACAACATAAACTAACCCCACAAATAAATAAAGCCATTGCCTCACTGGAACAGTGGTGCAGGGATAACTGCATGAAAATTAATACTAACAAAACCTGTTATAAGATATTTTCATTAGCACATACACTACCAGAGCTCTGCATCAAAATCAATGGTCAAAACATACAACATCAAGATTATGTTAAATATCTAGGTATACAATTTGATACAAAAATGAAATGGGAATATCATGTTAAAACTACAACAGAAAAGGTGAACAAAAGATGCAACATTTTAAAGAGATTAGCAAGAACAAAATGGGGATGTTCTAGGTCCGTATTAAATAATACATACAAGACATACATAAAACCTATATCACTATATGGAAGTGAAGCCTTGATCGCCTGTAACAATAATACCCTAAACAAATTAGAAGTAACCCAGAATAATGCCTTACGACTGATAACAGGTGCAGCCAAATCTACACCCATAACAGCAATGCAGATACTTACTGAAAATAATCCAATAGCCCATCAGATTCACAAACAGGCCTTAATACAGTATGAAAAATTAATAAGAATCCCACATGATAACTACTGGATAAACTATAAAGACAGAAAGAGAAACCTTAAAACTCAATATGGCTTCATACAGAAAGCAATCAAACTACAAAAACAGTATAACCCAAATCAAAATCCAGAAAAACTTCTCTTACCAGTATCACCTCTGGAAGATATAGATATTGCTTTTAACACAAATTTAATCAAACATGTTTTAAAAAGTGAAATGACCCCAGATGAACTAAAACAAATCATTAATTAAATAAAAATAAAACGTAGTTTTATTTGATTTTCATATTTATTGTATAATTCAGTGACAGCTGTTTCGGTACACTGTACCTTCTTCAGACATGTTAACAAATTATGAATTGTGTTACAACTGATCTAAGAAACAATACAACAATATTTATTTAAATTTTTTAATTTGACAAAGGCGGATTCATTCAAATCAGGTTGAGAATTTAACAGTTTTTTACTACTTTTAAACTTATTAATTTCTACAGCCTCCAAAAGATCTAACTTCTTACCCTTATCACAAATATGTAAAAATTAAAAATTTGGATCGAAATAATGATTAAATGGAAATAGGTGGTTAGCATATTTTGAATTTCTTAAATTTCTGTTATATACTCTCATGTGTTCCTTTATCCGCAGAGATAAAAAGTCTTCTGACCGTTTGTCCTATACAGACATTGTCACGTGTGCCACACTTCAATTTATCTACACCTGATATTTTTCTTTTTTTGTTTTGGTTTTATTGTTTTTTATTATATTTTGTAGAGTTTTATTAGTTTTAAATGCCACATTAATGTTCAAACTTTTTAAAGTTTATAGAATATTTTATTTGAAAGTGGGCCTATGTATGACATTACAACAGATTTCTTTATGTTTTCTTGTGGGCTAAAGGAAAAACTTTGTTAATTGCTTTTTTGTAATGAACCATTCCTAATAAAACATTCTATAATTTCAGGGTCGTAGCCATTATTAACAGCCAATTGTTTAATAATATTCAATTCATTATTATATTCCAAGGGTGAAAGAGGGATATTTAAAAGTATATGAATGTAACTATTAAAGGCTGCCATCTTATGAGTATATGGGTGAAGAGACGAACTATGGATAGTGGGATCAGTCTGAGATGGTTTGTGAAAGATACCAAACTCAAACTTATTATCAATGTGTTTTATTGATAAATCCAAGAAATTTATACTATTATTTGTTTCTAAATTCAATTGTGAAATTCCTACTTCTGTGAAGGTTATATATAAATTTAAAAAGGGATTCAATTGTCTTTTCGTTCATGTTGAATGAAGCCCTGCTATGACATCATCTACATAACGATCCCAAAAATAGAACATTTTCTAGCTAATACATTTATGTATGGTTGGGGGGGGGGGGGGGCGAGGGGAGAGGGGGGGGGGGGGGGCGCCTTTTCCTTTTTTTGGGGGGGGGGGGGGGGGGGGGGGTCTTTGTTCTACAGTACCATCCATAAAAATCTCTGCCAAAAGAGGGCTTAACGGATCACCCATAATCAAACCATCTTTAGCTATGTACAATAACTGTTAAATTCTCAACTTGATTTGAATGAATCCCCTTTGTTAAATTAAAAAATTTAAATAAATATTGTTGTATTGTTGCTTAGATCAGTTGGAACACAATTCATAATTTGTTAACATGTCTGAAGAAGGTACAGTGTACCGAAACAGCTGTCACTGAATTATATAATAAATATGAAAATCAAATAAAACTACGCTTTATTTTTATTTAATTAAATAATTTGGATTTTCATCAAGTATACACCAACTCAATTGATTATTTAAAACAAATCACATTGGAAACCATTCACAGTCTACATCCTGAACCACAATGGGTACATATCTATACAGATGGATCCAGAATGGAAATAGAAGACTGAGCTGGAGCTGGAATTTACTCAAAACTGTTTAGCTTCTATGTTGCAGTAGGAAAAAATTACACACACTTCGATGGAGAAAATTCAGGCAATAGAGTTAGCACTAACACAACTCCTCTACAGAATAAATACATTTCAGAGAGCAGTTGTACTAAGTGATTCAACATCAGCTATACAAGCTATAACTCTCCAATCTCCAGAAAAGATTTAGAAATAAAAAAGATCATAAGATTATTGACCAAACAAAATAAAATTATCCAGCTCCAATGGATCCCCTCTCATTGTGGGGTACATGGAAATGAAATGGCAGATCTTTTGGCAAAAAAGGGCACCAAAATTTTACAGAAAACAAATCAATCCCTGCCCTACCATTCTGCAAAAAATATAATTAAAAGAAACTTCCAGAAAAATCTGATGGAGCACTTCAAATCACAAAGTAATGAGAAACCATGGGCACCTATCTTGCAGAATAAAAACTTAATACCTGAACAACCAAGACACGAAGCAGTATCAAAACATTCAGACTGTTAACAGGCCATGACTACCTGGCAGCACACTTCCATAAAATAGAGGAATCTTCAACTCTCCAAATTGTATCCTGTGCCAAGACAATAACACTACCATGAACAAAGATCATCTAGCTCGCTGTGAGGCTCTGAAGATGTCACCTACAAGAACTCTGGCAGGACTCTATTGGGAAGCAAGAAAGCAAATGGAACACATCCAAGCTAATGGGCATTAGACTACTACTACTACTACTATTTTTAATTCAATCTGAATTGTTCACATTAATGAACAATTCAGATGGGAAAACTTTGGTTATATTATGTGAGAGCCATCCCAAACTCTGACCACCATACTTAAGGAAAATTAAAGCCACTTAAACTACAATACATCATCCACCGCTGTGGTCTCGAGGTAGCATGCTGTCTTGTCATGCAGCAGTCCCAGGTTCAATCCCTGGTTGGGACAGGCTCCTGGGTGAGGTTTTTTTTGGGGTTTTCCTCACTTGTAAGACAAATGTCAGGAAGCTTAAGGACCCAACGGTCCCTGAAAATCATCCGGCCATCATCATCATCCTTATCATTTCATCATTATCCTTCACCAGTGTGGAAAGCAACGGGAAGCTACCACACCTATAATTCCCTAGTAAAGCTGCAAAGCATAGCATAAAAATGCTATGATTACAGTGAAAGACCTGCCCTCGGGCAGAATTACTGTGGAATGGACATCATCTTCATCAGTGGTAATTATGACATTAATGCATTGTCAGAGCGACAACAAGTTTTAATAAATAGTAATGTTTCCAGTATGAGACATTTTAAAAAAGCTAACTCTCGCCTGAATTCAATATAACTAGACAAAAACTTGCAAATATAAGGTGAGTGTAATTGTGTTATGTTTTTAAGTTTAAGATGTAATAATAAATGTTTAAAACTAACCAAAATGTGAATTGTTTAGGGTTAGCATCCAACTTTAAAGTGTTGCAATAACAGTATACAGACAAACATTCATAAAAATAATTCCGGAATCTTTCATGCAAAAGAACAAACAGTTGGAAATTATACATAATTTTTTCTATAAAAAGAGGTAGAAAATATTACTAACCATCATCTCTTTCTCCTGCATTGTTTTCTTCATTTTCTACTACCTCCTGTCCATGATTCCCCCCCACGGCTATCCCATCATCTGCAGCCGGCTTCTGAGGGGGCACTGCAAACAAATACAAGGAAGTGACAAAATAAACACCATACATTTTCATCCAATTATGCCTCACAGGCTTCACTTCAATTTTTAAGCCAATCTAACTTATAAGTCAATACTTTTTCTTACTTAAAGACCCTACGTTAAGGTGGTGCTACCATATATTAGCTACTAGGTATGTCAGAGAAGATCATGGCATTGAGCTGATCACTCACTCAGTTCTCCATGTCCTGGTCAAAAAAGTTTGTGTGTGATCCACAGTTTATATTTCCTCTCCTGATAGGTCATGCCACTGTAAGGCCCAGGTGACATGTAAAATGTACCTATAAGGTTAGAGGTTAAACTGAGATAAAAAAAAAGAAAGAAGAAAGAGTGACTATCAATTATAAAGGAAATATAAAATCATCTGTTTATTACATAGTGGATGGTGTGTTGAGTAGTTAATGTCGTACAATAAATCAAAAGGAATCATATGAGAAAAGTAAAAATTTCTCCAGTTTTTTAAAATAAATTTCTAATGACTGACATACCTAGTAGCTCTCCCATAACCATAGAGAAGGTGCAGGTAAAATGAACTGATGTGTGTGGCAAGTATAAGAAATGTGGAGCCCCAAAAATCTCTTATGTTGATGCAATACGAATATTTAATATGGGCAAGCTATAGAAAACTTCTCTGCATTTCTCATATCTCCTGACTTTCGCTTTCTTTTTCATTTATCTTCTAACTTATTCTTTTTGCATTTCTTCAATTTTTTCTACATTTTTAGTATCTAAATTTCTATAAAAATCTATGATGGAAAGAAATGTATATAAATTATGTCATAAAGAAAAAAGTACAGATAGGCTTATAATAAAATGTCAAAAGATACCAAATATGCCAACAATTCAATTTTAACACATTTCATTTTTTTAACATAAGACCACAAGGTAGAAATTAAATCAATCTTAAAATCATTCCATTTTAACTTGTTTACTGCAGATTAAACACTGATGAAGGAAATGTCCTACATTAGAGCAAAGATTAGGGCAGAGTGAGAGTTCTTTCTGCAGGGCAACAATAGGTGATGTCACAATTTACTTTCCAGTAGAATAGTACACATATGTATTAAAAAAACTCCTGGCACGACAGGCCTACAAGGCCCTTAGCCTACCAGCCAGCTGCTGGCCTCACATCTACATGTGTCAATCACAGAGGTAGATGATAATCAGCCAGTGTAGGGGTCACATGTGGCCAGCATGTCGAGTCCCCCAGCCATTATAGCTGGTTTTCTCAACCTGGAGCCACTACTTATTGTAGCTACCCAAATGCATCACGATGGTGGGTGGGCACCGGTCCCATACTGGCCGAAATACCATGAGAAAATTTCTTCCCCCATGGAGACTCGAACCAGTGCAAGTCCCGTAGCTCTGCGCCAAGGCTTCCTGCCTTAACCATTCGGCTATGGCACGGGACATGTATAAAAAACAAACATTTAATTCAAGTAGCAGTTTCATTTTACTCTTTTCTATGATTGCTTTAAATTACACAGGCCTGCATGATTTTGCGGTAAATTAGAAAAACTCTGCAGAGATTTCTTTGCTAAACTACCTCATAGTGTTACTTCCTATCAATTTGTGTTTAAGTTAATGCTATTTTTAAATTTTGATTTTAACATTTGAAATACAGTCTACCGCTGTGGTCTCGAGGTAGTGCGCTGCCTTGTCATGCAGCGGGCCCGGGTTCAATCCCCGGTCGGGGACAGTTTTTCTGGGTGAGGTTTTTATCGGGGTTTTTCTTCACCTGTCAGACAAATGTCAGGAAAACTTTAAGGCCCAAACAGTCCCCGAAATCATATGGCCATCGCAATCATCATCATTCATATTCATCTTAGATTAAGCTTAGGATTAGGGACTCTCCTGGCGCACCACTATCAGCATTATCACCCATCATATCATCGGGGCAATGTAACCCCGCCTTGCAGGTGCCCCAACCTCAGAAGTGGGTTACAAGTATGCCATGCTAGGAGAGAACACCAGGAATGTCAAAAGACAACCTCGGGCATTTGCAAAAAAAAAAAACATTTGAAATAATACATAACAATACATTAATACCCTAAAATTAATATTAAACTACAGTCCTGTCTTTAAACTATCTTAAGTTCTTTATTTTTGTTGTATAAATCATAAGGCGGCTTATATTGACCACGGTTTAGGTTCTAGAAATAAATTACTGTCCAGTACTTTTCAAGAGTTTTCTTTAGAATTTGATACATCTTTTTTCATCAGCAGCAGTACTACAGCCTGATTTGAGCTTCAGCTTCCCTCAGAACTCTCTTCCAGGCATCTCTGTCCCTAGCAACCAGCCACCATCCCTTGATTCTCAACTTCCTCAGATCCTCCAAAATTCCATCCTTTCAACGCAGTCTTGATCGTCCCACATTCCTTTTTCCTTCAAATTTATATTCCATGATTTTCTCGGGTATCTTTGTACGTACCTGCCCATCACATCTTGAAACTATATTAACAGAATTTTTAGTGTTGTAATATTGTATATCGATAAGGGTGCAAATTAATCTGAAGAAATGCATTAAATAGATGTGATAGTTTCCACATAGCTTAACACTTGCCACACCCACATGAACAAGCTGGAGAGACTCTACCTGTGGGGTAGTGTCAGAGTTGAGTGATGCTGTACCGTGGATGGGGTCGGACTGCATCAGGAGGGTCCTGGGGAAGGATGGGCACATCTCTACGATGCATTATTCCATTCAGGCCTGGCACTCTCACATGCACTTGTTTGACTGGCAGTAAGTCACCTGCCCTCGGCCGGGCAGCTACAAATAATACAGTGCACATGTAAGTTACATAGCCTCCAAGATATTGGTGCACCACTTCAATAAATACTCTAGCCCTTAAGTCCATTTTATTCTACAGCATTGCAACAATTTGGATTTCATCCTCCATGCTATAACATACCTGTCTCCTGACTAGCAAGTCCAGGTTCAATCCCTGCTAGCATTGGAAATTTTATTTATAAAATCTTAAATCTTGAGGCTAGGAGAGGTGGTGGTTAAGCACTAGTTTGTGTATTAGATGCTTAAATTAAATCCCAACTCCTCCACACACTGTTGATAGTAATTTGTCTGTTGGATGAGGACATTAAGCCTGGCAGTCCACTTGGTGCTTTTTTTGACAGTAGTAGGTTATGTGATGACACTGGGTTTCACCTTCACCTTCTTATCATTTCCATTATATAAATACACTCATCCTACACTCCTCTCTGTACACAATACAAATATACATCTTTGTAAAATGGTATTTAAATTGAAAATAGACCACAATAATGCCAATAATCTGTCTAGTGTGAAATGCAAACTGCAGTTGTGGCATTGGAATGAACACACTCTGTTGGCTGGATTTGAAACTACCCTCACATATATGTTAGATTATGCAAGATTGAATATTTTCCATAAATGAAGTAAATAAGAACACACAGAAAGGTTGCGGGTGTGTGTGTTTTCCAATGCCACCATTATGCTTCTTCTGCCTTCGGCAAACAGATGACGTTAATGTGGTCAACTTTCAATTAATGCACCACCATTTTGTGCACTTTATGTAGGTGATGTGTAGTTACATTGTTTACAGAAAGAAGTGTAGATGAGTGTAAGTTTAAGCATTTGTGTGTAGTGTAAGTGTGTTGTATGAGGGATGATGATTAGAGAAGGAAAAAGCTGAAGTCCAGTGCTGGCAACCTACATCTGTTGAAAAACACCATGAAGATCACTGGGTGTAATATCTGTATCTGATGGACGAATTGCTATTAACTGTAACACAAGCCTTCTCAACATATGTACTGCAGAGGGATTTGGAGTTTAATCCAGGCATCTGGTGCACAATTTAATGAATAAAAATTGTACACCATCATCCCTCCTAAACCTAAGATAGAAAATTTTACAATTAGAATTTCCAAATCCACTAGACATTGAACACAAACCTGTTAGTCAGAAAGCAGGCATGTTAAGTTAGAGTGTAGGACAAAGCTATCAAAATAAAGACATCAAAACTGCATTTGAATCGGTGACATGCAGAAGGAAAACATTCCATACAACACAGTTATGAGAGAGAAAAAAAGTTTTTATAGAAAAAATTGGTACTTTCCATAGAAAGTAAAGTTACTATTAGTGACTTGTTCCCAAAAAGTAATGTTTATTATTATTTCAAAATAATTGTCCAAGTTTGTGAAATAGTTTCCTTTTGCATCTCACCAGGAAAATATATGACATAATAAAAAGAAGTATTATTACAATCAAATATTTAAATGAAGTGTCAACATAATATATTTTATTTTTAAGTATAATTTGCCCTTCAGTGAGAAATGTTAAATTTATAATAAAAATATAACATAATATTTTAAACATCAATTTACTAGAAAGGATAAATTGAGTATTAAGATAGCTCTGAATAAAATCATCTATTTTTCTTTCTGAACACTCACAAAACATGTTCAGTCCAGATCTTCACGAGCTGTATCAGCAGACCATATTGTTGTTGAACTCTTTGTGTTCATTTGGAATATATTGTATTATCTTTGTAATATCCTCGAGTTTTTTCTGATTAATAGGCTGAGACTGTTGGTAGCATCACATCCTCACGACCTTTGCACAGATTAAAAGAATCTGTGCATAGTCCATTTACAAAATTAAATGTTTCAATAAACTCTCTATTAATCTTCCTTTGATGAACCGACTCTAATGGCTAATCTGAAATTTATATCAAAACTGAACCCTGTTCATCTGTTTCTTGAATACAAAAGTCCACCATTCCTTTCAGTTAAGTATCTGCTGAGTTTGCACACATCTCACTTCAAACACAGGTCCATTCTTCATAAATTAATGAGTAATTTTTTAACATCTTACCTCATATTTTGTTTCTTCAAACATAAAATATAAGTCATAATGTCGGTTGAAAATGAGAGAGATCCTTCTCTCGAAAACTAGTTCCCGTGTTTGAAGAAACATAAAATATGAGTCATAATGTCAGTTGAAAATGAGAGAGATCCTTCTCTCGAAAACTAGTTCCCATGTTTGAAGAAACATAAAATATGAGTCATAATTTGTGTTTGAAAAACATAAAATATGAGTCATAATTTCGGTTGAAAATGAGAGAGATTCTTCTCTCGAAAACTAGTTCCCGTGTTTGAAGAAACATAAAATAAGAGTCATAATGTCGGTTGAAAATGAGAGAGACCCTTCTCTCGAAAACTAGTTCCCATGTTTAAAGAAACATAAAATATGAATCATAATGTCGGTTGAAAATGAGAGAGATCCTTCTCTCGAAAACTAGTTCCCGTGTTTGAAGAAACATAAAATATGAATCATAATGTCAGTTGAAAATGAGAGAGATCCATCTCTTGAAAACTAGTTCCCGTGTTTGAAGAAACATAAAATAAGAGTCATAATGTCGGTTGAAAATGAGAGAGATCCTTCTCTCGAAAACTAGTTCCCATGTTTGAAGAAACATAAAATATGAGTCATAATGTCGGTTGAAAATGAGAGAGATTCTTCTCTCGAAAACTAGTTCCCATGGTTGAAGAAACATAAAATATGAGTCATAATGTCGGTTGAAAATGAAAGAGATCCTTCTCTCAAAAACTAGTTCCCATGTTTGAAGAAACATAAAATAAGAGTCATAATGTCGGTTGAAAATGAGAGAGATCCTTCTCTCGAAAACTAGTTCCCGTGTTTGAAGAAACATAAAATATGAGTCATAATGTCGGTTGAAAATGAGAGAGATTCTTCTCTCGAAAACTAGTTCCTGTGTTTGAAGAAACATAAAATATGAGTCATAATGTCAGTTGAAAATGAGAGAGATTCTTCTCTCGAAAACTAGTTCCCATGTTTGAAGAAACATAAAATATGAGTCATAATGTCGGTTGAAAATGAAAGAGATCCTTCTCTCAAAAACTAGTTCCCATGTTTGAAGAAACATAAAATAAGAGTCATAATGTCGGTTGAAAATGAGAGAGATCCTTCTCTCGAAAACTAGTTCCCGTGTTTGAAGAAACATAAAATATGAGTCATAATGTCGGTTGAAAATGAGAGAGATCCTTCTCTCGAAAACTAGTTCCCGTGTTTGAAGAAACATAAAATATGAGTCATAATGTCGGTTGAAAATGAGAGAGATTCTTCTCTCGAAAACTAGTTCCCATGTTTGAAGAAACATAAAATATGAGTCATAATGTCGGTTGAAAATGAGAGAGATCCTTCTCTCGAAAACTAGTTCCCGTGTTTGAAGAAACATAAAATATGAGTCATAATGTCGGTTGAAAATGAGAGAGATTCTTCTCTCGAAAACTAGTTCCCATGTTTGAAGAAACATAAAATATGAGTCATAATGTCGGTTGAAAATGAAAGAGATCCTTCTCTCAAAAACTAGTTCCCATGTTTGAAGAAACATAAAATAAGAGTCATAATGTCGGTTGAAAATGAGAGAGATCCTTCTCTCGAAAACTAGTTCCCGTGTTTGAAGAAACATAAAATAAGAGTCATAATGTCGGTTGAAAATGAGAGAGATTCTTCTGTCGAAAACTAGTTCCCGTGATTGAAGAAACATAAAATATGAGTCATAATGTCGGTTGAAAATGAGAGAGATCCTTCTCTCGAAAACTTGTTCCCGTGTTTGATGAAACATAAAATATGAGTCATAATGTCGGTTGAAAATGAGAGAGATCCTTCTCTCGAAAACTAGTTCCCGTGTTTGAAGAAACATAAAATAAGAGTCATAATGTCGGGTAAAAATGAGAGAGATCCTTCTCTCGAAAACTAGTTCCCGTGTTTGAAGAAACATAAAATATGAGTCATAATGTCGGTTGAATATGAGAGAGATCCTTCTCACGAAAACTAGTTCCCGTGTTTGAAGAAACATAAAATATGAGTCATAATGTCGGTTGAAAATGAGAGAGATCCTTCTCACGAAAACTAGTTCCCATGTTTGAAGAAACATAAAATATGAGTCATAATGTCGGTTGAATATGAGAGAGATCCTTCTCACGAAAACTAGTTCCCGTGTTTGAAGAAACATAAAATATGAGTCATAATGTCGGTTGAAAATGAGAGAGATCCTTCTCACGAAAACTAGTTCCCATGTTTGAAGAAACATAAAATATGAATCATAACGTCGGTTGAAAATGAGAGAGATCCTTCTCTCGAAAACTAGTTCCCGTGTTTGAAGAAACATAAAATATAAGGTAAGATGTTAAAAAATGACTCATTAATTTATGAATTAAGAATGCCATAATGTTATTTCCCACATTTAACTATGAAGGTCTATTCTTCTTTGCATTACTAATGCTGAGGAGTGTATATTTTATTATGCCAGTGCATTACTCTTTTAATAATGGCAAAGTCTTTGTTGCAAGGCATTGCCTGCAAATGGGGAAATACTGATGGATCTCTTCAAACTGGCTGGATATGATAAGATCTAACAGCAACCTGATAAGGGCATGCTGCCTGTTCTGCCCTCAACAGGCATCACTGAAGACTTGAAGAATAATCACTTCATGTGGAAGGCAGGTGGTTACAAAATCATATATAAAACTGCAGACTTCATTTGACCCTTTCTTGCAAGTGCCGTAATGGTATGTATGAAATACAGATTTTTCACCAGTAAGGCAGTTGACACAGAACACCATTTGCCATAATTTTCTCAAATAGAACATCTCCTGGATGGGAAGTAAGAGATTTTGCATATAATCAAATACGATCTCTGCTACATCATTTCTTAATTTCTCGCAACTTGTAATATTTCTTAGCTTTTCATTTACGAACAAGAAGTTCATCAGACAATCCTTTTGGCAGTATCAGTCAACATAGGATATATTTTATTTCCCAGTTCCTCACATTGTGAACACATATCCAATTGAGGACAACCAAATTTATAATTAAAATATCTTAACTAATACTCATAGTTGACAATATCTTTCAATATTTCATTTTTCTCTAAGAACAGTTCATATGTTACAGCAAATTATGAGATGTGTTGGTATATGTTTATAATAATATCATTGGGAATATGTGAAGGAAGGTTATCATACTAACTCACAAGGCATTGGGCAATTTGCCTTTCTACTAAAAAAACCGTGCAAGCTAAGGAAGTTTTTCTACAGACCTCAACTCGTAAATTACCTTTTATTGTAAAATACCTGTAACTTGATGTTATTTCCTTTGATTGATTATGTTTAGGATATGTCTTTTCACATTGTCTCTCTCAATGAAACTCATTAAGTAAGTCTCACATTCATCTTTATTCCTGATACTATAAATATGCAAAATAATATATTTTTCTTTTGTATCAAACAATGATACACATTTCTTCCTACATTTACAATCATCACCAGTTATTTTCCTTTCTACAAGTCTACCTTGGTCAGTCACAAACTCCTCTCCCTTATTTCTGGCCTGTTTCATCTTCTGACTCAAATTTTTGGAATATCATCTTTGTGAAGACTATACCCTTCTGTACCTGATAGTGACATTATACTACTTTCTCTGTAAATAATATTTTAATACAAACAGATATTTGTTGCTAAAAGCCGAACTTAACTATTGATAACAACGAACAAAAACTACCAACTACCAATAAAAGAATAATAATTTATGTATATTATTTTTAGTTTGAACATCTTACCTCAATATTAATGTTGATTTGTTCTTGAACATGTTTCAAAACAATTCTGTTTTATCGTCAGCTTTTCCAGACTGGTTTTATTTAAGTTGCACAAACTGGATGTCGATGTCAGCTCCATCCTGTGGTTGGCCAAAGAACCTCCAAACAAGGTCATGCTCCATCGGATGGAGCTGACATCGACATCCAGGTTGTGCAACATAATGCAACATAAATAAAACCAGTCTGTAAAAGCTGATGATAAAACAGAATTGTTTTGAAACATGTTCAAGAACAAATCAACATTAATATTGAGGTAAGATGTTCAGACTAAAAATAATATAATTAAAATAACCTCAAAATATAACTTCCTAAAATTAAATAATGATTTATGTAAATTATTTAAATTAAGATATTATTAAATTCCTTCCATTCCAATTGGTAGTGCACTCTCTCGATTTAAATCCAAACTAAAAAAATATTTTCCTTTTGCTTGTCGCTGAAAATTTTACATATGATTTTAACAGATTAAAAATTAAAGAATGTTTCACTTTTTTATATCATTGGATGTAGATTATGTTAAGGTACAAAAAATGGTTGTCTCAGTTTGAAATTACAAAAAAGTAGAATATTTTCTTTTGTATCTCACCAATTCATTTGGAAACTACAGAGTGAGAATTCGGAATAGAAATTAAATATATAAATAAGTTTTAAGACTTTTTAAAATTAATTTGATTATATTACATTATTATTTTATTTTACAATGCTCTCTAACAGCTAATATCATTAGCTTTGGAATTCAATCAAATCTGGACGTGAAAAAACTGATCAATTTTCATCAGGAGCATTTTTTTTGCTCGAGGTTCTCTCTATTATAACACAGGCCCTATGATTTTAATTACTTTATTAAGGAACCAATATTCAGGATTTTTATGCCTTGAAAAATACATCAACTCCATCCAGGTATGAATTTGTGAATCTTGTGAATACAGTAACCACTAGTCCACCAGAACCGACTTAATTTAATTAATATTTAGTTTTAATTTTAGGTAAAAGGTCAGTTTACTCCCTTCACATTCCAAATTTTTAATTAACAGAATGGGTTACAAAGCCACATCCTAAATGTCAAAGTTTAACAAAATTTTAATGCAGCATTTGCTAATGTGAATGTGTTTCATTGCCTACAAAACAAATTATTAAGTTACATATTGTGTAAGAGATAACACAGCATATCAAGCTAGTAAAATATTTTATGGTAAACTGAATTTCACTATTATGTTTCCTCTTCAAGGTTTTTCCATCTCAATGAGTCAGTAAAATCCACATTTTTAAAATCTTATTCAGTTACCAGAAAGACAAAAAGACTTTAAGAATTCTTAGAAACAGATTAAAATATTGATTCTAAAAGTATATTTTCTCTTTGAATTATTCAGATTAGGCAATGAATATCGATACTTGAAAATGTGATTACACTAACATTATGCATGCAATAGTTTTGATATTTAGATGGTTGTTAATCATGCTTTAATGACTGATTTGGATGAAACTTAGGGGACAGATAGTCTATGCCCAGAATTAGACACAGGCTACTTTACTATATATATATATATGTATATGAAGGGCTTAGGGCAGTAACATGATAAGCCATAGTATGTTAAAAAATGACATATCTCCATATAAAAGCAAATAAATGTATTTAAATATCCATAAAATCAATTTTAAGTGCATCAGTGATGAGTTAAAACAGACACACAATGTAGTAACAATAATACTGCCGAATTAGTATTTATAATTTTTTGAAACTTTAAAAATCTTTATGTTTCAGAAATAACTATATGTGGCTTAATATTGTTTAGTTGTTTCTTGACTCACCTCATACTTCTTAACACCCAAGCAGACTCGAGTTTCTTTACTTCATTTGTGACATTCTCAATGCTGTATTATGTTCACAACTGATGTCCAACGGCCTTTGTGAACGTAATACAGCATTGAGAAAGTCACAAATGAAGTGAAGAAACTTGAGTCTGTGTGGGTGTTAAGAAGTATGAGGTGAGTCAAGAAACAACTAAACAATATTAAAATAAACCTCATAGTATTATTTCCTACCTACATAATTTATATGTGGCTTATCATGTTATTGCCCTAAGCCCTTCATATATATATAATAATTAGTTACAAATTGGTGAAACTTCGGAACACATGGAGGAATATCACCCCAACCTGGTGTACAGAAGAGTTACATTCTGGAAAAGAGACACTGCTCTGAGCTGATGAAATCATCTGATAAGAAGTCATGAACCTACCCTCTCATGCCTTGTGCAATATGTGGCAAAATGCCAGTTTTGCAGAAATCCTTGACTTTGTGGCATCTTCTCTTTGCTATAGATCCAGTAATCTCCCCTCCCATATGCTTTTCAAATGAATGTGACATAACAGTTTAGACATGCAGTCATTTATATTTAAATTAATATTGGGAAGTAAACATTATGAGGTTATATCATTAAAGGTGAGTGGAGAATATATTTTAATGACTCACCTCATATGATTTCAAATTTCTTTGATACCAGCAGTTTCAGACAATACCTTGTCCCTCTTCAGTCATGGCTTCCATGATATTGTCTGAAACCACAGGTATCAAAGAAATTTGAAATCATATGAGGTGAGTCGTTAAAAATATATTCTCCGCTCACTATTAATGCAGTAATTTGTTTGTGTAGTCTCATTCTGCTGCTCAGGCAATCATAGGCAATGACACAGAATGAATGTATGATCTGTACTGTAGTGGGTAAGACACTCCCTGGTGACTCAAAGATTTTTTTCTCAAGGTTCATATCTGAGGATTTTTTTAGACCAATCTGGAACAATCCATTCTGTTGATGTGTAAAAGTCAATTCAGTCTGTGGGAGTTGACCTATTCAGGAATGGGAATTAAGTTTAATTCTTTTTAATATTTAATTTTAGGAAGTTATATTTTGAGGTTATTTTAATTATATTATTTTTGGTCTGGACATCTTACCTCAATATTAATGTTGATTTGTTCTTGAACATGTTTCAAAACAATTCTGTTTTATCTTCAGCTTTCCCAGACTGGTTTTATTTATGTTGCATTATGTTGCACCACCTGGATGTCGATGTCAGCTCCATCCTGTGGTTGGCCAAAGAACCTCCAAACAAGGTCACCCTCCATCGGAATATCAAAATTCATAACTCTGTTTCTGTTCTTCTGAATATAAATTTTTTCCCAAATAGTCAGCTCGTTTGTATTTTCTAACTGTTTTAATAATTTAGTGTCTGAATTGATATTATGTTTTTCAGACCAAACATGAGCAGCAACTGCAGATTTTTCAATTTCTCCATTTTTAATATTTCTTATGTGTTCTTTGGTTCTAATTTTTAGGTTTCTTTTTGTTTTCCCTATATATATCTTTTCACAACCCATGCATTCAATTTTATATATTCCTGACTTTTATTTTTATCAGTTTTTTCATTTTTGTTGGTTTTTATTAGTTTATTTAAACTGTAGTTATTTTTTGGTGCTAATTTAATATTAAACTTCTCAAATATATTTTGAAATTTATTATGTACCCAGGGGTGATATGTGAATTTCCTATATTTTTTCATAGGTGGTTCTTCTTTTTCAAGATTACTTCTGTTTATCATTTTTTTGTTTTTTATACTTTTCTATCCTTTTATGTACAATTTTTTCATCAAACCCATTTTCTCTTGCTACTTTGATTATGTGTTTTTTCTCATGTTTGAAATCTTCTTCGTTTAAGGGTAAGTTTACCAATCTATGAGTTAAACTATTAAATGCTGCTAATTTATGTCCAATTGGATTGAACCCTGTTGATTTTATAAAATTTTCCGTATGAGTTTCTTTCCTATGAATCCTGAATTCAATTTTTCTTTTTTCTTCGTTTCTGACCAATTTAAGATCCAAAAAAGGTATTTGTTTATTGTCTTCTATTTCTTTGGTGAATTTAATGTTTGTGCTCTGTAAATTTAATAGTTTTAGGGAATCTTCTACATGTTTTTCTTTAACAATACAAATTATATCATCAACATATCTACTCCAAAATTTAAACATTGTGGGATGTGCTTTAGTGATTTTACATTCAAAATCGCTCATAAATAAATTTGCCAGGAAAGGTGATAATGGGTTTCCCATTGAGAGCCCTGATTTTTGTCTATAGAAACTCCCATTGAATGTAAAAAACATTTGATCAATGCATAACGCAGTTAATTTCAAATAATCTTCTTTGATCTCTCTGTCTATGTTGTTTTTTCTTAACCAATTGTTCAATATCTCCAAAGTTTTTTGTTTCGGTACATTTGTGAATAGTGAAACTACATCAAACGAAACCAACCTATCTGTGGGTTCAATTTCCACTTTTTCTAATTTCTTAACTAATTCCAATGAATTTTCAATCTGCAGACTTTCAAAATTATTAATTCTTTTAAATTGATTATTCAGCCACTTCGAAATTTTGTAGGTTGGTGATCCAATATTGTTAATTATTGGCCTCATTTTGTTTCCCGGTTTGTGAATTTTTGGAAGTCCATGTATATTAGGGTTTCTTGGGTTGCTTACTTTTAATTGAAATTTTTCTTTCTTGGATAGAATTTTAACATTTTTAAAACAGTTTTCCACTTTTTTTATGGTTTTTGGTAGGGGGTCATTCTTAATTTTTTCATACTCTTTTTCTTTCAAAAGTTCTTCCATTCTATTTTGATAATCTTCTTTGTCCAGAATTATAATTTGGTTACCCTTATCTGATTTTGTATATACAACATTTTTGTTATTTATTTCTTTGAGTGTTTTTAAATTCTCCTTACAAACTGGGTTTTGAATAAAATAAAGAATACAAATAAAAACCCAGTTTGTAAGGAGAATTTAAAAACACTCAAAGAAATAAATAACAAAAATGTTGTATATACAAAATCAGATAAGGGTAACCAATTATAATTCTGGACAAAGAAGATTATCAAAATAGAATGGAAGAACTTTTGAAAGAAAAAGAGTATGAAAAAATTAAGAATGACCCCCTACCAAAAACCATAAAAAAAGTGGAAAACTGTTTTAAAAATGTTAAAATTCTATCCAAGAAAGAAAAATTTCAATTAAAAGTAAGCAACCCAAGAAACCCTAATATACATGGACTTCCAAAAATTCACAAACCGGGAAACAAAATGAGGCCAATAATTAACAATATTGGATCACCAACCTACAAAATTTCGAAGTGGCTGAATAATCAATTTAAAAGAATTAATAATTTTGAAAGTCTGCAGATTGAAAATTCATTGGAATTAGTTAAGAAAATTAGAAAAAGTGGAAAATTGAACCCACAGATAGGTTGGTTTCGTTTGATGTAGTTTCACTATTCACAAATGTACCGAAACAAAAAACTTTGGAGATATTGAACAATTGGTTAAGAAAAAACAACATAGACAGAGAGATCAAAGAAGATTATTTGAAATTAACTGCGTTATGCATTGATCAAATGTTTTTTACATTCAATGGGAGTTTCTATAGACAAAAATCAGGGCTCTCAATGGGAAACCCATTATCACCTTTCCTGGCAAATTTATTTATGAGCGATTTTGAATGTAAAATCACTAAAGCACATCCCACATGTTTAAATTTTGGAGTAGATATGTTGATGATATAATTTGTATTGTTAAAGAAAAACATGTAGAAGATTCCCTAAAACTATTAAATTTACAGAGCACAAACATTAAATTCACCAAAGAAATAGAAGACAATAAACAAATACCTTTTTTGGATCTTAAATTGGTCAGAAACGAAGAAAAAGAAAAAAGAAAAATTGAATTCAGGATTCATAGGAAAGAAACTCATACGGAAAATTTATAAAATCAACAGGGTTCAATCCAATTGGACATAAATTAGCAGCATTTAATAGTTTAACTCATAGATTGGTAAACTTACCCTTAAACGAAGAAGATTTCAAACTTGAGAAAAAACACATAATCAAAGTAGCAAGAGAAAATGGGTTTGATGAAAAAATGGTACATAAAAGGATAGAAAAGTATAAAAAACAAAAAATGATAACAGAAGTAATCTTGAAAAAGAAGAACCACCTATGAAAAATATAGGAAATTCACATATCACCCCTGGGTACATAATAAATTTCAAAATATATTTGAGAAGTTTAATATTAAATTAGCACCAAAAAATAACTACAGTTTAAATAAACTAATAAAAACCAACAAAAATGAAAAAACTGATAAAAATAAAAAGTCAGGAATATATCAAATTGAATGCATGGGTTGTGAAAAGATATATATAGGGAAAACAAAAAGAAACCTAAAAATTAGAACCAAAGAACACATAAGAAATATTAAAAATGGAGAAATTGAAAAATCTGCAGTTGCTGCTCATGTTTGGTCTGAAAAAAATAATATCAATTCAGACACTAAATTATTAAAACAGTTAGAAAATACAAACGAGCTGACTATTTGGGAAAAAATTTATATTCAGAAGAACAGAAACAGAGTTATGAATTTTGATATTCCGATGGAGGGTGACCTTGTTTGGAGGTTCTTTGGCCAACCACAGGATGGAGCTGACATCGACATCCAGGTGGTGCAACATAATGCAACATAAATAAAACCAGTCTGGGAAAGCTGAAGATAAAACAGAATTGTTTTGAAACATGTCCAAGAACAAATCAACATTAATATTGAGGTAAGATGTCCAGACCAAAAATAATATAATTAATTCTTTTTGTTATTTGAATGATTTAATCATTTCTTTTATGGTCTAAGAACTGTAACCAGCAGTTCTTAAACATTCATTCCAGGGAAACCAAGCCTTGCTGCCATACGTGAGTGCTAATCTTGCCTACTCTTAATATGTTTTTAACCTGGTGTTTTTCTGCTCTTTTTTGTTGTTATAACTGATTAGTGACTCAAAGGGAATTATTGAAATTTTGAATTTCATTTTTTGGCATGTTATGTTAAATGGTAGCCTGAATATGAAAAAAGAGTTGACTTATATTTGAAGAGAAAAATATATGCTTTGACTGGGGTTTGAACCTAGGACCTTTGGCTTTCTATGCCAATTCTCTACCAACTGAGCTACCTGAGCACTCCAATCTAAATGCAATTTTTTTCTCCTATACATTGTTAATTCCAGAGCGCCAAATGCTACGGACCATTGCTCAAACAAGCAAATGGCGGCTTCTTTTTTTTTTAAGAAGACTTTAATTGGGAATTTAAACATTACTTTATAAAGTCAGTAGGGCTTCTTTTGATGTTTTTATTATTAATTTAACACTTCTCACTGAAGGACAAATTATATTTATCTCTTCAAATAAAATTTGTCCTTCAGTGAAAAATATTAAATTAATAATAAAAATATCAAAGAGTTGACTTGTTCCAAAACTGAGTTTCCAATTCAAAATTTTCTTCTAATTGGATAATAAAAATAAAGGCAATTAAAATGAAACTGTTACAGGTACTTACCAATAAAAATCTGCTATGAATTTTATCACTAATTTAAAAGTCAATTAACCCTAATCAGTAGAGATAACATATACAGGGCTGCCAAGTCTCAAACCTAAGAAAAGCTGTTATTGGAGTGTATAGAAGCTGATAAAAGATAGAAAAAGCTGACATTGAAGTTAACAGTTATTTAAAGCAATGATTTCAAATAAGAAGTCAATTTACTTGTGAGATTTACTTTTATTGTAGTTGTCAGTGGCACTCTGAGCTTTCATTGGTTCTGGAGGATCAGTGTTATTAGGATCACATCTGATTCCAAGGTTTGCAGGTTCAAACTTGACCAGAGTCAATGAATATTTCAGAGTGTAAAAATTCTAAGTAAAGATTCCTTCAAAAGTATTAAAGCCGTGGTTCCATGCTGCAGATTTACAGCATGTAAAAGAACCTCAAGCCTGAAAAGAATATTCTGAGCACAATTTGTTTGTCCTGTACATAATTACTTATAAAGTAATGTTGTAAATTACTGGCATTACAGGAACAAAATAAGGTGACATACCTACAGTGATTATAATTACAAATATGCATAATAGCCAACGACAGACCATCTAGCTAAAAAAAGCTCAAATAAGTTAACACATTGGTGACCGACAGCTGTGCATTCCACCCACCGCTGCTAGACCGGACATTTCTGTCAGTGGGGTGGACTTTTAAATTTTAAACCACGCTAGCACAGGGTGATTTTTACATCAATATATTTACAGTCAATAACAATAATGCATAAGTAAATCTTCATTAGTGTTCTCACCAGACCTTCTAGTAGAAATTGAGGGTTTGATAGCGTTGGAAACATTTTCCTTTATGTAAAGACACAGTGCAAAAGAGCATATGTAGCGAGTTTCTTTTCTTGCGTTCACTGCAAACACGGCAAGGTTTGGAGGGGTATTTTTTTTCTCTCCAGTCACAATTGGTGTGAATTTATATTTCTTCATGTCTCAGGGTCGAATGTTTGAACGCATTAGACAGTAAAAGGCGTTCTCTGCTGATAAAATTTTATTCAAACACATTTTTTTTACTCAGAAATCTATTCACGCGGTAATAATTGTAAAGCTACCTGACAAGGTACCTTAAGATCGTAGCTCAAGATATAAACTTATGTGAAAATCCTGAAGGGAACCGATGGTAACCGATGTAGTTTGAAACTTATCCAAGATGTCGGACCTTGAAGACTTCGATCATGTTTTCGGTATACACGGAGAAGAGGAATTTGATAGAGTCTACCAAATAATTCAACTGGAAGAACAGGAGAATCGGCGTAATATTGCGCGTCGCCGACGTGTTTGTATACGGTATTATTTGCGGGATGCAAGCATAAATGCATTCCTCTATAGCAGACGAAAATAATGGAAGTGGTTTTATCGCTGAGAATTCTGGGTAATTCGTTGCCAATATTACGAAAACGTCAACATTCATGCATGGCCGGTTAAGGCGGCCGTTAATTCGATCTCAGCTCACCAGTGATTGGAAGTAATTTGAGTAGAGAGTAATGTATTTGCATACGACCCTCAGTCTCCCTGGTGAGTCTTGACGTGGTGTCCTAGAAGTGGTTTCCTTTTCTCTCTGTCTTTCTTCCTCTTCCCTGTCATCTGTTCTTAATTTCACGACTGCCAAACAAGAGGCAAAAAACTACTGTTTGGCATTTTGTTGTTAGGATTTTGAAATTTATAGACTCTGAAAGCATTAAAGAGTGCACAATTCAGAAGCCACAATACAACTTTCTTGCTCCATTTCACTGTTTTTTTTAAGGATGGAGTAATATGATAGGTACTGGTCAGCCCTGTCTACACTCTTCACATACTTGTTATATTGAAGTATTCAATAGGGCATTTTTACAACTTTACCCCTACCATTCTTGTGTTGCCTGATGCAATGTGTTAACCATTCTTATGTCTCTTTTATCTTTCGATGTTTGTAGCAAAAGGTCCCCCTTACTACAAAATACACTTTCCGCTGGTTTGAGATTATTTCCTGCTTCCACAAATGATTTTGGAAGCCCTCTGTTAATCATTATTGTTTCACAAACTCTTGTCTTTCTTTCAAGCAAATTTTCAGCTATAGCCACACTATTATAATAATTATCCTGGTGGACATGATGCCACAGATATAAATTCGGCTCCAGAACGCAAAATAGTGTTTTTTCTAATTTTTCCGCTCTGCAACATATATTTACAGGTTACATACATATCTCGTAATCGCTTAACTATCGGCACTAAAATTCCATATTTCACCAGCCGTCTGTCTTAAAATTGTAAACAACTCTTTCTGTAAAGTTGGAAATTTCATAAAAGAGAAGAGGGGTACAAAAACAACTAACATTTATTTCACAATGAGAAAAAACAAAATTGCATGCCTCCTTCAAAAGCGAAGAGGCAGGGAAACCATAGTAAACGTAAATACGGAAATCTCTGTGGCCGGTCGTCTAGTGCTGGACATTTAAACACGGAGATCTCCGTGGTCCGTCACCAATGTGTTAAAATATCAGAATAGTGCAAACTTATAAAGAAGATTCAAGAGGTTAAAGTATTCTTTAAGAACCTACAGCTACAATGTAAAATTGCAGCATAGGGGAATATACATTAAAAAAAGACAAAGATTATAAGGAGGCAGTTGACTTATGTCTGGACATGATTGTTTTGCTCATATACTCTTACTCTTATTCACTGGCACTATCGAACCCTTAGGTTCATGGCTGCGCAGACATATGCTCTCCATACATCCCTATCCTGAGCCAGTGCTTTCCAATCATCCCCTGTATAATCTGCTTCCCTCAAGTCATAGTTAATATTATTCTCCCACCTCATTCTTGGTCTATCAACTGGGCATTTCCCTCTGGTTTTCCTACAAGAAGCTTCCATGTACAACTATCATTCCCCATAAGCGCAACATGTCCTGCCCATCGGAGTCTATGAGACTTAACTGTTCTTATTATATCTGGCTTCCTATAAAGACCATGTAGTTCATTGTTAAGTAGTCTACTCCATTCACTTGTCTGTTCATCTCTCTTTGGTCCAAAAATTTTCCTAAGTACTTTATTCTCAAATACTTGTAATCTCCTTTCTTCCCTTAAAGTAAGAGTCCATGTTTCACATCCATATAATATAACTGGTAGAATAATAGTTTTATATATTTTCAGTTTAAAGTTTTTTGAAAGGAGTTGGGACATCAAAAGTTTCTGCAATGCATAATAGCACGCATTTCCAGAGTTGAGCCTATGTTTAATTTCTTTGTGCATCTCATTCCTATTTGTGATTATTGTTCCTAGGTATTTGAATTCAGCCACTTCCTCAAAATTTCCCTCATTTGTCATTAGCTGTCCATTTCCATTATACATAGTATTTCTACGTGTTCTATATTTAGTTTTATTGATATTTACTTCCAGTCCTAATTTCTTAGTGTTACTCAATAGTGTGTGCGTGTTGTCCTTTAGTATCTCCTCACTATCGGCCAATAGTACTACATCATCAGCATAAACTAACAGCTTATTAATACCATTCAGTTGTAGGCCTTCCTCATCCTCTAAAGATTTGATGGCGTGCTCTAGTACAAAATTAAATAGTAGAGGAGATAGTGCATCTCCTTGCTTCAACCCATTCTGGATTTCAAAAGTGTCTGAAAAATGTTTGCCTACACGCACCCCCTTCTCTGTGTGCCATTTAGACACATTTGTATAAGTGTAACTAACTTTTTAGGAATTCCGAACTCCAGCAGGATACTATATAACTTCTTCTCCCTCTTAATTGAATCGTATGCCTTTTTGAAGTCTACATATAGTTGATGTACTGTACCATTATATTCCCATTTCATTTCTAAAATTTGTCTTATACTAAAAATCTGAACTGTAGTAGACCTGTTTCTTCTAAATGCACATTGATGATCTCCTAGCATGTCGTCAATATAGAGAGTAAGTCTGCTTAACTAATATATTTGTTAGAATTTTGTACGAAGTTGAAAGTAATGAGATGCCCCTGTAGTTGTTGCAATCAGTTTTATCTCCTTTCTTATAAAATTGGTACGATAATCTATTCTTTCCATTCATCTGGAAGAGCTTCTTTTTCCCAAATCATACTAAGCAACCGGCGTATCTTGTCCATCAATTTTTCTCCCCCTGATTTTATCAGTTCTGCTGGGATCTCATCTGAACCTGATGCTTTATACATCTTCAATTTTTCTATCGCCATTTCAACCTCTAATGCACTTGGTTCTGCGACTAGCATTTCTGCTGTCTGTAAATTATCCTCCTCAATGTTCTGATCTGCATGTACATTTAATAGCTGATTAAAGTAATTTTTTAATCTATTTAATATACTCCCGGAATCTGCAATCATATCCCCATTTTCATTCCAAATTATGTTTGTTCTAGCCTGAAACCCTTTTTTCTCTATCCTAATTCCCTGATATAATTCTCTAATGTTCCTATTTTTTGCATTCATTTCAAGATCATTAATCTTCTCTCTCAAATATTCCCTCTTTTTATTCTTTAGTAATCTGGTGGTTTCCCGTCTAATACTACCCAATTGCTCTAAATTTACCTCATTTGGCTCGTGTAACCATTTTAATTTTGCTAGCTTGCTTTCTTTTCTTTACAATGTCGGCACATTCCTCATGAAAACCATTTCTTATTTTGCTCTCTTTTTAAATAACCAAAGCTTTCTGATGCTGACAATTTAATAGTATCTCTTATAGCCTCCCATTCTTTATTTATATCAGTTTCTTCTTCGTTTGCCACATTGTCATCTGAAGGTTCCAGTACTTCAAACCTATTAGCGATTTTGATATGGTATTCTTGCTGCATTTCATCATTTTTCAGTTCAAATTTTTCAGAATCATCTTTAGCATTTGTTCCTCTCATAAGTGATAGCCGTTGTCTGATTTTCACCCTGACCAGATGATGATCGGAATTGCAGTCTGTCCCTCTAACTGATCTAACATCGATGATGCTACTGTGCCAGCATTTGTCCACTAATACATGATCTATCTGGTTCCGAGTTTCTCCATCTGGAGATGTCCACGTGTATTTATGAATATCCTTATGCTGAAATGTTGTGCTCTTAACAATGAGATTCTTTGATGTAGCAAAGGTGACTAATCTAACCCCATTGTCATTACTATCTTCATGAAGACTGAATTTGCCTATTGTTGGTTTGAATATATCTTCTCGCCCCACTTTTGCATTAAAATCACCTAAGACAATTTTCATATGATATCATGAAAGGCTATCAAATAAGCATTTCTAATCTTCATAGAACTCATTCTTGATCTTGTCATCTTTATCTTCTGTGGGAGCATGTACATTTACGATTATAAAATCATGTCTTTTACCCTCAAGAATTATGTATGATATCCTATCACTGACAAACTTAATATCTCGGATAGCGGACAGGATCCTCCTTCTGACTAAAAAAGCAGTTCCAAATTCAGGTCTTTCTGTAACCCCATAGTATAATGCAAAGCTTCCTGACTACCTTCTCCTGGCCACCTAACTTCCTGTAAAGCGACTATATCCAAGGGTGATTTATCTAATTCCCACATTAATATCTCCATTGCCCCGCTATTGTATAAAGTCCTATCATTCCATGTTCCTAGGAACATGTCCCTGTGTTTGAGCCTTTGGCATAGGTTCCCTGAAGTAGTCCCTATCCGGAGAATGAAATGGGGGACTATTTGACCTCCGAAAAATTTTACCCCAGTTGAACCCATTTCCGCATTTCTGTTGGTTGCATTTTTACAGTGAAAGATCGTCACTCTTTTGCCCAAGGTACTTTCTTCGTCTGGCTTATCACCTTTGACCAGTCCGGCATGGGTAACCCTATCAGCAGCAATGCTAGCGCCGGCATATAATTCACCAAATTTAAACCCTAATTTCCCCCACATGTACCTGAATGTTTCCTCAGACAATATAATAGGTAATTATATTGTAGGAATATATTTATTATTCTTTTATATTTTGTACATTCATTATTAACCCGTCAGCATGGAGCGACGTGACGTGTACGCAAGTTGAATTCTTCACCAAATGCGGAACGACGTGACATGTACGCTAGCTACACGCACTGCTTTAGACTGTAATTATGACCTTTGTGTTTACATTAACTATTTACCATTTATACAAATTTTATGTAGAGACTTCAAAGTTTATATTAGTGCATATATTATCTGATTACGGCCCTCAGTAACAAGTTAAAATAATTTTATATTTGCATTTATTCTTGCGGCCTCTGACATTTTTCTTAAATTTATAACTTGATAAAGGATTTCTTATAAAACTAAATTTGCCTTTTTTTTGTAGATTAGCTTGTCTGTCAAATTGAATCTATTTTCAAATCTCTTCATTTTTAATAATAATGTCGCAAAATTCAGTATATATAAAGGCCCAACAAAGTTATTTCCGATTTACGCTATAGTACAGGACCACAACAGTAAATTTCAGATATATATATATTTCAAATGACGATATGCTTACATTATGGAACGGTACTTAGTCTACAATTCAGTCAGTATCTAAAAGGTAAAGTGGTCCACTACAGACCTTAGAAGGTTCTTGGGATATTAGGAGGTTAAGGCTCCCACTTTTCTAAATTATCGGTACTTGATGTAAGCCGAGTACTTATCTCTGTCTGACGGCCCATAACAAGCATCTGGTACTCATTTCAGTTAGAGGCTGAGTCAACCCCGGGTTCACAGTGCCGCCTGAAGGTTTGGTTCAGTTTAAAAATCCTGATCCACCGGGTAACAAACCCTCGATCTTCCGGCTTGTAACATGTTGATCTTTTAAGTCCACACCTCCGGTGAAACTATTATAGTCATATTTCATCAACTGGTTTCAGTTTGGAAACCAGAAGAAAGGCATTGAAATTTAGGGTTGATGAAGGTCTTTTAGTACAACAGGTCTGATGTGTAGAAAGACCATTTTTTGAAGGCACACGACCTAAAATAATGTTTCCAAAGTGTTAGAAAGACACATTTGGAGAAGGCTGCCCCCCCCCCCTACAAGAAAGAAGGTCAGCGCATAGAAGCAATGTGTTTGTAATAAACATGAACAAAGTAAACACAAGGGGAAAAAAATACACTTATTGTTGCCCGAGTGTCAAACAGCTGGTTAACATTTTGAAGATTTATCACACCAATTTTTGAAGTTCATTCTTTTTTTTTTTAAGACCCTTCTCTTTGTGTAAATATTTCGTTTTGTTGTTAGGTAAAGCCGGTTCTCTGAATTCTTCAAAGAATCCCTAGTGCAATTCACTGTGTCACTTATGTGAGAAATTTACAAAAAGGACCTATTTCAACTGTGGCACAACAACCATAAATAAGTCTGCAAAAAATTCAGAGATGTTACGTGAGAACCGTAAAAAATTTAATTAATTAAATATTATATTAAGGGTTCACCATAAACGAATTGCAAAAACATTTAAATTACTCAAGATATATCAATTTAAATGTGTTATTGGAATACTGGCACTGAACGGCTGAGTTTAAATACCGGTGAACTTCCTCCCGCATCAGAGTATTCCCGTCCATTTAAATCCATCCGCTCTGAAGGGTTAAATCAATTAATAAAGTTAGAGAATATATTATTATTATTAATAATTTAATATATTTTGTACTTTCCCTATCAGCTCTGTATTGTATAATTGACTGGCACTATCAAACTCAGAGGTTTATAGACATGCATACATAAGCTCTCAATATATCCATATCCTGAGATAATATTTTCCAATCATTCCCTCAATCTATAAGTATATTGCTATATGGGTATGAGACTTGAAAGGGAACAATTACATAATATAGAAAATTGTAAATACCTATAAGTAGATGCTTGAGATTTATTTTGAGAATCTAGTGGCCTAAAACCATATCAAATGAGGAATTGTGGAAGATATCACAGGATGAGATCTGAAAATAAATTAAATATTGCAAATGGAAATGGATTGCCCAGAAAAAGAGGAAGACCAAAAATTACATGCTGCAGCACTGTAACAACAGAAATTCAACAACAAGGGAAAAGTTAGAATGAAGTCAAGAATTTGGAGGGGGAAGTCTGGTGCTGTGCTTTCACAAAGGCCCTATGCTTCCAAGAGGAATGACAAGAACTGCTACCTCAAATCATGGTTAATTTTATTCTTCCACTAGCTCTCTTTTCTTTACAATGTTGGTATATTCCTCATCAAACCATTTCTTATTTTTCCTCACTTTTAAAAGCCTGTGCTTTCTGATGCCATCATTGTAATAGTACATATTACAGTCTCCCATTCTCTATTTATATCAGTTTCTTCTTCAGTTGCCACATTTTCATCTGAGCATTCCAGTATTTCAAATCTATTAGCAATTTTGATCTGGTATTCTTGCCACAGTTCATCACTTCTTGAATTTTTCAATTCTAATTTTTCAGAATCATTTTCAGTCTTTGTTGCTCTCATAAGTGATAACTGTTCTCTGATTTTCACCCTGACCGGATGATAATCTGAATTGCAGTCTGTCCTCTTAATTGATGTAATGTTGTTGATGCTACTGTGTCAGCATTTATTATTTATCTGCTAATGCATAATCTGTCCAGGCATATTTATGAATATCCTTATGCTGGAATGTTGTGCTCTTAACAATAAGATTATTTGATGTGGCAAAGGTAACTAATCTAACCCAATTGTCGTTACTATCTTCATGAAGAATGAATTTGCCTATTGTTAGACAGAAAAAGTCTCCTGAGAAAATTTTCATATGATATTGCAAAAGCTGTCAAATATGTATCCTTATTATTCATAGAACTCATTCTTGAGATTGTCATCCTTACTTTTTGTGGTACTATGTACATTTAACTCCTGGCACGACAGGCTTAGAAGGCCCTTAGCCTACCATCCGGCTGCTGGCCTCACATCCACATGTGTCAATCATGATGATTATCAGCCAGTGTAGGGGTAACATGTGGTCCAGCGGACAAAATTGCCAGTCTCAAGACAACCCTTGAAGATGCCGGACACAGTCACTGGTGAAACATCGGGGAACTTCAAGCCTCAAGACCACGGCCTACAGCCCGGAAATCTACTTCAAGATCATCATAATAACTCTGGCCATGAAAGCCTAAATCAGTACAAAATTCCCTCTGTCACTATCTATTACCTAATTTATATTTGAACACAATCAGTTAGAATTTAAAATTTAAAATAAAATTCTTTTTACCTCACCTCATATCCTGTCCTCTAATTAGACCAATTTCATAACCTTAGTGGTTACATGTCCACTGCTGTGGTCTCGAGGTAGCGTGCTGCCTTGTCACGCAGCGGGCCCGGGTTCGACCCCCGGTTGGGGCAGTTTTTTTTGGGTGAGGTTTTTATCGGGGTTTTTCCTCACCTGTAAAGACAAATGTCAGGAAAACTTTAAGGCCCAAACGGTCCCCAAAATCATATGGCCATCATCCTTATCATTATCATCCTTACCATTATCATCATCATCCTTCACCGGTGTGGAAAGCAACGGGAAGCTACTACACCTACACAATTCCCTAGTAAAGCTGCAAGCATAGCATGAAAATCCTATGATTGCAGTGAAGGACCTGCCTTCGGGCAGAATTACTATGGATACTATGGATGGAGTGGTTACATCTTCAGAAATTACACTGTCATGTAACTACTGAAGATGTAACCAGTTAGGTTACGAAATCAGTCTAATTAGAGGACAGGATATGAGGTGATGTAAAAAATATTTTTTTTAAATTTTAAATTAAACCTCATAGTGATATGTCGTATAATAGTTCAACAATTAGTTAGTTCCAACTTTAGGGAAACTGAAGGATTTTATGTGTGTTTCCAGAAGAACAAACTGAAATTTCAAACTACAGTAAAAGGACTGACTGTCAAAATATTATAGCAGGATTAGTAAATCTGTATTACACAGTACTCAGATGTTGTAAATTAATTTTTGAATACTACATACTGGGAGAAAAAAAAACAACACTGAAGTTACTAAAAATATTATATATAATTTTTACTATTTATAAATAACTTATTTATATTCAGTTTGAACATGTATTTATTATTATTATTTAACTCATGCCCCAAATGGGAGTCAATGACCAATCACATTTCAATGATTTTTCATTTACAACCAATCACAGTCGTGTTTCGCTTAAAATTTACCAACTAAAGTTTATCATAATAGAGAAAGCACCTCCTTTTTAACATTCTTAATAGGTCATAGCATTATTTTGCAGTGACTGACTCTCCAAGAAATACGGCTACCAGATTGTATATATAGTGCATGAATGTCAGCAGAAAGAGCATGCGATAGATAATATAAAAACATTTGTAACAATTGATTATACCACAAAAAAAAAAGAAAACACTGTTTGCACTTTCTTAAACAAATTATTTTCCAGGAAATGACGTTGCAGAAAAATATAATTGACATATTTACATCACAGGACAACAAATTAATGAATACCTATAACGTTGGTTATAAATTTCTCCACTAGGGTGCATTCTTACAATATTGCAATCCTTTGGCAATAAATAATATGATCTGGTTGCAGTGATGAACAAAGGAAGGAAATGAAGCATACTAATCATTTCTCATTTGTTTTAAAACATCGCCGTTTACATTAAATATATAAATATTTTAAAATAACTATATTTAAGTAATGATTTGTGAGTAAAAAGCTTAATTTTATTCGTTAAATAGTCCTAACAAATGCCACTCTTGATTTCCAAATTCTCTAGATAAATTGGAAATCACTCATGGCATTACTTATGATTATTAAACTGGTGCATTCAGGTCATTGACACTGACAACAAGAAGTTGATCCTCACACAATGTCTGATGTGCATTTCTGGGGCATAAATCAGAAAGCACATGCTTATATATGAAAGGGTGGTTACACTGTTTGGAAATCAAAGATGAGTAATAGAAAACTACACTTCTTGAAAACCAAAGTAGGAGAAAAACAAAAGTAATGTTTATGATGATCTTGATGAAGATTTTCGGGCTGTAGGCCGTGGTCGTGAGGCTTGTAGTTCCCCGACGTTTCGCCAAAGACTGCATCTGGCATCCTCAAGGATTGTCTTGAGACTGGCATTTCTGTCCACTGTCTGTCCTATTTATACATTCACCGCGATGTGTACGTAAGTTATATCTGCCTTCTGATTGGTCAGCGTTAGGGACTTCCATTGTTCCAATGAGATTGCTGTTTGATAGTCTAGTCGACTATCAAACAGCAATCTCATTGGAACAATGAAGTCCATACGTTCACTGCGATGTATACGTAAGTTATATCTGCCTTCTGATTGGTCAGCGTTAGGAACAATGAAATCCCTACCGCTGACCAATCAGAAGGCAGAGATAACATCCAGTTGACTAGACCATCAAACAGCAATCTCATTGAAGCAATGGAAGTCCCTAACGCTGACCAATCAGAAGGCAGATATAACTTACGTACACATCGCGGTGAACGTATAAATAGGACAGACAGTGGACAGAAATGCCAGTCTCAAGACAACCCTTGAGGATGCCAGATGCAGTCTTTGGTGAAACGTTGGGGAACTATAAGCCTCACAACCACAGCCTACAGCCCGAAAATCTTCATCAAGATCATCATAGCAACTCTGGCCGTGAAAGTCTACATGAATACAAAAGTAATGTTTTTTTTTTTTGGGTGTATGCAGGCAATTATGCAAATACTTAGTAACCACCACCGGTTTAATATTTTTGGGAGAAGTTAGAATGACAAGAATCCCTTAATGTATAATAGCATGTATTTCCATAGTTAAGCCTATGCTTAATTTTATTCCACACCTCATTTCTAATTATTGTTCTTAGATATTTTAATTCCACCACTTCATCAAAATTTCCCTCATTTGTTGTTAAGAGTCCATTCCCATTTAATAATGTTACAAATAAGAATTTAAAAAAAAGTTGGTACAAGTGTTTAATAAAAATACTTACCTGTTGATGACTTCTCTGCTTGGGATTTCTTTAATATCACTGGTTTTTTATTAGCTGCTTGTAGAGCTGTTTTTGCCTGTAAATAACAATGAATGAGATATATGAAAGCAATCCACACAGGTATAAGAACTCCTCCCATATAATATATTAATGAGAAATTCATATTTCAAATTTTAACAATTATTTATTTAAAAGGGTTGTAAGGGGTAGTGACGTGTATATAACCTCTCCTCCCCAATTCTCATCCTCACCTTCTCGTGGTACAACCCGTTTTCACAAACGAGGCTCTGAGGACCGAGTCACGGCGGTATAACCATTCCATCGGGTACTGAGTAAATGCGGTATCCTAATGTCTGTCCAGAGACTAAAAGGTAGCAGCCCTACCACTGGACTACTTAGCATCGGGCCAGTAACCTGTCCTAAGGAACTTCAAAACTACTTTCAAGTCTCAACATGAAAAAATCCAGAAGGAATTGAAAGTACTAGACAATACAATTTTGGAGCAGGTGAATAATTTTACATATCTAAGATACAATATCTCATATGAAGAAGAAAAGGATGTAAATACAAAAATATCAAAATTTTTAAGAATTTTAGGGTTAATAAATTCTATCTTCAAGCCACAATTAGTCCAAAAGCATTCAAGATTAAAAGTGTATAAAACACTGGCTCTTCCAACTCTTTTGTATGGTAGCAAAGTATGGACGTTGAAACAGAAGGATATACAGAGACTTAGATCTGCTGAAATGAGATATCTTCGGAGGACTGCAGGATATACACTACCAAATCACAAAAAAAAATGAAGACATCTTAGAAGAATTACACATGGAACATTTAGAAAACAAAATTTCTGAATATAAGTCAAGATGGATGCAACATGTTCATCGAATGGAAGATCACAGAATACCCAAACAAATGTTAAGATATCAACCTGCAGGAAGAAGAAGACCAGGACGTCCACTCAAAAGACTTTTGGATGGTGTTTCTCTTGAGGCCGAAACAGGTCAACAAATGGCCTAAATTCGTGAATGTACTATGATGATGATGATTTATTTAAAAAATCATCTTAATTAATTTACTGGTAAGAGCCTGAAATTTAGCACTGAAGTGTGGTTTGGAAATTCTTCCTGCAACATTACTTATAATAACTGTGTTTTTATGAGTTGTATTTGCTTAAAGTCCTGTGTCACAGCTGAGTGGTTTAAGGTATGATGCCTGGATGCAGAGTTACAGAATTTGTGCTGGTTCGAGTCCCCATGGGGAAGAAATTTTATCCTGGAATTTTTGCCATTATGAGACTGGTACCCACCCAAGCATCAAGAGGAATTTGGATAGCTACAATAAGTAGTAGCTCCAAGTTGAGAAAACCACCTATAAAAGCTGGGAGGAGACCCAACATGCTGACCACATGTCACCCCTATACTGGTTGGATGATCATTCACCTCTGTAATTAATACAAGTGGATGTGAGGCAGTTAGCCTATCATGTCATGAAGATTGTTTTATCTGCTTCATATGAAGGACATATTTGTTGGACTGACATATCTGTCAAAAGATAAAGGGATGTCAAAATGTCAAAAATAATGTCAATTTTAAGCAGATTCTTGTCAAAGCAGTGTACAAATAAAAAATAGGAATCACATATAGCCAAGGCTTTTCCAGATAAGTTCAAAGATTAAGCTGCAAACATTACAGTGGCAGAATAATAATAATAATAATAATAATAATAATGATAATAATAATACAATAATAGTGATGATGATGATAATACTAATAATAAAAGTCCACACACAAAGAATGAGAGAACAATGAACTAAAAAAAAATTAAAATGATTTTGTATAGTCCTAGATGGGCTCATTCATAATTAAAAAAGAATGGTAATTCTTTCTATAATAACAGTAACACAAACATTAAGAATAACTCTAAAGAACACAATGATGGTATTGGTGGTGACAAAATATTGGACATTTCTATAATAACAGTAGGCTAATGTAAATGACATTAACAATTATACTGAAGATTATTATGATGATGATACAAAATGATAATGATAATAATACATTATGGACATTTTTTTGTAATAACAGTATACAATAATTCCAAAGATGATAACAATAATACAGATGTCCTTTTCTTAACAGGTCTCCTTTTTTAGACCTTGGTTCTTTGACCAAATATTTAACAGAAAGCTTATTGTACTTTTCATAGCCATTGATTCTTTTTTTTTTATAAATTCTTATAATGACTATTATTGCACATTTAGACATTTAACATACTGTCAGCTGACAGACTATCTGTGAAGAGACTTTTTTTTTCTCATGTAATTTATGGACAGAAGAAAAAAAAATTAACATCGAGACAGTGAAAGCAATAATTGTGACTATTTAACTCATGCCCCAAATGGGAGTCAATGACCAATCACATTTCAATGAATTTTGTTTTACATCCAATCACAGTCGTGTTTCACCTTGATAATTATTGAATTTTTATTACCAAAATAAAGAAAGCTTCTCCTTTTTAATATTCTGAACAGGTCAGAGCATTATTTTGCAGTGACTGACTCCCTAACAAATACGTTGAATATAGCAAATAATGAACAGATTTCTTCGACCTACACATTTGATAATTGTGTGTTCAATAATTGTGTTTTTAAATACTGATTTTACCGAGTTGTTTCTGAAAAAAAAAAGAATTAATAACCTATAATTTTGGTTATAATATACAGTTTGATGTGTTTCATTTTTGCTCCACTAGGGTGCATTCTTACAATATAGCGATTCTATTTGGCAGTAAATAATATGATCTAGTTGCAGCAGATGAACAAAAGAAGCATAACCAAACATTTCTCATTTGTTTTCAAACATCGCCATTTACATTAAATATATAAATATTTTAAAATAACTATATTTAAATAACAATTTGTGAGTAAACAGCTTAATTTTATTCGTTAAATAGTCCTAACAAATGCCACTCTTGATTTCCAAATTATCTATATAAATTGGAATCACTCGTAGCATTGCTTATGATATAGGCACTCTTTCGTATTTTGTGCTCTGACTTTTATGAGGGAATACTGAAGAAGAATGCCTTTTTAAGGACACGTCTTAACATAGTGATTTTATACGTATTCACCGATGTGGATTATTTTACTGAAATATGAAAAAAATGATAACATTAATCCATTATTTATCGGTAGATAGCTGAGGAAAATCACAAAATACCCTATTAGGTGACCAGCATCCAATGGCAGCTCTTGCTTAAATTTGCTTGGGTGTTCACTATATTATTCTTAAAATTAGGTTACGATAGCACATAAGAAAACCGAAAGACTCAAATACCATTGGAATGGACTAAATGTATTGTGCTCAAAAGAGAAAAACCGTACTTTCATTTTATTCTGTTGATGCAGTTTAACCTCTCATCTTTTACGCATTTTTGAGTGCCACCCGCCACCTGGATCTTAGAGTGGCACAACCTGTCAGGAGAGGAATTTAACTATGAATCACACATAATTTTTTGACCACACAGGACATGGAGGATCTCTCCGAATGAGGGATCATCTCAACATCAGGGCCTCCTCCGAGACAACAAAACATTAAGACAAAACACACCATTCACACTAAACATGCCAAATATGATGATGATGGCCAGATGATGTTCGGGAACTGTATAGGCCTTAAAGTTCCCTGAAATTTGTCTTACACGTGAGAAAAAAACCTTGGAAAAAACCATCACCCAGGAAACTTGTCCCAGCCAGGGATCAAACCCGGGCCCACTGTGTACGAGGCAGCGATGCTACCCCGAGATCACAGTGGTGGACAAAAAAGTAACAATAATAATAATATATATTAGTACAGAGAGAAAAATAATTAAGTTAAGATTAGTTAGGCCTAAGGCATGCAATGTTAAAAAAAGAAGGAATACAATTTATACAAATATAAAATGTAACAGAAAATATTAGGCAAAAATACAGAGGACATACATACAAGAAGGAAAATTAAAAATAGAAAAAAAATTAAAAGGATATGGAATTTAAAAAGAGTTACACTTGCTATAAACCGTTTATATATTTATAAACTGTTTATGGTTTAAATCTACCACACCAGAACTTGTGCAGTTTAAATATTTACCATTTGCAAAATAAACATGGGAAACAGTAAAGTCTATTTGTAGATTCACAGCTATAAATCCAACATTACAATCGTGAATCTTCAAGCTGAATGTTCTATAAAATTTCTTACTTCTTCTAGTCTTTGCCAATTTTAAATCTAGTTCAGATAATAGTCTGCCAAGCTCCTCTATAATAGACTTAGCTTCTAAACTTAAATTTGAAGAGTTGGCTCTTGAAGGAA
The DNA here is from genome assembly GCA_030220185.1 of Diploptera punctata. Classification (NCBI taxonomy): domain Eukaryota; kingdom Metazoa; phylum Arthropoda; class Insecta; order Blattodea; family Blaberidae; genus Diploptera; species Diploptera punctata. The sequence continues at coordinate 218,292 of JASPKZ010002306.1, read as the reverse complement.
GCGAACACTATCCATTGTTTAATTATAATTATTACGATGTTATATTTAAAATTACAAGAAAATTAAGTATTTACAGTTTGTACACTATAATTAACTCCACGGTCCTTGGCCTACCATCTGGCTGCTGGTCTCACATCCACATGTGTTAATCACAAAGGTCATCCAGCCAATGTAGGGGTGGCATGGTCAGCATGTCTGGTCCCCGAGCCATTATAGTTGGTTTTCTCAACCTGGAGCCACTACTTATTGCAGCTACCCAAATTCATCACGATGCTGGGTAGGCACCGGTTGCATATTGGCCAAAATTCTATGAGAAAATTTCTTCCCCCATAGGGACACGAACAAGCGCAAGTTCCGTAGTTCTGCGCCAAGGCTTCTTTCCTTAAATTCGTACACTATAAACACTATTAAATATATCATACTGTATTAAAACTGAAAAGCATTATACCCGACAATTGGTCAGTTTAATGCACATGAAGAGACTAATGATAATGGGCTTAGATCGGTGAGTTTCACAGCATCACAAGGGATCACAATTGGGAGCACACTGTTTGCAGGGAAAAAATACATAAAAATACTTGGAAATCACTCGATGGACATAACAGATAGATCATTTATTGATAAGATCTACACATAAATCCAATTTAATGACCATTAGAACTTTCAGAGGGGCAAACCTTGATTCGGACCACTATTTAGTAATAGCTCGCACCAGGTCAAGATTATCGAACATCAAAACAGACAAAGTAAATAAATGTAAAAAGTTTAATATAATTAAACTGAAAGAACCTGAAAAAGATACATCATATAAATTAAAATTAAAGGAATCACTTATGTATAGTAATGCAAAAAGTATTGAAGACATAGATCATCAATGGCAAAGGAGCTGGGTACCACTGAAAGTGTATCAAGAGGAGGATGGTTTGACGAGGAATGTCAGAAAGTAACAGTATGGAAAATGAAGTATATAAGAAAATGTTACAAAAGAGAAATTCTTGAGAAGCAGTGGAAGAATATAGAAAGAAAAGAAGATACAGAGACAAAGAAAAAGGGAGTGGGAGAAAAAAACAACTTGAAAACATACAACAGTACAAGGATAGAAATGACTCAAGGAAGTTTTACAGAGAGGTTAATAATACCAAGAAAGTATATAAACCTAGAATAACCATCTGTACAGCAGAAGATGGAACAATAATAGCTGAAGAAAAGAAGATCCTACAAAGATGGGAGGGTTTTTTCCAAGAAATTTTAAATACTGAATCAAATGAACATGGACTACAAGAATTAAGAATAGACACAAATTAAATAGATACAGAACCCCAGATTTACTTGATGTTGAAATGGCCATACAAAGATTGAAAAATAATAAATCACTGGGTGAAGATGGTTTACAGGCAGAATTATTTAAGCATGGAGGAAAGGAGTTATATAAGAGAATATATGAATTGATTAGATTGATGTGGGAAGAGGAAAGAATGCCAAAAGGGTGGAAGATTGGAATAATTTGTCTTCCTTATAAGAAGAGTGTGCTCTAATTTATCGAGGAATAACTCTACTGAACGTTGCTTACAAAATATTGACGGGAATATTATATAGAAAACTTTTACCGTTTGTAGAGAAAGAAATTGGGCAATACCAGTATGTCTTTAGAACAGGTAAATCCAGAATAGGTCAAATTTTTAATTTGAAACAAATCCTAGAGAAAACTTATGAATTCAACATTGATACTCACAATTTGTTTGTGGATTTTAAAGCTGCATATGACAGTATAAACAGGAAACAATTAATATTAGGGATGATGGAATTTAAACTATCATCAAAACTGGTATGACTGGTAAGAATGGCATTGATAGAGATAAAGTGTAAAGTATGTCACACATAGAAATTCATTAAATAATGGAAATGGACAGCTAATGACAAATGAGGGGAAATTTTGAGGAAGTGGCTGAATTCAAATACCTAGGATCAATAATCACAAATAGGAATGAGATGCACAAAGAAATTAAACATAAGCTCAATTCTGGAAATGCATGCTATTATGCATTGCAGAGACTCTTGATGTCCCAACTCCTTTCAAAAAACGTTAAACTAAAATATATAAAACTATTATTCTACCAGTTATATTATATGGGTGCGAAACATGGACTCTTACTTTAAGAGAGGAAAGGAGATTACGAGTATTTGAGAATAAAGTACTTAGGAAAATTTTTGGACCAAAGAGAGATGAACAGACAGGTGAATGGAGAAGACTACATAACAATGAACTACATGATCTTTATAGGAAACCAGATATAATAAGAACAGTTAAGTCTCGTAGACTGCGTTCGGCAGGACATGTTGCACGTATGGGGAATGAAAGACTTGCATGGAAGCTTCTTGTAGGAAAGCCAGAGGGAAAATGCCCAGTTAATAGACCAAGAATGAGGTGGGAGAATAACATTAACTATGATTTGAGGGAAGTAGATTATACAGGGAATGATTGGAAAGTATTAGCTCAGGATAGGGATGTATGGAGAGTTTATGTCCATGCGGCCATGAACCTACGGGTTTGATAGTGTCAGTGAGTAAGTAAGTAAGTAAGTAAAGTGTAAAGTAAAGATACAAACAAAATTAAGTAATGAATTTGAATTTAACACAGGATTGCGCCAGGGAGACACATTATCATGTCTTTTATTTAACACAGTCCTAGAAAAAGTGGTTAGAGACTCTGAGTTACAGAGAGAGAAAACTATTTTTACCAAATCCATACAGTTATTAGGTTATGCGGATGATGTGGATATAATTGGAAGGTCGTTTCGAGCACTAACAGAAGCTTTCATCGCTCTTGAATCTAATGCAAAAAAGATGGGTCTGGAAAATAATGAAAAAAAAAATGAAATATATGACTTCAGAAAGAAACTATGCAACAGGAAAAGAAGTTCAGATTGGAAGATACACATTTGAAACAGTAGATCAATTCAAATATTTAGGGGTAATAGTCAAAATGGATAATGATACAACACAGGAAAGAAAGAATCAAATAAATATAGCCAACAAGTGTTATTATGGGCTTTTAAAACACATGAAGTCAAGTCTTATCAAAATCTGTAAAGACATTACTATACAAGACTACAATAAGACCCATTTTGACATATGGATGTGAAACATGGATAATGGGGAGAAAAAATGAATGTGCTCTGCAATTTTTTGAAAGAAAAATATTAAGGAGGGTGTATGCCCTATACGTGAGAACGGTGTCTGGTGAAAATGCTATAATCAGGAGTTGTATGCATTATTCAAAGAGGTGGAAATTATCCATAGTTAAATATGGGAAATTTTTGGACCTTTACTTAATAAGGAATGAACTACAAGGAAAAATTGAATTCAATATATATAGGAAGGATACTCATACAGACATCATCATCATCCGGTATCATGGCAGCTGCCGCCATCTTCCGGAAACCAAATGCCATTCCTCTCTGTCCATCCATTGATCTTCCTCCAATCCTTTGATATTCAAAGCTGCTTGTACCCCTTCTATCCAAGTTTTCTTCGGTCTTCCTCCTTTCCATTGGGATCCATTCCATAATTATTTTAGGCAATCTTTTCTCTGGCATTCTTTTGACATGGCTATACCACTGTAATCTTTTCTTTTCTATAATGTCTACGATGTCTGGCTCCTCTTGTACACCCATAATTTCCCATATTTCTTTATTTCGTATTCTATCCATTCTAGATTTTTCAGCTGATCTTCTTAAAACATCCATTTCTGTACTTAAAATTCTTTTCCTTTCCCTGGTAGGAATTTGTCAGACTTCAGCACCATATGTTAAAATGCTCTGAATTATGATTTGATATATTTGTAATTTTCTATTTTTTTAAAATATTTTTGCTCCACCAGAGTTTAAAGCATTTATTGCTCGTTTTGTTTGAGTGATTCTATGTTTAATTTCCACTGTGTTATCGCCTGAATGGTCTAATTTTGTTCCTAAATAAGTGCATTCAATACTAGGTTTTAGTTCTTCTCCAGTTGAAATTTATATTTTCCATTTCTTCTCCTATACACAGATATTTAGTTTTCTCAATGTTTATATAAAGTCCCAATTATTCATATTCTTCTTCTAATTTTTAGCCATATATTCTATGTCATCGTGGTCTTGTGCTATTATCATACAGACAATTATATAAAATCTTCAGGTTTCAATCATATTGCACATAAACATGCAATTTTCAACAGTTTGATATATAGATTATTAAATGTTCCATTAAATGAAGATTTTAAGAAAGAATACAATCACATTTTGAATATAGCTAATTTAAATGGTTTTGGAAAAGAAATAATTATAAATAAATTACAGAAATTCAGACAACAAAAAAGATTAAAAGAATACACTACCCTGCAATCTGATCCAAAGAAAGCAAAACAATTTAAGAAAATTACTTAACTAACTAACTCACTGGCACTATCAAACCCATAGGTTCATGGCTGTGTGGACATAAGCTCTCCATATATCCCTATCCTGAGCCAATGTTTTCCAATCATCCCCTGTATAATCTACTTCCCTCAAATCATAGTTAAAGTTATTCTCCCACCTCATTCTTGGTCTACCAACTGGGCTTTTTCCCTCTGGTTTTCCTACAAGAAGCTTCCATGCACGTCTTTCATTCCCCATTCGTGCAACATGTCCTGCCCATCGCAGTCTATGAGACTTAACTGTTCTCATTATATCTGGCTTCCTATAAAGACCATGTAATTCACTGTTATGCAGTCTTCTCCATTCACCTGTCTGTTCATCTCTCTTTGGTCCAAAAATTTTCCTAAGTACTCAATCTCCTTTCCTCCCTTAAAGTAAGAGTCCACGTTTCGCATCCATATAATATAACTGGTAGAATAATAGTTTTATATATTTTCAGTTTAACATTTTTTGAAAGGAGTTGGGAAGTCAAGAGTTTCTGTAATGCATAATAACATGCATAATAGCACGCATTTCCAGAATTGAGTCTATGTTTAATTTCCTTGTGCATCTCATTCCTGTTTGTGATCATTGTTCCTAGGTATTTGAATTCAGCCATCTCCTCAAAATTTCCTTCATTTGTCATTAGCTGTCCATTTCTATTATATAATGTATTTTTATATGTGACCATATATTTAGTTTTATTGATATTTACTTCCAGTCCCAATTTCTTAGTGTTACTCAGTAGTGTGTGCGTGTTGGCCTTTATTATCTCCTCGCTATCGCCCAATAGTACCACATCATCAGCATAAACTAACAGCTTATTAATACCATTAAGTTGTAGGCTTTCTTCATCCTCTAAATATTTGATGCCATGTTCTAGTGCAAAATTAAATAGTAGAGGAGATAGTGTATCTCCTTGTTTCAACCCATTGTGGATTTCAAAAGTATCCGAAAACTGTTTGCCTACACACACTCTATTCTCTGTGCCATTTAGACACATTCGTGTATCATCCTGAAATACATAACAAATTCTTAAAAAATTTCAAGAAATTCAATATTACATTGGCACCGACAAATAAATTTAGCCTTGGTAATCTAATAATAACTAATAAGAAATTGAACACCCCAGATAGCAAAAAATCCGGAATTTATCAAATTAATTGTAAGGACTGCAATAAAGTATACATAGGAAAAACAAAAAGAAATTTGGACACTCACACTAAGGAACACTTTAGAAATATTAAAAATGGTGAAATTGAAAACTCAGCTATTGCAGCACATAGTTTATTGGAGAAACATAAAATTGAAAAAGAAGCCCAACTTTTAAAACATTTGGAAAAACCTTTAGAATTGACCATTTGGGAGAAGATATAAATTCATAAGAACAAATTTAGATCCATGAATTTCGAGATTCCTGATGAACGTGACCTCATCTCGAAGTTCATCAAATCAACACCAGATGGCAATGTTATTGATGGAACTCAAATAAATAAAAATGAAATAAAACTTAATTTCAAATAAAATAATAAAGAAGATACATCATTCAAACGAAAATCCGATAGTCATAATGTCAGTAGAAAATGAGAGAAATGTTTTCTCTTGAAAACTAATTCCCATGTTTAAAGAAACATAAAATATGAGGTAAGATGTAAAAAATGACTCATTAATTTACAAAGGTGGAAATTAGTACATTTCATTAAATTAGCCAGACTACAATGGGCAGGGCATGTAAGAAGAAAGGAAGAGTTAGAAATATGTAAAAGGATATGGTCCATTCAACCAGAAGGTAGAAGAAAGAGGGAAAACAAAAACTCGATGAAGGATGAGGTGGATGGAGATGCTAGAGAGTTGGGATTGAGAAATTGGTGAAGAGAGGCACAGGATGGAGCTAATTGGAGGAGGCTCCTTGAGGAGGCCAGAACTCAGGAATGAGTTCTTGCGCCAATGATGATGATGATCTATTAAAACTGAAAACAATGTTTATTCAGTCAATATACGTGCTCGAAATATAACAATAATTCAAGCTTTTTAGGTTAAATTAACAAAATTCGGTTCCATCAGAATTGTTTAAGATATTCAAAGTGTTGCATGTTTAGATTGACAGCTTTGGATTCAGGAATAAATTGAAGAACTCTTAGAAAAAAAAAAAAAAAGCATACGGGTAGTAAAAATAAAGTTTAAATTGTGTTTCCTGTATTATTAGATGTTACACCCCCAATTTATTGACTATTGTTCACATTACATGATATAGAAAAAAAAAGTGCCCTTGTCCTTCAAATGCAGGATTACAATGTTTACCAAGTTTAGTAAAAACAGCCATTGCCCTTTTATTTTTACAAAAACAACTATAGTCCTAACTGAATTTTTTGCTAGATATATTACCATCATGTTTCATTTCTTTAAGTGTTGTGTAAAGCATGGAAAAAATGGGCGAGGAATTTAGTAGTGGTTTACTTTGCAAGAAGAGTATCAAAGTAAAAAAACAGAGGTAAAAATAATCCACAAACTTTCATAGTATTTACAAAACCCTAAAAACAAAATATTCTTTGACAATATAGATGCCACAGATCACACCAACAATGATAAGAGTGCTGGATCTATAAACATCTTAAGTCTATCTACTAGCTGATATTGATACCTTACAATAACATAAATAATGTCAAATGTAATTTACAGTTCTAATAATTACTTATTTTAGGAATTCTCACTATGAGGTATATTCATTAAGGTAGAATATTTTATCACTCACCTCATATTGTTCTTCTTATTTGATTATAAACTAGTTTCGGAACATAGTTTCTGTTCCATCCTCAGTATCGTCACGACCGTTGTTCTGTCGTCTTGAAGAGCTGTCCTTCTCTCCTTCCATTGGCTGACTGAAAAACCTCGAAACCAGGTCATTCTCACCGGGAATTTCAAAGTTCATTAATTTCTTCTTTTCGCTCTTTTGAATGTAGATCTTTTCCCAAACAGTAAGTTCTTTAGGTTTTTCTATTTGTTTTAATAATTTAGCTTCTTTCTCGATAAGATGTTTTTCAGACCATGCATGGGCAGCCACTGCAGATTTTTCTACTTCCCCTTTCTTGACATTCCTGAGATGTTCTTTCACTCTAGTTTTCAAATTTCTTTTAGTTTTTCCTATGTAGAATTTCTCACATTCTTCACATTTAATTTGATAAATCCTGATTTGTTTTCTTCTTTAATTTTCTCATTCTTATTAGGTCTAATCAGTCTACTGATGCTGTAGTCATTTTTGGGTGCTAACCTTATGTTGAAATCTTTAAACATTTTTTGAAACTTGTGGTGTTTTAATGGATGATATGTGAATTTTCTAAATTTTACATATATCTTCTTTAACTTTTAGAAGAGTGCTTTGATTAATAAATTTTTGTCTTTTGAACTTGTTTATTTTTTTAGTATCATTTTATTGCAAAACCATTTTTCGTGGCTACGTTGATTATGTGTTCTTTTTATTTTTCATAATTTTCTTTGTTCATTGGTATGTTCACTAATCTATGTGTCAAACTATTGAAAACTGCTTCTTTGTGAGCTATGTCATTGAAACCTAAAGCTTTTATGTAGTTATCTATATGTGTCTTCTTTCTGTAAATTCCAAATTCTATCTTATTTTCTTCATTCCTTTTTAAGTTGAGATCTAAAAATGGTATTTCTCCATTGATTTCCTTTTCCATAGTGAACTTTATAGTTTGACTTTGAATGTTCAATAATTTTAATGCATCATCTATCTGTTTATGATTAACTATTGCAATTATGTCATCCACATATCTGCACCAGAACTTGAAAATTAAAGGATGTCCATTAATTATCTTGTGTTCAAAATTCCCCATGAATAGATTAGCTAAGAACGGAGATAAAGGGTTTCCCATCGAAAGTCCTGAATTTTGTTTATAAAATCTTCCATTGTAGGTGAAAAACATATTATCGATACATAATTTCGTTAAAGTTTTATATTCGACTATCTTTACTTTTTCAATATTATTATTTTTCATCCAAATCTCTAAAATTTCCATAGTTTGGTCTTTTGGAATGCTTGGAAATAAGGAAACAGCATCAAATGAAACTAATCTGTCTGAAGATTGTAGTTGTATGTTTTCTAGTTTATCTACCAATTCATAAGAGTTTTCTATTGCAGAGTTTTCAAATCCATTCATTTTATTAAATTCCTTACATAACCATTTAGATAAATGATATGTAGGAGACCCTATGTTGTTAATTAGAAGAAAATGAGGCCGATAATTGACAACATACGGTCTCCTACATATCATTTATCTAAATGGTTATGTAAGGAATTTAATAAAATGAATGGATTTGAAAACTCTGCAATAGAAAACTCTTATGAATTGGTAGATAAACTAGAAAACATACAACTACAATCTTCAGACAGATTGGTTTCATTTGATGTTGTTTCCATATTTCCAAGCATTCCAAAATGCCAAACTATGGAAATTTTAGAGATTTGGATGAAAAATAATAATATTGAAAAAGTAAAGATAGTCGAATATAAAACTTTAACGAAATTATGTATCGATAATATGTTTTTCACCTACAATGGAAGATTTTATAAACAAAATTCAGGACTTTCGATGGGAAACCCTTTATCTCCGTTCTTAGCTAATCTATTCATGGGGAATTTTGAACACAAGATAATTAATGGACATCCTTTAATTTTCAAGTTCTGGTGCAGATATGTGGATGACATAATTGCAATAGTTAATCATAAACAGATAGATGATGCATTAAAATTATTGAACATTCAAAGTCAAACTATAAAGTTCACTATGGAAAAGGAAATCAATGGAGAAATACCATTTTAGATCTCAACTTAAAAGGAATGAAGAAAATAAGATAGAATTTGGAATTTACAGAAAGAAGACACATATAGATAACTACATAAAAGCTTTAGGTTTCAATGACATAGCTCACAAAGAAGCAGTTTTCAATAGTTTGACACATAGATTAGTGAACATACCAATGAACAAAGAAAATTATGAAAAATAAAAAGAACACATAATCAACGTAGCCACGAAAAATGGTTTTGCAATAAAAATGATACTAAAAAAAATAAACAAGTTCAAAAGACAAAAATTTATTAATCAAAGCACTCTTCTAAAAGTTAAAGAAGATAATGTAAAATTTAGAAAATTCACATATCATCCATTAAAACACCACAAGTTTCAAAAATTTTTAAAGATTTCAACATAAGGTTAGCACCCAAAAATGACTACAGCATCAGTAGACTGATTAGACCTAATAAAAATGAGAAAATTAAAGAAGAGAAAAACAAATCAGGGATTTATCAAATTAAATGTGAAGAATGTGAGAAATTCTACATAGGAAAAACTAAAAGAAATTTGAAAACTAGAGTGAAAGAACATCTCAGGAATGTCAAGAAAGGGGAAGTAGAAAAATCTGCAGTGGCTGCCCATGCATGGTCTGAAAAACATCTTATTGAGAAAGAAGCTAAATTATTAAAACAAATAGAAAAACCTAAAGAACTTACTGTTTGGGAAAAGATCTACATTCAAAAGAGCGAAAAGAAGAAATTAATGAACTTTGAAATTCCCGGTGAGAATGACCTGGTTTCGAGGTTTTTCAGTCAGCCAATGGAAGGAGAGAAGGACAGCTCTTCAAGACGACAGAACAACGGTCGTGACGATACTGAGGATGGAACAGAAACTATGTTCCAAAACTAGTTTATAATCAAATAAGAAGAACAATATGAGGTGAGTGATAAAAATATTCTACCTTAAGTTCTAATAATACTTGTATTACTTTATAGTGTTACTCCCATCATAATTTTTATCAAAACACTTATTATTAAGTTCCTAATAAACTTGAAGGAAATTTAATAAAAACTGGCAAAGATAAAACTGATACTTGTAAATTGACAGATGTTGTATACAAAATCCAGTGTGTGATTGTGAGAAATCTTATGTAGGCCAAACAAAAAGATTTATAAGAAAAATAATCGACGAACGTAAAAAGAATATCAGTACACCAGGTGCAGAACTTTCAGTAATCAGTGAACATATAATTAATCAAAATCATAAAATGAAATGGATTGACATAAAAATTTTACACAAAGAAAATATTACCAAAAAAGATTAATAGCAGAAATGGCCTATATAAAAAAGAACAAAATAAAGTATTAAATAAACAAAAAGATTTAAATGAATGGTGTGGAACATATGATTCCTTACTAAAATATTTTAAATTATAAATTGGAATTTTAAATTGATTCATTTAACTTTGTATAAAAAAAAACATTGTCTTGGTGATGGTAACTATGTATTATATATACATTTATAAACAACCATGTCTTGAAAATGATCTCACATAAGGAGATTGAAACTTCGACTTAATACATTTATGTTTTGACTGAGATAATGTTTATTTCTTTGTAATTATGAATAAAACATTTATGTTATTTATTTATGGAATTTACATATTTCCTTTTGCATTCTCAAAAATTCCTTAGATCATGGATTATAATTTTTAGGTAAAAATAGCTACACTAAAAACTTTCTACTCGTGTCTGGTGTAATGCCAGGTTGAGCATTGAATGACTGTGATATTAACAGGTGCTGTCACACCATCACAGGAAGAGATGAAATGAAACAAAACTAAATGGATGACATGGAGTATGGAAGAGAAGTAGTGCAATGACAGGTTTTTTTAGGGGTTTTTTGGAAGGGAAAAAAACAGGAGAAAACTCCAAGAAAACCTGCCCTGGCTCTGATTTATTCACCATGAACCCCACATATAGAGTGAACTAGGGACCTGAGGGGAAGTGATACATTTGTATTTTAATAAGAAGGGGAAGTGACTAATCAATTGTGCCAATTGAATCCATGTATATTGAGATATCAATGCTGGCTTCAGACACTAAAGTTAGATTTTCTTCTTCTTCTTAAACTTAATTTGTAGGATTTCATCCTGTTTATTTCCAAAATCACTTCTTGGAGGAAGACGTATTGGATGTGCATTCACTGTCTATCCATCTCTTGGCTGGTCTTCCTCTTGTTCTTCTCCCATCCATTGGTCTATCTTCTTTAGCTCTTTTTGCTAGCCGGTTTTCTTCCATTCTTTCTATATGACCCTTCCAATATTTTCGTTCTATCTATAATAAATTTGGTTATGTCTTGAATATGGCATTTGTCCCTAATTTTATGTGGGGTTGTATTTTCATCAAATAATGTTTTCCCCTGAATAGTTCTTAAGATTTTCATTTCACATGGGAATTTATGATATTGTTTAGTTCTTTGGCTTGTATAAGCCCTAGTTTCTGACATGCCATATGTATGACAACATACTTGGTCGAACTATCGTTTTCTATATGCGGGTTTTGCTTTCTATTGACATATGTTTGTTGCGCCAAATTAAATCTTTCATATACCCTGATATTTGTGCTGCTTTATCAGCTTGTTTCTTTACTTCTTTTATTAAATTTTTAGTGTTTGTTATTAATACACCTAAATAATTAAATTCTGACACTTGTTCTATAATTTTTCTTTCCACTTCTAATTTACATCTCACTGGTTCTTTTGATATTGTTAAGCATTACATTATTGCTTAACAATAAAGTTAGATATAAAGGAAAATTAATATATCATAATACTTCTATATAATAATCAATACTTTTAAAAATAATTTTTTATCCAACAAAATAGAAGTAACAAATAAATTTGAAAATAAAGGTGTTTATAAACTAAAGTGCAACAATTGTGACAAATTCTACATAGGCAGAACAAAAGAAATTTCAACACAAGATACTCTGAACATTTAAAAAAAAAATTAATAACGAAGAAAAATCAAGTTTTGCCACACATATACTAGAAATGGGTCATCAGTTCAACAAAACTGATAATACTATGTCAATATTACATAGAGAGTATACTATGTCAATATTACATAGAGAGTATAACAACAAGATCAGCATCCTTGAAGACATAGAAATTTTAAAAGAAGCTAAGAATATAGATCTACTCAACAAGAACACACCCATTGTACAATTTACACATCAGTACCTGTAAAAATGCAGAAGATGAAACATTGTTTTTGAAAGGCCTCCATATTTGATGAAGTTTTATAATTTAGTTGAGGACGACTGATTTACCAGGTACCAATTTTGTATTTTAATATTCAATATAATAGTCCTGCACTGTAGCCAAGTAGCATCGTGTCTTGGTCAGAGCTATGGAACTTGCATTACACTAATTCTGAGCTAAGTTCCAGTTGCACTGTAGTAAACAAGATTGCATAAGGTATTACTCTGCTGACTCCATCTATTGGGAGAACTGTGGTACTACTTTTAACTGCCATATAACTGAATTGTGTACAGAACTGTCAACAAATACAAGATAAGATGGTACCAATAATTAGGAACTTCCTGCATTTCTTATTTATTTATGACAAAGAAAAATGTATGGTAAAAAATTATATATGGGCCTACCTAATCAGACATTTACACTTTTTCCATGATGTCTCTAGATATCCATTATTTACCAATATAATTTTATTATGAGCAGGATTTATGGTCCATGCTGACTCACCTGTAAATTCTGCTTTAATTTCATAACATCCTCACTAGCTAATGTGGTACATTTTTTACTAAACTGTTTGAAAATATTCAGAATAATTTGCTTCTATTTTTCAAATATTTTCCTTTTAGATGTTTTAAAAATTCCACAGAAATGCCAATTTTGTGGAAACAACTGAAATTCCAATGTATTCTGCATTGCACATGCATAACAATAAAACAATGCTTATTTAATCTAATAAAATTGTAATTATATGCTTTAAAATTCTTCCATATTTGTTATGTAGACATATGATAGACAATACATAATTTTATTTAATATATGTAGGAAATAACACTATGAGGTTTCTTTTAATTATTACTGAGTTGGTTATTTTGACTCACCTCATATTTTTCTATTTTTATGCATACCTGGTTTCACTACTTTTGCACGACATTGTCGATGCATTCCAACTGCTGTTTTGCAGTTGTCCATCCTGTAAGTTTATTTCTGCTCCCTCTGCTGGCTGACTGATGAACTTTCAAATCATTTTTTTTTTCTTTTTCTCCAGGAATTTCAAAATTCATGGTTTTCATTGGTCAGTCAGGAGAGGGAGCAGAAATCAATTTACAGAATGGACAACTGCAAAACAACAGTTGGAATGTATCGACAATGTTGCGCAAAAGCGACGAAACCATGTCTGCATAAAAATCAAGAAATATGAGGTGAGTCAAAATAACCAACTCAATAATAATAGATAATTTTATTATTTTTATTTTCTTTATTTTGATTATTGGAGAGTGTTGATTGTTGATGGACAATTTCTTAAAACTGCTATTAGACCAATGTCATACACCTGATTTGTTTACATTAACACATTGGTGATGGGCCACGGAGATCTCCGTGTTTAAATGGCCAGCGCTAGACGACCGGTCACGGAGATTTCCGTTTTTACGTTTTCTATGGCTTCCCTGCCTCTTCGCTTTTGAATGAGGCATTCAATTTTGTTTCTTCTCATTGTGAAATAAATTTTAGTTGTATTTGTACCCCTCTCTTCTCTTTTATGAAATTGCCAACTTTACAGAATTGTTTACAATTTTATGACAGACGGCTGGTGAAATATGGAATTTTAGTGCGGGTAGTTAGGCGATTACGGGATACGTATGTAACCTGTAAATATATTTTGCAGAGCGGAAAAATTAAAAGAAACTCTATTTTGCGTTCTGGAGCGGAATTTATATCTGTGGCATCATGTCCACCAGGATAATTATTATAATAGTGTGGCTATAGCTGAAAACTTGCTCGAAAGAAAGACGAGAGCTTCTGAAGCAATGAAGGTTAACAGAGGGCTTCCAAAATCATTTGTGGAAGCAGGAAATAAACTCAAACCAGGAGAAAGTGTTTTTGTAGTAAGGGGTACCTTTTGCTACAAACATGGAAAGATGAAAGAGACGTAAGAATGGTTAGCACATTGCATCAGGCAACACGAGAGTGGGAGGATTAAAGTTGTAAAAATGCCATATTGAATATTTCAATATAACAAGTATGTGAAGGGTGTAGACAGGGCTGACCAGTACCTATCATATTACTCCATCCTTAGAAAAATAGTGAAATGGTGCTAGAAAGTTGTATTGTGGCTTCAGAATTGTACACTCCTTAATGCTTTCAGGGTCTATAAATTTCAAAATCCTAACACCAAAATGTCAAACAGAAGTTTTTTGCTTGAAACAGCCTCTTGTTTGGCAGTCGTGAAATTAGGAACAGATGACAGAGAAGACGAGGAAAGACAGAGAGAAAAGAAACCACTTCTAGGAGACCACCTCACGACCCCAGGGAGGCTAAGACATTAAGAAAAATAAATTAACACCAACTGTGATTGGAAAGAAAAAAAATACCCTCAAAACTTTTCCTCGATTTTAGTGAACACAAGAAAAGAAACTCGCTACGTATGATCTTTTGCACTTTGCCTTTACATAAAGGGAAATGTTTCCAACGCTATCAAACCCTCAATTTCTACTAGAAAGTCTGGTGAGAACACTAATAAAGATTTACTTATGCATTATTGTTATTGATTGTAAATACATTGATGTAAAAGCCACACTGTGCTAGCGCGGTTTAAAATTTAAAAGTCCACCCTACTGACAGAAATGTCCGGTCCAGCAGCGGTGGGTGCAACGCAGAGCTGTCGGTCACCAATGTGTTAAAACTGCCACTTAGCTCAGAATTAGTATAGTTCGAGTACCAATAGGGGGGAAATTTTCTTAAAGAATTTTGGCCATTATATAGCCAGTGCCCACCCATCAGCATGAAGAATTTTTGGTAACTACATTAAGAGCAACTCCAGATTGAGAAAGCCAGCAGGGGGACCTATCATACTAACCACATGTCACCCCTACACTGGCTGGAAGATTATCTACCTCTGTGATTAACACAGATGTGAGGCTAGCAACCATGGAATTTTTTATACAGGGTGTTTCATAAAGGATGGCGCAAACTTAAATAGTTGAAAGTACACGATAATAGAAGCAACAATGTCCAAATAAACATCGGTCCGCAAACGAGCCGTTTGCAAGATAATTACGAATGTATGGTTAAAAGCCGCCACTGACTTCATTGTAAACATCGTCCTAGTTAGTAGAAATTTATTTAAATTTAGACTTTACTATTAATTTTTCATCTCATTTAGTTCACAGTTCACTTCATTTATGGGTTACATGTTAAAGGATCATTTCTGAATTTTTGACAAGCATGTACAACTCTCTGCTCCAGTTCTTCAATCGTGTTAACGGGTGTGCTGTACACTTTGCTTTTGAGGTGACCCCAGACATAAAAATCCAAAGGATTTAGATCAGGTGATCTTGGAGGCCAAGGTACAGATCCGCCTCGACCTATCCATCTTTGGCCGTATCTGCGCATTAGATACCGTCTCACAGCAGCAGGAAAATGTGCCGGAGCTCCATCATGCATATACCACAAACTCCGACGTTGCTGAAGGGAAACATCCTCAAGCAATCCTGGAAGATGACGCCGCAGAAACCTAAGGTACCTCCGTCCATTAAGTTTTCGTGGAAGAATGTGTGGCCTAATGAGATAATCACCTAGTACGATGTTACAAACAATGACGTCAGTGGTGGCTTGTAACCATACATTCGTAATTATCTCGCAAATAGCTCGTTTGCGGAGCAAATAGCTCGTTTGCGGACCAATGTTTATTGGGACATTGTTACTTCTATTATCGTGTACTTTCAACCATTTAAGTTTGCGCCATCCTTTATGAAACACCCTGTATAATGTTTATTTTAATATACCATAAAACAGTAAATATTAGCTGTCAAAGGGAAAAAAAGTTTTTTGTTTGTATGAAAAATTTTGTTGGAAGTAAATATCAATAAAACAAAATATATGGTCACATGTAGAAATGCTTTATATAATGGAAATGGACAGCTATTGACAAATGAGGGAAAGTTTGAGGAAGTGGCTGAATTCAAATACCTAGGAACAATAATCACAAATAGGAATGAGATGCACAAAGAAATTAAACATAGGCTCAATTCTGGAAATTAGTGCTATTATGCACTGCAGAGACTTTTGATGTCCCAACTCCTTTCAAAAAACGTTAAACTGAAAATATATAAAACTATTATTCTACCAGTTATATTATATGGGTGCGAAACATGGACTCTTACTTTAAGGGAGGAAATGAGATTATGAGTTTTTGAGAATAAAGTTCTTAGGAAAATTTTTGGACCATAGAGAGATGAAGAGACAAGTGAATGGAGAAGACTACGTAACAATGAACTACATGGTCTTTATAGGAAGCCAGATATAATAAGAACAATTAAGTCTCGTAGACTGCGTTGGGCAGGACATGTTGCGCATATGGGAAATGAAAGACATGCATGGAAGCTTCTTGTAGGAAAGCCAGAGGGAAAACACCCAGTTGGTAGACCAAGAATGAGGTGGGAGAACAACATTAACTATGATTTGAGGGAATAGATTATACAGGCAATGATTGGAAGGTATTAGCTCAGGATAGGTATGTATGGAGAGCTTATGTCTGCGTGGCCATGAACCTATGGGTTCAATAGTGCCAGTGAGTAAGTAAGTATGAAAAATTTGATTTTCAGACTGAGGCTGTTTCTGCTGGAATCTTTTCAATTGTTAAAGTCAAAATACTACCACTCATTAAAAAACGCGCAACAGTGTCGTGATTGGATTTACTTTGTAATAAAGCACCAAGATCATTATTATAACTCACTTGACTGAGCTGTCATTCTGGACTTGGTTGCAACTCTCAATGTGCCTTCTTTCCTTTCCATTTCAGCAGCTCGTGCTTTTTGTTTTCTAATCTAAGTGACGCCATCACTCCCATCCTGGGATATCTCAAGTTTCTTCAATGGACTCCTGAAATGTAAATACATTCCCATTCCAAGTTTAAGTATCAAAAGAACTATTTTTAATATTCTCGAAGACGAAACACAGGCTATTGTCAGAGAACGGTATTGCACTGTGTTTATGTTTAGAACAAAACGCCACATGGTTCATGCACACTATATGGATGCAGGGTGTACAACTGATTGAATTTCAGTGATTACATGACTGTGGTCTTTGGAACCAAAACCAGGGTTTATCTTGTATTGTGATATCTAATGACATTTGTTATTTCTATGTCCATTCATTGGATAGGATAGATTAGGGATGTGTTGGGTAGGATTTATGTTTATAGTTCAATATTATTGTTCAAATATAATTTTGTCCTTCCAAAGGTGAGAAGTATTAAAATTAATCAATAAAAACATCAATAGTTATATTTAGAGTATCATAGCAAAATTTATCTGTGAAGTTGCATAGATTTTTGTTCTTCTTCTACACAGTGTGGACAGACATTACGCTAACAGACTGCATCCCAGTAGAATAGGCAGTAATACTGAGTGAGAAAAATTATACATAGACTTGAATTGTGACAATAAAGATCTAAGCTGTTATAAATCATTGTTAAATAAATAATTAATAACAAATAACAATATAGTATTTAAATTAAGCCACTTTTATGACTGTCACCAGAAATTATAATAAACAATATTAGTCATTAAACCAAAGGAAAACTCATGAACTTTGAAATTCCCGCAAATTTTGACCTGATCCAGAGGTTCATCGGTCCACCAACAGAGGGAAGAGGAAGAGTTTCTTCCGTTCGACATAACATCAGTCGCCAAGAGAGTGCTGAAGATGAGACCTTTGTGGTCTCGAAATCGTGATCTACTTAGAAAATTTATATGAGGAGAGGTAAGAAACATTTAATTTCACCATAATTTAAACCTCATAGTGATAATTCCTATAAACGTTAAATAAAAAAAGGAAGCGAATATCAACTGCTGATTTTGTTCAGCGAGTAAATCAGGTGATTAGAGAAAATCATTGGTTCACAATTCCTGCTTGAGTGATTTGTTTCCTAAAATTTCAAGGTCAGCTCTCTGTACAATCGTGAGTGAGAGACTTCAATACTGCAAACTGTGTGCGAAATGGGTTCCCAAAATGCTGTCCAATCATCACAAAACATAGCTAATGGGTACTACTTTAATGTTTCTCCAGTGCTACCATGATGAACGAGAAGAGTTTTTGAACACAATTTTCACAAGGGACGACACGTGTCCATTTAAAAAATTGAGAAACAAATGATCAATCCAAACAGTGGATGCATTCTCATTCCCTGAATAAACCAAACAAGTTCAAGTGCATCTTCTCCACCAGAAAGTATATGGCTATTGTGTTCTGGGACCGAAAAGGAGTTCTCTTCCAGGTTGGAATTCATGGAATGTGGCACTACCATTACTGCAGCCTCAAACAGTGACACTCTTGAATGTCTACAAAAGGCAATTCAGAACAAGCAAAGAGGGATATTGTCATCAGGTATTGTCCTTCTTCATGACATTGCTCGGCCGGACATGCAGCTGCAACAAAGTGGCTCCTGCAGCATTTTTCATGTGCAGTGTTTGATCACCCACCATACAACCCAGACTAGGCTCCCTCTGATTTTCACCTCTTTGATCACATGAAACAGTGTCTTGGAAGACAACATTTTAGCTGCAGACTAGCATAGAGAATTGGCTAAAAGTACAGGTGGCTGCCTTCTATGAGGGACTATATAGAGAAGTAGCTGGTAGGAGTAGCAAAATGTTGCAAATAATACATTTTTTTTATTTTCACTGTGGTTTTAATTTTGTGACTGATCGAACCTTAAAAAAAATACATTCCTCAGGTTGCTAAATCCATAATAGTAATTTGTCTTTTTTTTTAAATTAAGGCATTAAGAAATTTCACTACACTCCCCAATTTTAGATAAAAATGAAACAACATTAACCTTTTTAGTTATATTTCAGTTGTATTGTACAGAACAGGTGATCAACAACATATATGTGCCATGTATAAATGGGTTTACTTCATATCACTGTAAAACTTAAAAGCAACAGAATTAACATATCCTAACATGATATTTTGCAAAGATAGAAGCAATGGCTTCAAAAGCATTTGGCGAGAGAGAATTACAACGTATATAAGAGAAAAATTTGCATCTAGATCGTAACTCGCCTCGGTAGCTCAGTTGGTATAGCATTTGGCCCGGCAAGTCAAAGGTCCCAAGTTCGAGTCTCGATCTAGGCGAAAATTTTTCTCTTCAAATATAATTGATCTTTCAGTGAGAAATGTTAAATCAATAATAAAAACATCATTAGAAGCCTTACTAGCTTTATAAAGTAATGTTAAATTCCCAATAAATGTCTTCTTAACTAAGAAGCCGCCATTTGCAAAGATAGAAGCAATGGTTTCAAAAGCATTTGGCGAGAGGGAATTACAACGTATATAAGAGAAAAATTTGCGTCTAGATCATAACTCACCTTGGTAGCTCAGTTGGTAGAGCATTTGGCCCGGCAAGCCAAAGGTCCCGGGTACGAGTCTCGGTCTAGGCGAAAAAAAATTTTTTTTTCTCTTCAAATATAAATATGATATTTATTCTTTGGTGAATCTATAATTCACCATATCTACCATTATATCTAGTTTTTAACTTAAAAAATAATTTGAAAGTAATTAAAAATGATACAGAATTACTTACAGAATGAAATATTTATTTTTCAGAACTTCTTCTTCTTCTTCCTTCCAAGTATTAGGCCAAGGCCTGTTACGATCCTATAGAAAATTTTTCCTCCAGCATTTGCGGGAAATTCTCGTATAAGACTTGAAAGCATAATAATAGTCCCTTCGATTGGTTGCTGGCCAAAGGAAGGTTTTTTTTAATAATTCAAATACCTTTTTTTTAGTATTTTCTTGACTATTCTATGCCAGATATCAGTCCAAAATCTTGTAACAGACCACTAGTTACTTACTATATCGATAGTTATGGAACATATATCGGATAACATTTGGGTTCGCGATATGGTTGCCAACATGTTCATTCATTATATTTGAAGAGAAAAATTTTCGCCTAGACCGGGACTCGAACCCGGGACCCTTGGCTTTCCGGGCCAAGTGCTCTACCAACTGAGCTACCGAGGCGAGTTACGATCTAGACGCAAATTTTTCTCTTATATACGTTGTATTCCCTATCGCCAAATGCTTTTGAAACCATTGCTTCTATCTTTGCAAATGGCGGCTTCTTAGTTAAGAAGACATTTATTGGAAATTTAACATTACTTTATAAAGCTAGTAAGGCTTCTAATGATGTTTTTATTATTCATTTAACATTTCTCAATGAAAGATAAATTATATTTGAAGAGAAAATTTTTTGCCTAGACCGGGACTCGAACCCGGGACCCTTGGCTTTCATGTTCATTCATGCATATCCATCCATCCAATGGCTGATTGGCTCAAATTCGAGCTTTGGCCTCCAAACATTTCTATTTTGTGCAGCAAGCCTCCAGTTGTGACACTTGAGTAGGTTTGCAGCATCTTTCTTAATACAGTCCATTTTCCTTTGCCTTAGTCGTCGTTGTTGTAGACCATCATTCCGAGGCATATTGGGTTTCTGAATGTATTTGTTTTTATAGGGAAGGGATGTCAACCCCTCGTCCAACCTCCAGCAATCCTGGGGGGTCGATGATTTTCTGTTGGGGTTTTCTCCCTTAGCTGGTACGTCCCAATTTTTAAGCATTGGGAACTCGCTTTTTCGCCCCTGCACTTCTTGGTATTAACCAGGAGCCATAGCGAGGACGTGGTGCATTGGGCTGGGCAGGAATATATGGCATTTCTTGGGTTTTATTAGTGTGCACCCATCATTTATGCATATGCCAACATATTTATTCAGGTTAGATAGATTACTTTAGATTAGGTAGGTTATATGAGATCAGTTATATTCACAGCAATAATTTTTTGTTTTGGCTATTCAGTTTTAGCAAAAGTATTAGACACGTGCCAATGACAATTTTATGTAAGCCTATTTCAGATTCATGTTATGTTATCGTAACTTCTCATTCAATTTTCAGGCATTTTTCTTAATTTGTTTTGGGGGAAAAAACACATAGGCTATATACATTGCTGAGGTAATTATTCACATACTGCTATAATAATTCTGCCTTGTCTAGTTTTCTAATTGAATTTATAAACAGACAGGTATATGGCATAGAATCCTTGTATTCTTTATCCTATATACAAAATCGGATTCAAGCACACAAAAAGTACAATTTTACAACAAAAAGTAACCAGTAAGAGCAACATAAAATAGTAATATTTTATTTTAGAAAGAAAAATTACTATATCCAATTCTGGAACGTGTTAATTTAAAATATAACATAAAAAAATAATAAGTCTACCATTTTATATTTTTAAGTTTTAAAAACAGTACCTAATTAAAAAAAATAAAATAACTATCCCTAACCTTGAATTATTATTATTTCAATTAAAATGTGTGAATGACCTTTTTATTGCAATTTATTAGGTCACATTTTGGTATTCGCCTCCCTATTCTGGAGTTTAGCCTCCATATTTAACCCAGAATTTCAAAAGCAAATTCAAGCAACCCTCCAAAATGGCCATTAGCATTCCTTTTTGTTATTGAGACTAGGCAACATTAATATTTTGAAAGTTGTCTTCTAATTTCATTATAATAATGAAAGGTACGGCACAAAAAGTGGACATCCGTATTTCAAGATAATTTTGATTTTAAAATGAAGTTTAGGAACGTTGAAGATGAAAACATGAAAAAAAAAAAAATTGCAGACCATCCAGAAACAAAGCTGTAAAATAACAATTTATAAAGCACTATTCCCTATATTATTGACATTAGTCCAGGGTGAAAACACGTTTTCTTCAACAGAGAGGCAAAAATAGAATAAATAGTTCATTGTAATAAAAGTGCACTGCTGTATTTCCAAATGCTACATTTCCAATATTTTGAAATTTAATAAAAATCACATCCTCACATAGAGTTTTTTTAAGAAAAAATGGTTTAACTGAATCGATTGTCGATAATAATCGATACGGTCATCGTATGTATTTCTCGAAAATGAACAATGGCAAATTAGCCCTTACAAAATATTCAATAAATAGATGACATTTATTTTAACATAATCTTCGAAATCTGTAATAAATATAATTTATTAGAATACATGTATAATAACCTAAAGCTAACCTAACTTATTTAAATTACTCTAACCTGTTAAAGTAATAAATAGAATCACATTTAGACAATATTAAATTACAAGTACGTAAATAAATTATATTATATATATATATAAGAAACTAAAAGCTAACCTGGGGATTCTCCACTTCAATTTACCTCATATATTTTCAAAGTCCTATAGAACAACAGTGCACATATGCCAGAGTTTATAGAGCCAGTGATAACCCACCATCGAACCACATATCGATTATTGTTTTTTTTGTTTTATGTATTTACACACATTTAAAATGTAAAACCTAAAAGCTTACTAACTAACTCACACTTAACCTAATTAAATTACTCTAACCTAGAGTGGATCCCATGAAATGCCCTTTTTTTACTCCTTAATAATTGCAACCATTGATAACCCACCAGTTCCAACTGTATAATATACTCTCTGGAGAAAATAGCAAGTCACCAACACAAAATGTGTATTTGAATAAATACTTAAAAATTCTAAAATAAAGTTATAAAAATTGTTTGAAAAAATTCAAAATATTTAAAAATGTTAGTAAATACATAAGGAAACTTATAATTTACAACAAGAAACTAAAAAATCAAGGGTAAATTATTCTAAAGAAGAGTTGCTAACCTAATTATGTATAAGAAACTATTACTCTAACCTAGTTTGTTTAGTGATGGTCTACAGATTTTCTTGTGTTTTCATCTTTGGTGATCCTAAGCTTCATTTTAATACCAAATTTATATCGTAAAGGGGTTGTCTCGTAGAGTTAAACTAGTGAAATGTATATTTTGTAGTGCTTATAAAA
Source organism: Diploptera punctata (assembly GCA_030220185.1). Taxonomy (NCBI): domain Eukaryota; kingdom Metazoa; phylum Arthropoda; class Insecta; order Blattodea; family Blaberidae; genus Diploptera; species Diploptera punctata. The sequence continues at coordinate 194,897 of JASPKZ010002306.1, read as the reverse complement.
TGTTATTTTACTGCTTTGTGTCTGGATGGTCTGCAATTTTTTTTTTTTTTTTTGTGTTTTCATGTTTGGTGGTCCTAAGATTCATTTTAAAACCAAAATTATCTCGAAATTCGGATGTCTACTTTTTGCGTCTTAACCTTCATAAATCCTAAATTATAAAATATAATTTTAATTACTAGGACAGTGACCTGACATTAACTGCCCCACCCTCCTAACCTATACAAATGGACTCACCAATTCTGTATTGCACATGCTGGCAGACTTCTGAATATCCTCTTGTTGTTTCTTCGTTTTCTTGACTTCTTCTTCTTGTGTTGACAAAGAGTTTTTGACTTTTTGCAATTCTCCTCTTTCGCGATCCACCTGTACTCGCAATTGTGCCATTTCCTCCTCCATGGTTTTTAACCTCTGTTCCGCGGACAATCGTTGTTGCACACATAATTCTTGTTCTTCCGAACTGAAATCCAATTAATTAGCTACATTATTTCAGAATTATTCATGCTCTTGTCAACACCAACAAGAAATCTACCAAAATCACCTTATTTTTAACTGTTCCCCCAGTCTTCTAGTTGTTTAATTAGATCATAATTCTGTGATGATAAAGACCACCAGTTGAAAGTTAAAATTATACAAACTACAAATAATCCAGCTACCAAAAAAGGCGGACATCGTCCGTAAGTACCCCTCATGCTGTCTAGCGACATTTCTACTTTCAGACCTTCCGATTTACAAGCAGAAGAGGTGACACGCAGCAAAACAAAAGCTGTCAAACCCAATGAGATGTCGCACTGATCCTCCAATCGTATTTCAGACAGCAGAAAGATGATTAGATCACGTGCCAATTCTGACCAATTGCAAGATCATATAATAGCGGTTTAATCAGATTTCAGTGCACAGAGTATATACGGAATCTATATTTTCATTCATATATTAGTGTTTACTATTTTATCGCTCAAAATTAATTATTTCATTATAACTAATGAATTCACCCGCATTTATTTTCGTAAGTTTCCACATTTCAGTTATTTAACAGCCCTGTTCTAAATTCTTCAGATTAGATTAGTAGAGATGGGTTTAAGTTTTAAGAACCTAACTGAGAAACCTTGGCCCTACTCTGGGCTCTTCTATGCAATAAGTCCACCTATACTCGTTTATTTCGTTAGGTGAGCAAAATGGGCATGTTAGGATAAGAAAATTGGGAAGTTAATGTATACCTGATTAGTTTATAGTTCATTGGATGTGTTTTTGCACCATAAGGAAACGTTAATATTCTGTTCGAACAGTGACTAATGTAGGTGGACTCCTGGCATAGAATCCCGATATATTTTAATGAAAGATAATAATGAAAATAACCTAAAATAAAAGTATTAAATTTTTATGTTGGTATCTGGAAGAAAATACAATAGGTCTCTATATGAAATGTAGCTACATTACACAAGTGAGGTTGAATATAAGTTATGATAATTCACCATCTAAAAATAACATGAAGGATAGAGACTTTGAGAAGCTCCTATTTTTATATAAGTAAATATAAATACCAATGCTATTTTTAAATTTATGTTTTGCCTCTAACTGAAATGAGTACCAGACGCTCGTTCTGGGGTAAAGGCGGCCGTCACGCAGGGCTGATAACCCGGCTGACATCAAGTGCCGATTGTCAAGAAAAAGTGGGAGCCTTAACCTCCTACTACCCCAAGGGCCTCCTGAGGCCTGTAGTGGGATCACTTTACTTTATAGATGATTTTAATACAAAATGTTGTATAGTCTCAGAAATATTACTTCATATAAGCCTACGTATAGTAGGCTGTATTTATATTACTATGTTTCCTGTAAAACTTCACTGATTTAATTTTAATGATGTGAAGTGATGACTATTATTAAATGCGTGTGATAGTGGGTGCATTCAGAAGAAGCAACTGAAGTATTGATAATGTGATTAATCAATTATATGTCAATAAAACCGTCAGATTTCTTTGAAACATACACAATTACATGTTTCAATATGTTATATTATTGACATGGGTATTGGTGACCGAGCTGAGCAAAATTTACTCCTGCTTGTGTTGAGTAACGATAGACAGTTGTGTGCACACCTCTGTTTGTCATGTGTTTGTGTGCATTTTTTCAGCTACAACCAAAGTGAGCTTTGGGTTAGTTTCATCTTGTTAACTTGTTTGCCTACTATACAGGGGATAAAGATTCGATAGGGAGAGTAGCAAGTAACCAAAATTGAACTTCAGTGACAGCTCACACCATCTATATTAGTGAAGTTCTTTTACTATACTTCATTTTCCCTAACAAAAATTCTCATAAAAGTAAATGAAAGTAAAGTAGGCAACTTTTTTCATATAATTACTATTAAACACATTCATTTGTTTGTCATGAATTAATGAATTTCCTCTATAAATTATTAGATAGCTGGATGCAATTGTATACTTCAAACACTCACACACACACACATTCATCCTAAACATGCCAAATATGATAATGATGATTATGATGACCAGATAATGTTCAGGGACCATTTGGGCCTTAAAGTTTCCTGACATTTGTCTTATAGGTGAGGAAAACCATGAAAAACCATCACCCAGGAAACTTATCCGACCGGGGACTAAACCCAGGCCTGTTTTGTACAAGGCAGCGATGCTACCCTGAGACCCAGTGGTGAACATATAAATTAATATCAGTCTAAATTATTATAATATATATTTTAAACTACTGTCAATTGTACAATTGTGACTTTTACCAACTGGCTTTATAAGGTAATGTTTAAATTCCCAATAAAAGTATTCTTAAAAAAGAAGCCATCATTTGTGTGATCAAGCAGCGATTCATAACATTTGGCACTCTGGAATTAACAATGTATAGGAGAAAAGTTGCATTTAGATTGGTGTGCTCAGATAGCTCAGTTGGCAGAGCATTGGCATAGAAAGCCAAAGGTCTTGGATTCAAACCCCAGTCTGAGCATATATTTTTCTCTTCAAATATAATCTGACCATTTATTTTATATTCACTTTTAAATCAAAGGCCATAGCCGGCTAAGTTAGGGGTGAGCGGCCCCCATGCGTATTCATTCCAAATTTTGGCCAAAAGTTTCGTCTGATGGGTTATAAATTCACACCAAATTTCAACCTTGTAGCTGCACTAGGAACAAAGATAAAAATACTAGTATTTTTGGTGAAGATTTTTTTCTCAGGATCTACTGGACCGATTTTTATGTTTTAAATATATTCAAGGCGATTCACAGCAAAAATCGATAACTCAATCCTATGAACGTAACTACTTGAAAAAAAATATTTTAGTTTTTGTGATTTTTTTCGGTCACTCGCTCACGAGATATAATTACGAGTTTTTTCTATTAGACAATCGGTCCTCTTTCTACAACATATAATTTTTCCAAGTCGATCGAAGAGGTGGAGCATAGTTATAAAAATTAAAATAATTTTTTTTTGCACATTTTATCTAAATTTTATTAAGATTTCTTACAATATAATTATACTTTTGATCAATGTTTGGTGCTGTGTCATTTACGTTTCTGGCCGATGAAGATTTTCACTGCCTCCCTTAATCATCGTCGCTATCATCATTGATTATGGCAGTTGTATTCTTCTTTGCGAACAATTTACTCAGAATCGCAGCTGGTTGTAAAATCTTGGACAAATATCTTCCATGTACCAGGTAATATATGATTGCAGCTACATGAGAACAGCAACCGACAGTCCTCCTCCCATTGGCGCATTCACAATAATGTCTTGTGATTCCTTTTGTGCCAATATTGTGAAGGGTATATTCAACGAAGCAGCGATAAACCTTCCTGGATATGTGGCGAGACTGAATTTGAAGGTTCAAAACGAGTGATTTATCTTTGACGAATTGTATATTTACGTTCCCAGCTTTGTCAATCATTTCTGCAAGATATGATATGGCTTCTGAAAACTGGTATGACCCAGTGAACAAAATTTTAGCTCTCTCACAGTCATTTTCGGAAAATCTAGTAGATCCTCCGATGAAATACTTTGAAAAGGTATTTTCTTATGCCATCCTTTCTCTTTGATCTCAATCGCTAACGTATTTTCCGACACTGTTCTGAATTTTCATTCTCTCTAAGACGTCATCTGCACATTCTGCATCAGATGTGAAACGCTTTCAAAACTTATTATGCAGAAATGATGTAATTCTAAAGTAAGTACCCACTTTTGGAACCATTTTATTATCTAATTTTTATATCGAGGTGTTGATATCTCTGTTTGATTAGGCCCTATACCATGAACAGATATGTACCAATATTATTGTGAATGCACCAATGGGAGGAGGACTGTCGGTTGCTGTTCTCATGTAGCTGCTATCATATATTACCTGGCACATGGAAGATATTTGTCCAAGATTTTACGACCAGCTGCGATTCCGAGTAAATTGTTCGCAGAGAAGAATACAACTGCCATAATCAATGATGATAGCGACGATGATTAAGGGAGGCAGTGAAAATCTTCATCGGCCAGTAATGTAAATGACACAGCACCAAAAATTGATCGAAGAAATCTTAATAAAATTTGGATAAAATGTGCAAAAAATTGTATTTTAATTTTTTTAAACTATGCTCCACCTCTTCGATCGACTTGGAAAAATTATGTTATAGAAAGAGGTCCGATTGTCTAATAGAAAAAAAAACTCGTAATTGTATCTCGTGAGCGAGTGACCGAAAAAAATCACGAAAACTAAAATAATTTTTTTCAGGTAGTTACGTTTATGAGATTGAGTTCTAGATTTTCACTGTGAATCGATTTGAATATATTTACAACATATATATTTTTCATAAAAATCGGTCCAGTAGATCCTGAGGAAAAAAATCTTCACCAAAAATACTGGTTGTATTTTTATCTTTGTTCCTAGTGCAGCTACAGGGTTGAAATTTGGTGTGAGTTTGTAACCCATCAGACGTAACTTTTGGCCAAAATTTGGAACGAATAAGCATGCGGGCCGCGGTTAACTTAGCCGGCTAAGGCCTTTTCTTGTCTGGTGAACCAGTTCCTGATGTGCATAATACCCTTCAACAGCGTGTTCACGTCACCTGTGACGATATTCAAAGAGAGGCGAGAATATGCGAAAGAGTGAGGCAATTCATGATACGACTTGTGAATGCATGGACTGCATCCCATGGAAGCCACTTTGAACATCTGTTGTGATGTGGATGCGATTATGCCATGTACTATGTGCCGGGACGAATTGTTATCGTTGCACGCAGGTCGTTCATTTCCGGACACATGTTTATAGAGCCTTCTTTCCTTCGTTTCCAGTCAGGAAACAGTACCTGAAGTTTGTTGGTGTAATTACCGTTCACCCTGTATGTATATATATATATATATATATACAGGGTGTATCAAAAAGGATGGCGCAAACTTACATGGTTGAAAGTACACGATAATAGAAGCAACAATATCCCAGTAAACATGGGTCCGCAAATGAGCCGTTTGCGAGATAATTACGAATATATGGTTACAAGCCGCCATTGACGTCATTGTTTATAACATCGTACTAGGTGATTACCTCATTGGGCCACATATTCTTCCACGAAAACTTAATGGACGGAGGTACATTAGGTTTCTGCGGCGTCATCTTCCAGGATTGCTTGAGGATGTTTCCCTTCAGCTACGTCGGAGTTTGTGGTATATGCATGATGGAGCTCCGGCACATTTTGCTGCTGCTGTGAGACCGCATCTAACGTGCAGATACGGCCAAAGATGGATAGGTCGAGGCGGATCTTTACCTTGGCCTCCAAGATCACCTGATCTAAATCCTTTGGATTTTTATGTCTGGGGTCACCTCAAAAGCGAAATGTACAGCACACCCGTTAACATGGTTGAAGAACTGGAGCAGAGAGTTGTACATGCTTGTCAAGAATTCAGAAATAATCCAGGGGTTTTCGAAAGAATTAAACATTCATTGCAGAGACGAGCACAGTATTGCATCCAGATGCAAGGAAGACACTTTAACATCTCTTTTAACAGGTAACCCATAAGTGAAGTGAACTGTGAAATGTGAACTAAATAAGATGAAAAATTAATAGTAAAGTCTAAATTCAAATAAATTTGTACTAACTAGGACGATGTTTACAATGAAGTCAGTGGCGGCTTGTAACCATACATTCGTAATTATCTAGCAAACGGCTCGTTTGGGGACCCGTGTTTACTGGGACATTGTTGCTTCTATTATCGTGTACTTTCAACCATGTAAGTTTGCGCCATCCTTTTTGATGCACCCTGTATATATATATATATATATATATATAAACTTACCTCAAATCTATTTCAGAAGGCCCATATCTTCTCATGGCTATTCCCTATACAATTTACCTCCCTCAAATCATGGTTAATGTTATTCTTCTCCAACCTCATTGTTGGCCTATTCACTGATTTCTTTTCCTCTGGTTTTCCTACAGAAGTTTCAATTCATGTCAAATGTGCTAACAATAGTTACAAGTCATAATTCTACATCGGTTAGGAAAAACCGGGTAAGTCAACTTTTGGTCGAAAATGAGTTATTAACATCTCCCGATTGCTTTTGGCCCGATGCACGTTCGGTAAAAACGGGTAAGTCGTCAAGCGAATAGTGACAGTGTTATTAAGCATTGAATTTTCGATGTAACTCAATTTGTATGCACTCCTTGATGTAAGTCGACTTCCATGGTTTTGTATCATGCGAACAAGGACAAGGAAAATACGAGGAAGTCTAGTTGCATTGTTTTGACTCGGTGACAAACGATACTGCCAATAAGGAAAAAGCGGGTAATTCTACTTCCATCGTTTATATCAATTTCAAAACAACTGATAAGCCAATAAGCTCATGTTAACCAAACAGATACTTTACTTTTATTTATTTTTTTATAAGTGAGTGACGGCATCATACTATTAACGGAGTAATATTATATGCAAGCGTACATAATGGCAACACAGCTTTATTATTCTTGATAGTTTCATTGTTGCTGTATCACTTCTTTTGCAATCTGTTCATTTTTGTTCTTGAGTTGAGAAGTTAATGATGGACATGCTTAGTCGTGGTCAACGTTTAGTAAATTTAGCTAAAAGAATCTTTGATGAAAATAATTGTGATCCCCATGAAGATAAAAAGAAAGGAAGACATGAAAATCTGCAAGAGGAAAAACGTAAGTAAATTAAATTTGATTTTATATTACAATACATAGCAAAATGTACAAGTATTATTATTAATGTTCTTAAAAGAAGTTTATTTTTAGTGCTCAGAGTTTTGTGAAAATTATTTATTTATTTATTTATTTATTTACTTCAGGTCCTTCCACATTACTTTCAATACCACAGCCACAAACAAATCTTAAATCTAATATTATAGATACCAGTGTGAGGGCAGGAAATTCTAAATGTAGTGATGATTGAGAAATAGAGCATGACCCTAATACAGGTAGGCCTATAGTATAAAATTTAATATTTACAACTTACTAATTGACTTTATACTCTATTGAAGCATCCGTAATTTCTGAAAAAAGTATTATCTAGTTAATTAAAGTAGTGTATTATTTATTTATTTATTTATTTTTTTATCTATTTCAGGTACCTGTACATTGCTTTCGATACCGCAGCCACAAACAAATCATGACCCTAATATTATAAATACCAGTGTGATGGCAGGATATTCTAAATGTAGTGACGATGGAGAAATAAATAATGACCCTAATAAAGGTAGGCCTATGGTATGAAATGTAATATTTTCAAGTTAAAAATGTGATTTTATACCGTACCCCAGCATTCATAATACTTGAAAGATGATTAAACGGCAAATTAAAATATCATTCAAATTTATATTTTAATGATAGATTATTCATTTTGCCATGTATTTCCACTGTTATTAGAATATTCATGATTAAAAAGTAGAATTTTCCAATACTTGTGCTGTCATCGTGGTGGTTATTATTATTATTATTATTGTTGCAAATATTATTATTGTTAATGTTGTTGTTATTACTATTTTCAGAATTGCCAGTTTTGACTCTTGGCAATTACTAGAAAGCAATGTAGTTCAAGAAAGAGAATGTTTTCCAGCAGTGGAAGATCTTGATTTCGATTCTGACAATAGCGTGAAGGTTCCTGATTTTCAACCTGAAAACATCTCTACAAGAGAAGCTGAGAGCTTTACTGATGAAAATTCACATCTGAGTAACAGAATTGTAAATTTAGAGGAGCAAGAACGCGTTGATGAGGGCGAGACTGTTATTCAGAGAGCTGCAAAACCAAGAAATAAGAGAAAATTAAATAAAGAACTTTGAAACCATGTCGCATGAAATGTAGTGATAAAATATTAGAAACCGATCGGCAAAAATGTTTTGAAAAGTATGCGACCATGATAATAGGGTCATATATATATATATATATCTTCTCTTATAACTATTAATCCACACAAAACTCACAGAGTACGGGAAGAAGGAAAAGGGAAACCTAGAGAATGTGCTTGTAAGTACAACCTAATGATGGAAGGCGAAAGTAATTCTGTATGTAGGGAATGTTTCCGTCAGACATTTGGAGAGACGACAGGTTTCATAGAAAGGGTAGCAAAGAAGAAAAGGACCTCATCTACAGGAATACTGCCTGAAGATGGAAGAGGAAAGGGAACTCCACAAAATAAGAAATCTGAAGATGAGTTACAAACTGTGAAGAATCATATTCTGTCTTTTCCAACTTATGAAAGTCACTATTCCAACTAAACAGCATACAACTAAATATGTGGATGATTATGATAGGCATGTTATCAAAAACATTATACAGCAATTTATTATTGTCGAGAAGAAAGTTCCAACAGTGAGAAAATGTTTACCTATAATTAAAAATAAAATTAATTTTCCATGGAGTGTAAGATCTTTGAATAGACTGTTAAAAAGATGGAATATAAGCAGGTAAAATGCTGGTCAAAGAGGAAAGTTTTAGTTGAAAGAGCTGCTATTGTTGCCTGGAGCCATAATTACTTGTGAAATATAGATGAATTTCATAATGAAGGAAGAGTAATTGTGAATTTGGACGAAACTTGGGTGGGCAGTAATCTGACATTCAAGAAATACAGGCAACATGCAAATGATGAAATAGGAATATTAAATAACCATAGTGCAGGAAACATGCTTTATCATCCTTCATGCAGGCATAAAAAATTGTTGCATTAACATTGCATAACTTGCAAGTGGAGAATACCATGGACAAATGAACCAAGTTAATTTTGAAAAATGGGTGAATGAAAAATTAATTCCAAATCTTAGTCCAAGTTGTAGTAATAGATAACACACCCAACCACTCTAATCAGATTGACAAACCTCCAAATAGGTATGCACCCAACAGTGAAATGAAAAACTGACTTAGAAGAAACGGGTTGAGTTTGATGAAAAACTTCATAAAGTCAACCTATATGCCTTAGTCTTAAAGCATATGTCTCAAGAAAAGACTTTCAGTGTAGATAAAAAATTGTCAGAGTTTGGACATGCCGTGTAGATGCTTCGCCATTACATGTGCAACCTCACTCTGATCAAACTTGCTTTGGAAAAAATGAAACACCTAGTGAGAGAAAATAATCTAACAGGGGAGTTGTCTTTAAAAACATTAAAACAACTGACCGAATCGGCTCTACAGTCAACAACAAAACAAGATTTTCAGGGTTACTGCCAACATATTGTGAAAGTGGAGAATCAGTATAGATATGCATATAATATGGTGCCACAATAGTGGACAATATAATAATTTCATTGAAACACTGCAGAAGACATCAGCAACAGCAGCAGCAATGCTGATGAAAGTGATTCTGTCCTTTGTAAGTGCATATAGGATATGGATGAATCATTCTTTTTGTAAGGTATGGTACATTATAATTCCTAATTTTCTCTACTTCAATAGTGTCACTCAACAACCCCCATCCCACATTCCTTCCATATCCGATAAGCTGTGTCATAAACAGCAGCTCTCTGTTATGTACACAGCCGCTCAGAAAAATTGAGCAGACTCTTGGTCATTAAAATACACAACTTTTAGCTCCTGGTTCAAGAGTACGAATTGTATGACAAGTCACTGTAATATATAATTGTAGAATTTCATGGCCTGTGTCTTGATCCCTTGATCCTGATGAAGTCTACTGCAGCAGTAGACAAAACGTCGAGTGACAAGAAACTGGACCACAGCCATTTAGCCCGGAAGACGAACCAAACAGGGATCAGGGATCAGTCACTGTAATGTTCAACTGTTGTTATTCAGTAAAATACATCCATTTAAGGATGCTAGGATAGCATAACATTTGCTCAGTGCTAGAGTGCTTATTTCGTATATACAAGGTCTAGGGTTTGATCCATGGTGGAATTTTTTTGTTTTCCTATTTGCATTTGTTATGTGGAATTGTTTATTGCTCTACATCTGAGGGCTATTATGAGGCAGGACCTGGCCAATTTAAAATAAAAGTTATATTTGGAGATAGTAAACAAAAAATAGAATGAAAATAAATAAATAAATAATATAAATAAATAAACTGTGGAACTAATATCTCATCCACATAACACCTGCATCTGTCACAGTATGCATGCACTGTGTAATGGAGTCCATGAGATTCTAGAAAAGTTCTTGATTCAATGCCACCTCTTCCATGCATCAACAATTCTATTCCACAAATTATCCTGGCTATGCTGTGGTCCTGACCATTGGAGCATAAAGTTACATTCACTCTCGCCAACACATGTTCTATTGGGTTCTATTGGTGATCCAAGAAATGAAAATCATGCCTCCTCCAAAACCATCTTTGAATCCAAATAGCATGGTGCACCGGATAGTTATCATGTTGAAACACAAACATTCTTGCAGGATAACACTTCTGCAAAGAAATAACTAATAACTTGACGATTTTATTATTAATTTAACACTTCTCATAGAAGGATAAATTATATTTGAAGAGAAAAATTTTCGCCTAGACCGGGACTCGAACCCGGGACCCTTGGCTTTCCGGGCCAAGTGCTCTACCAACTGAGCTACCGAGGCGAGTTACGATCTAGACGCAAATTTTTCTCTTATGTACGTTGATAATTCCCTCGCGCCAAATGCTTGAAACCATAGCTTCTATCTTTGCAAATGGCGGCTTCTTAGTTAAGAAGACATTTATTGGGAATTTAACACTACTTTATAGCCAGTAGGGCTTCTATTGACGATTTTATTATTAATTTAACACTTCTCATAGAAGGATAAATTATATTTGAAGAGAAAAATTTTCGCCTAGAAAAAAAAAATTTTCTCTTCAAATATAATTTATCCTTCTATGAGAAGTGTTAAATTAATAATAAAATCGTCAATAGAAGCCCTACTGGCTATAAAGTAGTGTTAAATTCCCAATAAATGTCTTCTTAACTAAGAAGCCGCCATTTGCAAAGATAGAAGCTATGGTTTCAAGCATTTGGCGCGAGGGAATTATCAACGTACATAAGAGAAAAATTTGCGTCTAGATCGTAACTCGCCTCGGTAGCTCAGTTGGTAGAGCACTTGGCCCGGAAGCCAAGGGTCCCGGGTTCGAGTCCGCGTCTAGGCGAAAATTTTTCTCTTCAAATATAATTTATCCTTCTATGAGAAGTGTTAAATTAATAATAAAATCGTCAATAGAAGCCCTACTGGCTATAAAGTAGTGTTAAATTCCCAATAAATGTCTTCTTAACTAAGAAGCCGCCATTTGCAAAGATAGAAGCTATGGTTTCAAGCATTTGGCGCGAGGGAATTATCAACGTACATAAGAGAAAAATTTGCGTCTAGATCGTAACTCGCCTCGGTAGCTCAGTTGGTAGAGCACTTGGCCCGGAAAGCCAAGGGTCCCGGGTTCGAGTCCCGGTCTAGGCGAAAATTTTTCTCTTCAAATATAACTAATAACTTATCTAAAATATGGAGATACGCTGCCATGTTCAACCTCCCATGGATTCATTCTAGAACTCCTGTTCCAACAAAAAACATCCACCCCTGACATGATATGCAACCTGATCTTGCAACAGTAATGACCATCATATCAGTAGCCATCCATACGATATACATGGACTGAACTGTCATTTGTACTTGAGATGGTTACTTCATTGGAGAAAATTACATTGCTCCAATCAAAGCTCTTTTGAGTAAAAGTGGGGAAGGGTAGAAGATCCATGATCTATTTATCATCTAACCTAACTTTTCTGGTAGCTTGACATGACCTTATACCACAGCTATTGAGGTGTCTCCTAGCAGTTGCTGTGGAGCCCAGAAAGTTGGACCTGATGTTTAATTCAGGATAAGTTACAAAAGGGTGATGCCTAAATTCACTAATTAAATTCGCATCCTCTCTTTGGAAGAAATTTGTGGCCTTCAGGAATTACAAGATTTCTTACTTCTCTGCCTAGGCAATAACCGACTCGCCTACCTTCTTGGCATTGATGCAGGAACTCCAAGCTCTCTTCCTGCTGCGGCAGTGGATAGCCATTGTGATTATATTTTAGAAAGAAAAACTACGTCCAATTCTGAAAAATGTTAATTTAACCCTTCGCGGGCAAAAACCCATATATTGGTCGGAAAAATACATCCTAATTTGCCGGCAGTTCTGGTCCACGTAGTTCCATATATTTTTCAAGAGATGACAGTAGAATGTTCTTTCTACCACTCTGAGTGGGCAATTCCCTTCTTAATTCAGTTAGGAATATTTTCTTCTGAGGTAATCAGTGGAGTTCTTGGGCAGTGCATCATTACATATTACGGTGGTTCATTCTTAACATATTTATCTTGTTTTTCTCGGTAAAATGGCAAAAAGAAAACTGAATATAAGTGAGGAAATAGAACAAGCAGCGAATGAAAGTGGTAGTGAAGTTTCAGACTTGTCATTTGGTGACAGTGAAGGCAATTCTTACAAAATATCGTCAAGTAGTGAAAGTGAAATCGAGAGTGACATAAGTGACACCGCCAACAATAGTGCACCTAGCTGGGTAGAGGAGAGTAATTTAGATCCCGGTCCAACTTCTAATAAACATCAAAAGGTTCTTGGGCAAATCCCTGTGTTGTATGCAGAACAAAAAGTGAGAAGAAAAAGACAATTTATTTCTGTGAAACTTGTGTGTCAAAACCTGCTCTACATCCAAATGTGTGTTTCAAAATTTATCATACAGAGGAGAATTTTTAGGAACAAAAACTCTCCAATCTTACTTTACATCATTCTTAGAAAAATAAGAAACCATCAATATAGGCCTATCTGTATCAGTTATGAAAATTCTTCCTTATCTAGGTGCACTATTTACATTATTTATTATTATTATTATTATTATTATTATCATCATTATTATTACCGGTATTTTTATTCTTATTATTATTATTTATTCATATTGCTGTTATTATGAGTATTTTGTGAAAGAAAATTTTCATACAATAACTTACTAATACGGAGTTATAAAAAAGTGTACAGTTAAACAGGCCAGTGAGACTTTACGATTTTCGCAGTGACATTATGTACATAAAGTAATAAAATGTCATTTTGAAGCACATCAGTAATGGATATCAACAAAAAAACAAGGTATATGTTGTTTTTTATAAGTAAATGCACAATTTAAGAAGTATTTATTAACATTTATATGAAATGAATTATTTTCAAATTTTACCTTTTGCCCTGGGCCATAAAAATCGTCGTCCGAGAAGGGTTAAAATATAACATAGAAAAATAAAAGACCATTGTGAATTAGTCCTGTGAACTGCATACATAGATTTTGCCTGTCCACCATTCTCAGGGGTTATGACGAAAGTAAGCAGTACAGTGGAAGAGGCCTAAATTATGTTTGTTTATGAACTTTCTAAGAGATTATATTTGAAGAGAAAAATTTTCGCCTAGACCGAGACTCGAACCAGTAGGGCTTCTATTGATGTTTTTATTATTAATTTAACACTTCTCACTGAATGATAAATTATATTTGAAAATAAATATTTTCGCCTAGACCCGGAAAACCAAAGGTCCCGGGTTTGAGTCTCGGTCTAGGCGAAAATTTTTCTCTTCAAATATAATTTATCCTTCAGTGAGAAGTGTTAAATTAATAATAAAAACATCAATAGAAGCCCTACTGGCTTTATAAAGTAGTGTTAAATTCCCAATAAATGTCTTCTTAACTAAGAAGCCGCCATTTGCAAAGATAGAAACAAAGGTCTCAAAGCATTTGGCATGAGGGAATTACAAAGTATATAAGAGAAAAATTTGCGTTTAGATCGCAACTCGCCTCAGTAGCTCAGTTGGTAGAGCATTTGGTCCGGAAAGCCAAAGATCCCGGGTTCTAGTCTCGGTCTAGGCAAAAATTTTACTCTTCAAATATAATTTATCCTTCAGTGAGAAGTGTTAAATTAATAATAAAAACATTCTAAGAGATGTTGTATGTAATACTACTTATGAGAACAGAATATTGAACACCTTATTATGCTTTTCCTATTTTTTGCAATCATGTTATATTTAAAATTGAGTATAAGCAGGATTGTGCAATGTATTCATACATCTTAAATTGTTTAACATGTCATAGTCCTTGAGAATTAAATGAATTGTGATTTCTTCTTACCTCATACTCACATTTCATTTATTTCTTATGAATTAAACCTCATAATGTTAAAAATTCCCAAATGTATTATATAAATGTCATAGTCCTACTAAATTACATATAGGAATGGTATTCATCATCATCATCATGAACAAATTCGTTTTAGGCCATGTGGCCTGTACGGTAAACCTAGCGAAGATGGTCTTGATCTTTCCACCGATGTTTTGGTCTTCCTTGGTCCCTATGTCCAGTTGGGGTATATTGGAATGCCAATTTTGGAAGTCTATTTCTTGCCATTCTCCTCAGATGATTTTTCCATATAGGAATGGTATTATAGGCCATGAATCTACCTTCTCTGTGTAGGTGACAAACCAGACATTGTCTGCTAGTGAATTTTTCCTGTTTCATGTGTAGGCCTTCTCTTTTATATTAATTGTATTATGCTAAATATAATTTGTAGATAAATAGCCTTTTGCAGAAAGAAAACATATTCAATTTTCTAGATCTATGTTGAGAAATCTGTTTATTCAAACTTAAGACCAATGTAATGCAGTGTTTACCATGGTTCTTGCATTAACCATCTATGCTATCGCAACTTTGATAACTCAGTGTTCTTATCTTCTTGTTTTTATACAAATTACAATGTTTTTGTAATGCCATTTGTCTGAACTTTGTATTTAGTTTTGCAATCATTACTATAACTTACAATAAACATCTAGTTATTTTTTACATAATATTCTATTAATTTGTTTGGAATGAAACCCACACTCTTGAAACTTCACTATCTGTAAATATTTTTCATATTTCACAGCTAAATGAATTTTACAAAGAAACTGCAATAATTCATAGTTAAATATGGGAAATAACATTATGAGGTTCTTAATTTGTAAATTAATGAGTCATTTTTTACATCTTACCTCATATTTCATGTTTCTTTAAACACGGGAACTAGTTTTCAAGAGAACCATCTCCCTCATTTTCAACTGGTAGTCAAAATGTTGGTTGAAAATGAGAGAAATGGTTCTCTTGAAAACTAGTTCCCATGTTTAAAGAAACATGAAATATGAGGTAAGATGTAAAAAATGACTCATTAATTTACGAAACTGCAATAAATTTAAAAATCAAGATCAGTTTTCCAATAAATTCATAATTAAAAACAGAAAGTGATTTACACCGGAGTTGTGAATTCTCATTAATTTTTAATTTAACTTTGAAGTTCAACATAATTATAAACTAGAACTGTTTTCCAGATCTTTATAGAACAAGTGCATCACTGATTGCATGGGTATTGATATTGTATTTCTCTCTGCTATACCTAGGGTCTTATTCATATCAAAATTGGTATATCATGATTTTATGTATTATCTTGTATTATAAAAATTATAAAAATCCTAATTTACAAACTACTATCATTTTTCATTATTTATGCATATAACTTTTAGATTTTTTTCACAAAATATATGATCACTGGATGAATATGCTTGTATCATTAGACAAACTTCCCAGACAAATATCTGAATTTGCTAAATCTCCTTACTCGTTAATATTTTTTGGAAGATGTAATTAGTATATTGTACTTACTAAGCTTGTCATGAATTAAAAGTTGATATTCCCACACCTAACGTGATTGCTATCCAAATAAAATAAATCAATAATAAATTACCATAATCATACCTCATATTTGATTGTTTCTTGTAAGACATGTTTCAATGCATCTCTGCTCCATCTTCAGTTGGTACAGACTCAGTTGGAACTTGTACTAAGTAAAGATGGAGCAGATATGCTTTGAAACATGTGTTACAAGAAACAACCAAATATGAGGTAAGATGATGGCAGACTCGACTTATTTGTTAAGTAGAACCTCAAAATATTACTTCCTATTGTATTTTCATAAAAATAAATACAATACTGAATTGCCTGATTGCTATGCAAACAAAAGAAAATGCAGTACTGAATGAATATTTCCTAATGTGTGGGATAAATGAAATTATTATGACTTTCAGATGTTCCTCTCTCATAGTAATAATTTATATTAAATATTTTTAATTTAATTATTACTACATTTCAATTAATGTTAATATTCATTGTCCAAAAAAATATTATGCGATACATGTGTGCAAACTGTCTTAACAGAATCTTGAAAATTAAAAAAAAAAACTTGACTTTATCTCATTTTTTTTAACTTCTCCTCAGTTCTATTAAGGTACACTTCCTACACTTGTATTGTAATATACTATAACATAAAGAATACTGATATCCATTGTAATGAATAATACAGAAAGAAACAGAGGGAGTAAATGGAAATCATAGAACTAAAATTCCCAAGATCTATATCACGTTACAAGAAAGCTAGACTGAATGAATTATGGAAACATTATAAAACAAAATTATGGTAGTTAGTTTAACTAAGAAACAATTTGACTTCTTAATAAATTGTTATCTCTTCTTCCTCTTCAATTTGTTTCCAATTGGTTGGATTGACTCTTACTAAGAGACCTCCAGCTTTACTGTCCTCCCATATTGTAGTTGATAGCATTACTGGCCATGTTTATCCTCTATCTTCTATGTATTTCCTTATCTGATATAGCCACCTGGTTCTGGTCTTCTCCTTGATCTCTTCCTTACTAGTTTCATCAGGAGCATCTGATTATGGTCATTCTTCTGCTTATATATGCATAAAATGTTCCTGTGCCATAGCCACGCGATTTAAGGCATGAAGCCTTGGTTCAGAGCTATGGGACTTAAACTACTTTGAGTCGCCATGGGAGAAGAAACTTTGTCATGAAAATTTGGCCAGTATGGGAACCGTGCCCACCCAGAATCATGAGGAATTTGGGTAGCTACAATAAATAATAGCTCCAGGATTTGAAAATCAGCTATAACAACTGTAAGACCTAACATTCTGACCACATGTCACCCCTATACTGGCTGGATGATTGCCTACTTGTGGTTAACACATATGGATGTGAGACCAGCAGCCAGGTGGTAGACCAAGGGCCTTCTAGACCTGTTGTGCCACAGTGTGTGTGTGCTTAATATGTACATACCATTTTAATTTAATCAGTTGATTTGGTATTTAATTTTAGGAAGTGATATTTTGAGGTTATTTTAATTAGTTTATTTACAGTTTGATCATCTTACCTCAATATTAATGTTGATTTGTTCTTGGACACGTTTCAAAACAATTCTGTTTTATCGTCAACTTGTCCAGACTGGTTAAATTTATGTTGCACACCCTGGATGTTGATGTCAGCTCCATCCTGTGGTTGGCTACAGAACCTCCAAACAAGGTCACGCTCCGTCTGTATTTCAAAATTCATAATTCTGTTTTTGTTCTTCTGAATATAGATTTTTTTCCCAAATAGTCAGCTCTTTTGTATTTTCTAACTGTTTTAATAATTTAGTGTTCAAATTTATATTATGTTTTTCAGACCAAACATGAGCAGCAACTGCAGATTTTTCTATTTTCCCATTTTTAATATTTCTGGGTTCTAATTTTTAGGTTTCTTTTTGTTTTCCTATATATATATATATCTTTTCACAACCCATGCATTCAATTTGATATATTCCTGATTTTTTTATTTTTATCAGTTTTTTAATTTTTGTTGGTTTTTATTAGTTTATTTAAACTGTAGTTATTTTTCAGTGCTAATTTAATATTAAACTTTTCAAATATCTTTTTGAATTTATTGTGTACCCAAGGGTGATATGTGAATTTCCTATATTTTTTCATAGGTGGTTCTTCTTTTTCAAGAGTACTTCTGTTTATCATTTTTTGTTTTTCATACTTCTCTATTCTTTTGTGTACCATTTTTTCATAAAACCCATTTTCTCTTGCTACTTTGATTATGTGTTTTTTCTGCTGTTTGAAATCTTCTTCATTTAAGGGTAAGTTTACCAATCTATGAGTTAAACTATTAAAGGCTGCTAATTTATGTCCAATTGGATTGAATCCTGTTGATTTAATAAAATTTTCCATATGAGTTTCTTTCCTATGAATCCCAAATTCAATTTTTCTTTTTTCTTAGTTTCTGACCAATTTAAGATCCAAAAGGTATTTGTTTATTTTCTTCTATTTCTTTGGTAAATTTGATGTTTGTACTCTGATGATATAATTTGTATTGTAAAAGAAAAACATGTAGAAGATTCCCTAAAACTGTTAAATTCACAGAGTTTGATTTGGTGTTTACTTGATGTAAATCCATTATGTTTAGTGATTAAATAAAATAAAACTGTTAAAGTTTTATACGATTTTCATATTTATTCCAACACAAATTCATTACAGCTGCATTCATACAGCTGCAGACATTCATCTGAAGAAGGTACAAAATACTGAAACAGCTCTTATGAATATGTGTTGGAATAAATATGAAAATCGTATAAAACTTTAACAGTTTTATTTTATTCAATCACTAAACATTTTAATCTATTTATTTTTTATTTTCCTCTACTCTTATGTCATCTCTCATGCCAGCATTTTCTAATTTTGTCATTTCCTGCTTTTCCTAAAATTCTTGTCAAAAATTTCATAATCTCATCATTTCCATAGCTTGAATTTTATCCTCTTTTTTTGCTATTATCCACATATCTGCTCCATATAAGAGAATTTTCTTAAGATAGATTTTATTAGATGTCAACTTTTTATTTATTTTAAATATCTTTTAACAAGTCCTTGATTAAAAAATACAAATTTAGTTCTTTCTTTAATCCTTTCATTTACTTAATTTTGAATGTTTCCATTTCTAGTGACAATACAATCAAGGTAAGAGAGTGTGTCATCTTCTTTTTCTAAATTAATATACAGTAATATTACAAAATGAACAGAGATCAGTCAGCAACATAATATATTTTTTTTTTTAAATCTACTGTTTTTGTCCTTGTTCATTTTAAGGCAATTGTTTACTTATACTATACCATGTTAAAATTTTATCCAATTCTGTTTTATTGTTTGCCCAAAATTGTTACATCATCTGCATAAACAAAATTATTTTCTCATAATATTGGAAATATAGGTTATTTTGACTTAGACTATTTTATCTAGTCATCAAAGATAGGTAAAGAACTATTTATAAATAAACAACAATGTATCATAGCTACAACTTTTTTTACTAAAACATCACACTTCATTCTTACAATAATTCTAATGTATGCAGAATCTTACAAAAAATAAATAAATACAATAAGAAAGATAGGTTACAATTAACATAAACAGAAAGTAAAGCTTACCTAACTGCAAAATAAAATTGAGCCCTATGTCACACACTATTACAAATATAATTAATATTCATGCTCTCTCTCTCACACTCATACAAACATACTGTCATAAAATGTTAGTAAATATTTAAATACTACCTTAACTCATGCCAGTTCACTTCAAATTCATATGAGTAACTAAAATATCTGATGACATTTCTTTAATATTTTTCATCATTGACAAACCACAAAAGATTGTGGTTATAAATAAAGTGAGGGAAATGATTTGCTTAATAAATATAAGGATAATTAAAATAATAAAAGGAAATTTTTCAAAACATATTGTATACTTTTCAGATGTTCAGGAATTAAACTTTGCTGAATTAATAAATATTAAAATAAAAATTATTTTAAAACAGCTTGAGGTTTGCAAAAAGTTTCATTTTTTTTAATTTGACAACTTAAAAGATATAGGAATGCTTTTCTTTCAAAGTTTTTCAACTTTTGTCCCCAAATAGACCTTCAATGTCTAATTTCATATTTAAGCTAATTTTAGATATTATATTTATTTAATATTTGAGTCAGTGTTCCAGAAATTTTATGTTTACTCACTGAAATATATCATTTGAACTTTAGGAAGTTTGATATTGTTTTGTTACATAACTGTACATATGATTACAAAAGTATATGAAATTATTTGGACTTGCAGTGGAAACCAGACGTGATCACAAATCCCCTAACTACATTTACCACTAAATGGTACTATAAATTTTAATGAAACTAATAATTCATCTGTCATTCCCTTCCCTTTGTCATTTATGTATTTTTCTAATGACTATGCTCACTTATAGGTTTCACAAAAACTCAGGAATGAGAGTAATTTAGTTTAGAGTTGATGGAGAGAAAATAGGCTCAGATTTTTAAAAGCAATATTCCTGTTTAAATGTAGGTGTTGTGCACTTATTAGATTGGTTCTGATGCTTCTATCTGTTACCTGCCAGATGATATACCTAAATTACCTACAAAGCCAATCACATCAGTGGGCAGGGATTTAAATATCTCCAACACAGATTTCACTTGCAGCATGCATAGGGTTAAATGTGAGAATTTCAAATAGAAAACTATATTTTAGCTGATATTATTTCATATTCATTGTTTAGGATTTACATATCCTATTTCTCTAACAGGGAAATAAATAAAATACACTCTGTTGATAATGGGAGAAGACAATAATTTAGTAAAAAGTTTCAGATAATAGAGTTCAAATACTGTACTCACGCAATTTTTATAAGAACAAACTAAAATGAAGGTATAATATAAAAAAAATAATTCCAATTTTATATTGTACTAAATAATGTAGTTAATTGTGGATACAAAACAAAGATAGTGAATGTAAATTATAGAAATTAAACTACCAAGAGCTTAATAATAAGTTTGATCTGTTTAATTTTTACTTCATATCGTTGTTTCTGTTAGACCTTTTTCAAGGCATGTTAGTCTCATCTTCGGTAGTTATAGACTGGTTTTTCCCAAGTTGTCGGTCCTGGATCTTGACAACTTGGGAAAAATCAGTCTGTGACTACTGAAGATGAGGCTAACATGCTTTGAAACATATGTCTAACAGAAACAACAATATGAGGTAAGAATTAAAAAGACCAAAGTTATTATTATGTAAAACCTCATAATGTACTTCCTATTGTATTTTCAAATTTCTATTAAGAGCTATTGCATGAAAAGTGGAACAAGTTAGACATGAAAACATTCTGAAACAAAATGACTTATCAAGAGAGCAATTGACTGCCAGTTAGGTCTAAATTGTTTATCCATATTGATATAATGGAAACATGCTCCATAAAACTATATCAATACTTGGAAGTAAGAGAGTCAAAACGTCTAGAATGACAGTACAGTTTATAAAGATAGCCAGCCTATTTCTTGAAAAATTGAGCAATTTATAATTGAAACACTGTGAATATGAATGTTTACATTTTCCTTTATTGAGACAGTTCATTAAGAGATTGAATTGGAAAAACTAAAAGAAATCTGAACATCAGAAGAAAGGAACACCTTAGAAATCTGAAACATGTAAAAACAGAAATCAGAAATAGCTGGTCATATATGGACCAAATATAAATAAAGAGGAGTCAAAATTACTGAAGTAACTAGAAAAACTAACAGAACTCGCAGTATGAGAAAAAAATCTGTATTGAGAAAAATGGGACAAATTAACGAATTTTGAAGTTCCTGGAGAAAAGAATTTAATCATGATGTTTGTCTGCCTACTACCAGATGGAAAGATTATACAAGACATCCAACAATTGGATTCTAGTTGTGAGTGTTAAAGATGTTTGCTGAAACATGTGTCATGTGAGAAAACAAAATATGAGATGATATGTATATTTCAGATTCAATCTCTTAATAAATTACCTCATAGTATTACTTTCTATAAATTTTTATAAGAAGTCAGTTCAGCTTTGAGACTAAAATATTTTCCAAAAATTGCTCTCATCCCTTAAGCTTTTTTTTGTATACTTATATAATAATTGTTGGATGTACCTTTAATTGTTTTTCCATTACACTTCTTATGATTTAGTTTTATCAACCAGTATGGGATCACTTTGTCATTGTCTCTGATTGAAAAAAAACAAGAAAGTTAGAGACCTATTTCAAAAAATTACAAACATATTGTGAGCAATAATAAAAAAGGCACTAGGATGTGTCTCCTCTTGAATATTGAATGTAATTTAGAATATATAAGAATAGTTAATATCCTGCACTGTTAATCTTCATTCTTTAATATTCTACATAATTAATTAGTAGATCTAATATATATTAAAGAGCATAGGCTCAATATTTTGCAGGCATTTCAAAGATACACTCATTTTCCAGTATATTTCTGAATATCCAGAGAGTGACTATTGAGTACTCACAATCATTGAACTTGAACAGGAAAACTTGTCAGTCTTATCACTCTGTGGACATTTGATCAATGTCTGAGTCTTTTGTTTTTGTTTTGATGCAACGTCCTCTATAACAAATTTCTGTTTCATGTGATACTCTTGTTGATGTTGTTGTACCCAATATACGAGCCATCATTGATTTTGTATCCGTACGTTTGATGTTTATATCAGTTGGTGTTGTGGTAACTGGTGGAGAGGTAACAGATTCAGATGTTGTTAGAATGTCTGGTTGTAGAGTAACAGTGGTTGTTTCAGAAGTAGACTTAACTGTTGTGGTAATATCTTGTTCAGGATTGGCTTTCTTAACAGAATGCTTCTCTGTGAAGCTATCCATATCCCAAATATTGCTATTGACAGCAAATGACTTATTTACTTGTGCTGAAGAACTCAGCTGTTGATCAGAATAATAAGGTCTGTGATTTACGTGAGTGCTACCCCACCAGCTGTTATATTCATTCCAATTCTGCTTCTTCTCTGATTTGTCTCCATACCCCAATGAAGAGAATAGAGATTCAAATAATGTTTCTGGCTCAGATGTTTTATTTTCTTCTGGATTGATTGTAGTTACTTCAACTATATTTTCTTGTGAATTATTGAGACTCAATGATGAATTGATTTCATTTATGGAAGTTGCTACTTTAAATGACACAGTAGTAGTTTCAAAATGTGGAAGTTCAGTATCAGTATTTTCTGATGAAACAGTGGTAATATCTCTATCCAGATATTCTTCATTCTCCTTTTCTTGAGAAACTGGTAATTCTGTACTAACTTCTTCTCTATATTCATAAGGAGCAAATGTAGTACGAGGAATCTCAGTAGAATATTCAATATTAGATGATTTTGTGGTTATTTCATTTCCTGGTTCCTCTTCAATTTCATTTGAAGGCAAGTCTGTTGAAGTATTATCTTTAAATGTAGGTACAGTAGTGCCTATATCTTCAATGCTTTCCTGAGAATAAGATGATTTAGTTTCTAGTTCATCATCTCCCATTTGTGTTTCTTTATAATTGTATATATCTTCATCCAAAGCAGGAGCACTCGTCTGTACAGAAAACCCTTCTTTCAGTTTTTTAGAAGTTTGTTTCTCGTTACTTTCAAATGACAGCATGTTTGCAGCTGAGACTGTTGCAATGTTCTGAGATTCTGCTGTTTCAAAAATGTCTGGAGTTTGTTGTGGTCTTACTTTAACTCTTATCCAACTGCCTCTTCTACGTCCATGTCCAGGCTACAACAAGACAACAAATTGAACTTTTATAAGAAAAAATCACTATGAGGTTTAATTTAAGATTAAATTAAAATGTTTCATACCTCATCTCATATCCAGTCTTCTAACCAGACCAGTTTCAAAGCCTAGGCAGCTTCATCTTCCATAATTTTTCATCGACTGATGTTATGTCAATCAGAAGAACTGATTCTTCTAATCGACATAACATCAGTCAATGAAAAATTACTGAGATGAAGCTGCCTAGGCTTCGAAACTGGTCTAGTTAGAAGACTGGATATGAGGTGAGGTATGAAACATTTTAATTTAATCTTAAGACAAATTGTTTGTAAATATATTGTACAGAGTGATCCATATAAAACTGAACATTTTGAAAGGTTTATAATTTCCTTGTGGAAACTAATAAAACATTTAAATTGAGTTTGATGATCTTAAAGGGTCTAGAAGAGTCAATATTTTTGCACCCCTACCAATTATTGTTGCCTTATGACTATTGTTGTATTAATAATAATTATTTTTCAGTATATTTTGGCCATTAGCCCGTCAGCATGGAGCGACGTGACATGTACGCAGGTTGAATTCTTCACCAGATGCGGAACAATGTGACGTGTACGCTAGCTACATGCACTGCTTTAAACTGTTGTTATGATATTTGTGTTTACATGAACTATTTACCGTTTATATAAATTTTGTGTAGATACTTCAAAGTTTATATTAGTGCATATATTAATCGATGACGGCCCTAAGTTACAAGTTAAAATAATTTTATATTTGCATTTATTCTTGTGGCCTCTGACATTTTTCTTATATTTATAACTTGATAAAGGATTTCTTAGAAAAATAAATTCGCCTTTTTTTTTTGTAGATCTATCAAATTGAATCTATTTTGAAATATCTTCATTTTTAATAATAATGTCCCAAAATTCAGTACATATAAAGGCCCAACAAAGTTATTTCCGATTTATGCTATAGTACAGGACCACAACAGAAAATTTCATATATATATATATATATATATATATATTAATTGACGATATCCTTACATTATGGAAAGGTAGTTAGTCTACTATTCACTCAGTATCTAAAAGGTAAAGTGGTCCACTACAGACCTTAGGAACTCCTTGGGATATTAGGAGGTTAAGGCTCCCACTTTTTCTAGACTGTCGGTACTTGATATAAGCCGGGTACTTATCTCTGTCTGACGGCCCATAACAAGCATCTGGTACTCATTTCAGTTACAGGCCGAGTCACAGTGCCTCCTGAAGGTTTGGTTCAGTTTAAAAATCCTGATCCACCGGGATTCGAACCCTCGATCTTCCGGCATGTAATATGTTGATCTTTCAAGTCCACACCTCTGGTGAAGCTATTATAGTCAACTGGTTTCACCTTGGAAACCAGAAGAAAGACATTGACATTTAGGGTTGATGAAGGTCTTTTAGCCGGACTGGTCGAAGGTGATAAGCCAGACGAAATAAGTACCTTGGTCGAAAGAGTGACGATCTTTCACCGTAAAAATACAACCGTCAAGAAATGCGGACATGGGTTCTACTGGGGTAAAATTTTCCGGAGGTCAAATAGTCCCCCATTCGGTTCTCCGGGCGGGGACTACTTCAGGGAACCCATGCCAAAGGCTCAAACACAGGGACATGTTCCTAGGAACATGGAATGTTAGGACTTTATACAATAGCGGGGCACTAGAGATATTAATGCGGGAATTGGATAAATCGCCCTTGGATATAGTCGCTTTACAGGAAGTTAGGTGGCCAGGAGAAGGTAGTCAGGAATCAGGAAGCTTTGCATTATACTATGGGGGTGCAGAAAGACCTGCATTTGGAACGGGTTTTTTAGTCAGAAGGAGGATCCTATCCGCTATCCGAGATATTAAGTTTGTTAGTGATAGGATATCATACATAATTCTAAAGGGTAAACGACATGATTTTATAATTGTAAATGTACATGCCCCTACAGAAGATAAAGATGACAAGATCAAGGATGAGTTCTATGACGAATTAGAATGCTTATTTGATAGCCTTCACGATATCATATGAAAATTATCTTAGGAGATTTTAATGCAAAAGTGGGGCGGGAAGATATATTCAAACCAACAATAGGCAAATTCAGTCTTCATGAAGATAGTAACGACAACGGGGTTAGATTAGTCACATTTGCCACATCAAAGAATCTCATTGTTAAGAGCACAACATTTCAGCATAAGGATATTCATAAATACACCTGGACGTCCCCAGATGGAGAAACTCGGACCAGATAGATCATGTATTAGTGGATAAACGCTGGCACAGTAGCATCATCGATGTTAAATCAGTTAGAGGGACAGACTGCAATTCGGATCATCATCTGGTCAGAGTGAAAATCAGACAACGGCTATCGCTTATGAGAGGAACAAACGCTAAAGATGATTCTGTAAAATATGAATTAAAAAACTTGAAAATGATGAAATGCGGCAAGAATACCAAATCAAAATTGCTAATAGATTTGAAGTACTGGAATCTTCAGATGACAATGTGGCAAACGAAGAAGAAACTGATATAAATAAGAATGGGAGGCTATAAGAGATACTCTTAAATTGTCAGCATCAGAAACCATTGGTTGTTTAAAAAAGAGGCAAAACAAGAATGGTTTGATGAGGAATGTGCCGACATCGTAAAGAAAAGAAAGCTAGCAAAATGAAATGTTACACGAGCCAAATGAGGTAAATTTAGAGCAATTGGGTAGTGTTAGACGGGAAACCACCAAGTTACTAAAGAGTAAGAAGAGGGAATATTTGAGAGAGAAGATTAATGATCTTGAAATGAATGCAAAAAATAGGAACATTAGAGAATTATATCAGGGAATTAGTATAGAGAAGAAAGGGTTTCAGGCTAGAACAAACATAATTCGGAATGAAAATGGGGATATGATTGCAGATTCCAAGAGTATATTAAATAGATGGAAAGTTATTTTAATCAGCTATTAAATGTACATACAGAACAGGACATTGAGGAGGATAAGTTACAGACAGCAGAAATGCTAGTCACAGAGCCAAGTGCATTAGAGGTTGAAATGGCAATTGAAAAATTGAAGATGTATAAAGCATCAGGTTCAGATGAGATCCCAGCAGAACTAATAAAATCAGGGGGAGAAAAATTGATGGACAAGATACGCTGGTTGCTTACTATGATTTGGGAAAAAGAAGCTCTTCCAGATGAATGGAAGGAATCAATTATCGTACCAATTTATAAGAAAGGAGATAAAACTGATTGCAACAACTATAGGGGCATCTCATTACTTTTAACTTCGTACAAAATTCTAACAAATATATTAGTAAGCAGACTTACTCCCTATATTGATGACATTCTAGGAGATCATCAATGTGCATTTAGAAGAAACAGGTCTACAACAGATCAGATTTTTAGTATAAGACAGATTTTAGAAAAGAAATGGGAATATAATGGTACTGTACATCAACTATATGTAGACTTCAAAAAAGCATATGATTCAATTAAGAGGGAGAAGTTATATAGTATCCTGCTGGAGTTCGGAATTCCTAAAAGTTAGTTAGACTTATACGAATGTGTCTAAATGGCTCAACGAGTAGGGTGCGTGTAGGCAAACAGTTTTCAGACACTTTTGAAATCCAGAATGGGTTGAAGCAAGGAGATGCACTATCTCCTCTACTATTTAATTTTGTACTAGAGCATGCCATTAAATCTTTAGAGAATGAGGAAGGCCTACAACTGAATGGTATTAATAAGCTGTTAGTTTATGCTGATGATGTAGTACTACTGGCCGATAGCGAGGAGATACTAAAGGCCAACACGCACACACTATTGAGTAACACTAAGAAATTAGGACTGGAAGTAAATATCAGTAAAACTAAATATATGGTCACACGTAGAAATACATTATATAATGGAAATGGACAGCTAATGACAAATGAGGGAAATTTTGAGGAAGTGGCTGAATTCAAATACCTAGGAACAATAATCACAAATAGGAATGAGATGCACAAAGAAATTAAACATAGGCTCAATTCTGGAAATGCATGCTATTATGCATTGCAGAGACTTTTGATGTCCCAACTCCTTTCAAAAAATGTTAAGCTGAAAATATATAAAACTATTATTCTACCAGTTATATTATATGGGTGCGAAACATGGACTCTTACTTTAAGGGAGGAAAGGAGATTACGAGTATTTGAGAATAAAGTTCTTAGGAAAATTTTTGGACCAAAGAGAGATGAACAGACAGGTGAATGGAGAAGACTACATAACAATGAACTACAAACATGGTCTTTATAGGAAGCCAGATATAATAAGAACAGTTAAGTCCCGTAGACTGCGATGGGCAGGACATATTGCGCGTATGGGGAATGAAAGACGTGCATGGAAACTTCTTGTAGGAAAGCCAGAAGGAAAACGCCCAGTTGGTAGACCAAGAATTAGGTGGGAGAACAACGTTAACTATGATTTGAGGGAAGTAGATTATACAGGGAATGATTGGAAAGCATTAGCTCAGGATAGGGATGTATGGAGAGCTTATGTCCGTGCGGCCATGAACCTACGGGTTCGATAGTGCCAGTGAGTAAGTAAGTAAGAAGGTCTTTTAGCACAACAGGTCTCATGTGTAGAAAGACAATTTTTTGAAGGCACACGACCTAAGTAATGTTTCCACATTTGGAGAAGGCTGCCCCCCCCCCTACAAGAAAGAAGGTCAACGCATAGAAGCAATGTGTTTGTAATAAACATGAACAAAGTAAACACAAGGGAAAAAAATACACTTATTGGTGCCCGAGTGTCAAACAGCAGGTTTACGCTTTGAAGATTTATCACACCAATTTTTGAAGTTCATTCTGTTTCTTTTTTTTGAAGACCCTTCTCTTTGTGTAAATATTTCGTTGTGTTGTTAGGTAGAGACGGTTCTCTGAATTCTTCAAAGAATTCCTAGTGCAATTCACTGTGCTACTTATGTAAAAAACTTACAAAGAGTACCTACTTCAACTGTGGCACAACAATCATAAATAAGTTTGCACATGCAGAGATGTTACGTGAGAACGTAACAAATTTAATTAATTAAATATTATATTAAGGGTTCACCATAAACGAATTGCAAAAACATTTAAATTACTCAAGATATTTCCATTTAAATGTGTTATTGGAATACTGTCAGTGAACGACTGGGTTTAAATACCCGTGATTCTCCTCCCACATTGCCGTATTGCCGGTCATTTAACTCCACCCATTCTGAAGGGTTAATAATTAGTTTTGCAATCATAAACAAACACACAGTTCTACATTCAGTAGCAAGTTTATGATTGTGAAAACATGGCAAATTCATAGATTGAAACACGGTGCACATTATAACACAAATCAATGTGTGCAATTGTTAGAAATGCGAAATGATTTGACTTACAGGGATAAGTAAATATATATTTTAAAAGGTTTTATTGGGAATTCTAACTGCCATGTTATAGATAGCAGTTGAGTGTTAAGGTCAGTGATTTTTTCTATTAACATTATATTTATTTTAATTGGGTTTTAAATCCTATACATATGTATGAAAATGGACGTGAGGCTGTTAACATTATATCCATATTTCCTGAAATTTTTTAACTCCAATTTTGAATTTCATATATTTTATTAAAAAAATAACAAGTTCTACCCTTTTCAATTATTGTTGTCTTATGACTATTGTTGTATTAAATTATTTTCGAGTATATTTTGGCTATTAGTAACTAGTTTTTCAATCATAAAAAATAATTTCTGCATTCAGTAGCAAGTTTTGGTTGTGAAAACATATTTGCAATCAAATTGATAGATTGAAACACGATGGACATTATAATACAAATCAGTGTGTGCAATTGTTATAAATGAGAAAGTTTGACTTATGGGGCTTACATTGCTGTAATAATAAATGAAATGCAATAATTGCACTTCCATCCATCCATAGTAAATCTGCCCGAAGGCAGTCCTTCACTGCAATCATAGCATTTTCATGCTATGCTTGCAGCTTTACTAGGGAATTGTAGGTGTGATAGTTCCTGTTGCTTTCCACACCGGTGAAGGATGATGATGATGATGATGATAATGGCCATATGATTTTGGGGACCGTTTGGGCCTTAAAGTTTTCCTGACATTTGTCTTACAGGTGAGGAAAAACCTCGATAAAAACCTCACCCAGAAAAACTGCCCTGACCGGGGTTTGAACCCGGGCCCGCTGCTTGACAAGGCAGCACGCTACCTCAAGACCACAGCGGTGGACAATTGCACTTACAAAAAGGATTAATTATAAAATAATACATTTTAATATAAATAATTATAAATATGCTACTGAAACTTGGCAATTGATGAAATATGATGAGAAAGAATTATACATATTTAAAAGAATAAAATCGAGACATATTTTGGTCTAGTGGAGGAGAACAGTGAAAAAGATTTTCAAGACTATGCCAGAGAGAACCAGAAAAGTTGGAAGGCCTAAGTTGAGATAGTAAGACTGTCTGACAGGACATATAGACCTTGGAAATAAGGAATTGGAGGACTGTAGCACTGAACAGACAGGAATGTGTAGGGCTTCTGAAGAAGGCCAGGGTCCTGATAGGGCTGTCATGCCACTTTTGATGATGATATTATTATTATTATTATTATTATTATTATTATTAATATTATTGTTAAATTGGGTTGCCTTGAGCTCCTCATAAATATTTTTTAAAACTAATTAACAAAGAAAAGTAATAATTTCTCACTTCGTTATCAACTTCATTCTGTCAGGTATTTTCCTCGAACTGTCATAGCCTGAGAAAGGGATTTTCATTCATTCTTTTCATGGAATGACCAGTGAACTGATTTCCTTTGGGCAATATTTCAATATTGCCTTAGAGAACTTGGATGAGTCAGGAGTTAGTCCTAAAAGAACTGGTACAGGCATGCTTGAGGTGGAATGAAAAAAGAAGTGAGATGTTTATAGATTGTACAATGCCGATATTAGTAGCGAATGGTCATCGGTAAAATGATTATGACAGTTCTTTGGTTTGGGGGACAATGTCCTCCATATATATATATATATATATATATATATATGGAGTGGATTTTTAAATCTATTTCTTTATATTCTTTATAATAATATTACCAGAAGTATGTGTACATATTTATTTTTTGTCAAAAACGAGTAAATTAATTTAATTATTTGGGTTATAATTTAACATTTTAAGATGAAGCTGATATATCAAAGAAAATCACAAATTTCACAAAAACAACAGGGATAATTAATGCTATAATGAAATCATCTTTAGTACAAAAGCACACAAGATTACAGCTTTATAAGGTTCTCGCAAGACCAGCATTAAGATATTGTAGTACAGCATGGACAATATGAAGAAGAGATGAAAGCCGAATAACAGCAAATGAGATGTGATTTATGCACCGTACAGCAGGTTATACAAAGTGGGACCATAAAAGAAATGAGGAAATTATGGAAGAGTTGGATGTAGAACCCATTCTCCACCATATACAAAACTACTAGAACAACGGAAAGCCCATCTTGAATGAATGCCATCTCACAGAATTCCAAGAGCCATGCTTCATTATGCCCCCAAGGCAAAAGATCGCTGGGACGTCCAAAAAAGCACTGGATGGAAAATTCCTCTTTGAGACCATAACAGGCCACATGGCCTAATACTTGCATGGATGATGGTGATATTGATTTATTTAAAACTCTCTTTCTACATATAGTAAATAGTATACAGTTTGTATGTACTCATCACTATAGAAGCTTCTATAAAGGCGAGTCCCTCCTCAAATATTTTAATCCCAATTAAAGCTCTGTAATAGATGATCCGCATATAATTCATTTTAGCAGTGTGAAATGAAAAAAATATTTTGAGATCAACTTGTCTACGATAAACTGTAATGGATCAAAGAAAAAAAATTCTGAATGGTGTTACTGATGATTAGAAGTATCAGGATGATTTTAAACGATTTAAAAAAGTATCGGGACATCATCTCACTGCATCCTGCCTCACCTGAAGCACTGGGTATAGGTTAAGAAAGGGAATTTCAAACTGTCTTTTTATGGGCCATCTCAGTGAATTCTTTGCATATTTAATATTGCCTTAGGGACCTTGAATGAGTTCACTCTCATGAAACTTATTATAGGATTGTGAGCCTTTCAAGTTAATAAATAAAATGAGTCATAAGTATCTCACCTCATACACTCTGTGCTTTTCACATCACAGGAATACGGCTTCAGGAACAGTTGTTCCTATCTTCAGCCATCTTTACGTTTCTATGATGGCTGAAGATAGGAATGAAAGTTCCTGAAACTGCAGTCGTGTGCTGTGAAAAACATAGAGTGTATGAGGTGAGATAATTATGACTCATTTTATTTATTCACTTTCATGATTTGCTCTTTCCAGTTCTGCTGATATTTGGAGATGCAGTCAAAGACTGGTGATATATTGAGTTTTTATAACATGTTTACATTTTTATTTTGATCCCATTTAGTATTGTCAGTTGCTAAGCATATGACCTCATTTTGTAGACTCTTAATCTATTAATCTTTCCCTTTGTGATATACAGGGTGTTGCAAAAAACACAGACATCAGAGGTGAGGTAGTATATTTAGATATGTTGATCATTTTTAATAACGTACCAATACCCGGAAATGATGCATTTTCACACTATGACTAGTTAATTATGTCACAAAATCAGTGTTAGTTCGAAGAATTTGAAGACTCATTACTTGACAACACCTCACAGGTATGGAACCTGTGATATGTGGCTTCACAATGGAATGTGGCTGTAATATGACGGAGCTTCAGCTCACTTCGATGCCAATGTGAGGAGACAGTTGAATACTATATATCCTGGTCGATGGATTGGTAGAGGGGGACCTGTCCCATGGTCTCCGAGATCACCTGATCTTAACCCTCTCAACTACTTTTTGAGGGGCGACATGAAACAGTCTGTTTATCAGACTCCAGTAGAGTCACGTATGGTTCTTATAGCCCGAATCCGCGCTGCTGCAGAAATAATTCAATCGAGGCCAGGCGTATTTGAACGTGTGCGCCAATCACTACGCTCTGCAATGAGATGGGAGGTGTATATTTTGAAAACTTGATGTGACTGTAACAGTATTGTCAAGTATTGAGACTTGAACTCCAACTAACAGAACTCTTGAGAAGTTAGCTACTCATAATGCGAAAACACATCATTTCCGGACATAGGTACCTTATTAAAAAATGATCAATATATCTCAATATACCACCTCATCCCCATCGTCGGTGTTTTTATTTGCACTCTCCGTATACATAAATTCTTAGATTAATTAATACATTACCTTTGTGACCTTTGTTGTTGTGCTCAATGTAGTAACTAGTGTTGTTGGTTCTTGAGGTGTTGTCACTTCTGGTAGAATTGTAGTCAGCTCCAATTGTTCTGTTTTGTTGATATTTGGAATAGCATTACTAGAATAGACAGAAAGTGACTTTGTTGACCACTGACTTTCTGAGCCATATTCTGAGTCATAAACTTCATCAGTGTCATCTATCTTAGAAGGCCGTTGTCTCTGAATCACTTGATATTTATGATTTGTTGTTTCAAATTCTTGATCTGTAGGTTCATATTGGAGTTTCTGTTGTGGTGCTGATACATAATGTTGATAATCTTGAGGCGTTTGATATTTCTGCTGTGCTGGTTGATATGTTTGTTGAGCCTGTTGATATGTGTGATCTGATTGATACCTTTGTTGGTCTGGTTGAACCTTTTGTCTGTCCAAAGAAAGTTGGTGGACTTGCTGATAGTCTTGGTCTGGGAGGTACTGTGGATCTCTGGAGACATATTGTTGTTCTGGTTGAGATGGAGGCTGGCGTTGAATGGACTGGTATTTGGGATGGTACTGCTGTACAGCATCATATTCTGCATGCTGGTAGCGCCGCGTTGTTGGTATGATTTCAGTTGTATAAGCACCTGGTACTTCATTAACTTGTGGTATTGGTGTAGTGGAAGTTGGACGTCGTATTCTTCCTTTAGTTGTCAATTTTGTTCTTGCTTGTTGTGGTCTTCGAACTGGACGTACAGTGTATATCTGAATAAAAAGTAAATACGTTTGTTAAAACTACAAAAACAAATAATTTTTACTTTGATAACATTTATCACAGAAAAGAAAATGAACAATGGAAATCTGTTAGCTTTCTTCACTTTCTGAAATGGAGAAAAGGAAGCATGTGGTCTATGTCAATATAATTATATAAAAAAACAAATATTCTCAATAATGGTGAGAAAATGTTTTTTTTATGGATATGCGATTTTTCTAATTATTATTTAAAAATATAATAGGAAGTAACATTAAGAGGTTTGTTTAATAATTAAAACATTTTGTCTGTTCATTCTTACCTCTTATAGTTGTTTTTGTCGAACATATGTTTCAATGCTTCTTTTATAAGAGATAAGAATGAACAGACAAAATGTTTTAATTTCTAATTATTAATTTACTTGTCATTCACCACTTTTTTTTAAATATTTCAAAATGTATTTACTATTACATTTTTACATTTTCCACGCAAAAATATTTAGTGACACTTCTAGTTATTAGAATGCAGAACTGGTCTCTTAATTTAATAGAGTTAAAAATATTATGAGTATTTGAGAATAAAATGTTTAGGAAATTTTTTGAACCAAAAAGAGATGAACAGACAGATAAATGAAGAAAATTACTTAACAGTGAGCTACATTATCTTTATGGGAAACCAAGTGTAATTAAAAAAAAGTTAAATTTTATAGACTGCAGTGGACAGAACATGTGGCATGAATAGGGAATGTAATAGGGAAAACCATAGAGAAAACATGCAGATATTTTTGTTTTAAGAATTTGGATGTATACCATATAAATACATTGGTAAAACATTGGTGGAATCTGTTGCAATATATGGAAGTGAGGTATGGACAATCAATAAATAAGAATAGACTAATAGCTCTAGAAATGGATTATTTACGCAGAAGTGCCAGAAAGTCAAAATTAGAACATGTCACAAATAAGGAAATTAGAAACATAATGGAAGCAGAAGAAAGCATAATTGATAGAATTGAGGAGAAGGAATTAAAGTGGTTAGGACATGTTTTAAGAATGGAAGATAAGCGATGGCCAAAGCAACTATATCAATGGCAACCAACCAAAAATAAGAAAAGAGGGAGACCAAAGTTAACATGGAAGGAATACATGAAGATAATAATGCAAGCAAGTATTGAAGATGCCCAAAATCATAGGCTTTGGAGGCTTGGCACGGGAAGATGGCAGCAGCTGTAAATTACACTCAAAAACCATGAGCACTTTAAATGTTCAGTCTCACATCTTCTGTACTACGCATGTGAAGCTTTGATCACATATTTAAATAGCTTAAATTCGCTTAATTTGATTCAGTAGTCTGAAATATCAGACCAAATGTGCATGCTGAGGCTCTGAAGAATTTAATATTTGTATGAATTGAACAGAAATATATAAAGTAAGTTTAAAATTTTGCATAATATGTATATGAATAAAGAAGATAAGAAATATACTCTGAGTTATCTGCATTATGATAGCATAGATAGTGCAAGAAAATGCATTACATTGGTCTTCAGTTCGAATCTCATAAAATACTTATATTTTTAATAAACAGATTTCTCAACATAGATCTTGAAAATTATAATAAATTTTCTTTTTGGCAAAAGGCTATTTGTGTATAAATTATATTTAGCATAATACAATGAATATAAGAGGGCATTACATATGAAAATTCACTAGCAGACATTGGTCAGTTTGCCACCTATAGAGACAAGGTAGAACTATGGTTTGTAATGCCCTTCCTATATGTAATTTAGTAGACCTATGGCATGTTTAGCATTTTAAGATGTGCGAATAAATTGCATAATCCTGCATATGCTCAAATTTAAATATAACATGATTGCTAAAAGTAAATTAAGCATAATAATGTTCCATATTCTGTTCTCGTAAATGGTATTACATACACATTCTTGAAATAATGTGGCGACATCTCTCAGAATGTTCATAAACAAATATGATTTAGAGCTCTTCCCTTAACTGCTTATTTTCCTGAGAATGGCAGACAGGCAAGATCTATTAGATACCTCAATAGCTATGGTATAGGCTCCTGTCTACCTGTCAAGAATGTTAGGTTGGATGTTGAGCAGTTGGTGGATCATTTACCCTTCACTTCTACTCTAGAGGACTTTGATTGGAGTAATCTAATTTTCTTGACAATGTAATTGTCTCAAATATGAATGATGGTCTTCTCCATGTGTATCACATGGATAACTAATAATGTGATGGTCATTATGTTTATCATGTTGTGAGGTCAGGTTGCATAACATATCACTTGTGGGTGAATGCCATTCGATGGGCAGGAATTCTAGAACATATTCACGCAAGTTCAACATGGCAGCCTATTTCCATATTTTGGAGAATATATTAGTTCCTTCTGCTTGGGAGCATTATCCTGAAGGAATCTTTGTGTTCCCATAAGATAACCATCTGGTCTGCCATGCTCTTCCTTAAGATTCAAAAATGGTTTTGAGGGAGGTACGATTTCCATATGTTGAATCACCTTCCGATGTCACCTGTTATGAATCCGATATAACGTGGGGCGAGAGTGAAGGCAACTTCATGCTCCAAATGGCTAGGACCATACTGTAGTCAGGACAATTTGTGGAATAGAGTTGTTAATGCATTGGATCAAGAACTTTTCCTCCAGAATATTTTGAACTACATGCGATGGCAAATGCATGCTGTGACAGACACAGGTGATAAGTGGATTGAGCTAAATGTTACACTATACTAGCATCCCTAAATGGGTGTATTTCACTGAACATTACGGGACTTGTCATACAATTCATATTCTTGTGAACTGGGTACTAAATCTTGTTTACTTTAATGACCAAGAGTCTGCTCAATCTCTCTGAGTGGCTGTGTACATTGAATTTGATATCCAGTGAATTATTTTATATTAAACACTGTAACAATAATAATTATTATCCATTACGTACATTGTTTTATTTTACAGTACGTATGTATATATCAGCTGTGGTGGACTAGTGGTTATGCTCCTTGCCTCTGGTCCTGAGGGTCGCAGGTTCAATCCCGGTCAGGGTCAATGGGTTTTTTTAGGATGGAAAATCTAAGGAGCAAGTCCTCTGGGAGGGACTTTAAGCTGTGGGTCCCTAGTCTGAAGATTTTCAGGCTCATAAAAAATCCTTAAGCCTGAATAAAAAAGGCCTCTAAGGAAAATTTACCGAATTTTCCCGTCCTAGTACTATTTGGGTTTCCTAGATGTCACTATGAGGCAGAACGTTGACCATGGGCAACTTCAATGACATCTATATGGAAACAAGCGTAACTAAATTAGTATAGTTCAATTTCTTCCCTGTAGGGGGAGAGTGTCTAAATATCGTTGAGAGAAACAAGGGCTTACAGGAAGATGTATATATATATATATATATATATATATATATACTTCCTTGCATATTTAGCAAAAGTAACAGAAAAAGTATCACAATTTCAATATAGGGATTTTTTTTTTCTTTAGTACACTCAAAGTCTAGCCTGAGTAACATGGGATCTTGTGAAGAATCAAACCTCAAAAAATTGGTTTAATTTCTAAAATCAAGAGACTTTTCAGCAGTGGAAGACATTGGGTTTGAGATTTGGGGTGCCCAAGACAAGATATGGGGTTGCATTACATGCATTTTTTAGAAAGAAAAATACTCTCACTATTACTTCTATAGCAAATCACAGAGAGACAACAATGTCCTCACGTGTACTCATTCTCTTAGTATTCTGATAAAATGTTACAGGCGGGGTGGCCTGACCTCCCCTGGAGAATCATGACTGCTTTTAAAGTAAGGAATAATTGAACAAATAATTTGTCATTGGTCAATGCAGTATTATTATCACTATCATCATATTATTTTTTATCATAATCTCTTCCATCATTTAGAGAATAACATTAATATTCCTACCTCCCATTTAACTCTATAGCCCAACAGGCCTAGAAGGCCCTTGTCCAACTGGCCTCACATCCACCTGGAAATTTACAGGGACTTAAGCCAGTGCATATACCATACTCTGTGTAAAGGTTTGATGCATTAGAACAGTCAACTATGAAGTGGGATGTTACCTTCCTCCAGAAATCGAAATACAGTTGAAATAGAGTTATACATATGTCAAGATGAAGAAGAAAGAATACCTACAACTTAGAATTACTCTCAAATCAGATTTAGATAATAACATTTTAGCTTTTCTGTTAGAATAGAAGTGAAAATCTTAATATAATTAATGGTACATAAGTTTATTAGATTTAACTAATTTACTGGCAATCAAATTCGTAAGTTCATGGCTGCCATGCATGAGATCTCCATACAACCCTATTCTGAGCTAATGTTTTCCAATCGTTACACATATATTTTTCTAAGGGTGAAAGTATTTTAATTAGGAATATTACTGAAATATGTAGTATAGTAGGCACTGTACCTATATTTACAGTTTTGCACAAACTGGAGCTCTTAAAATTTAATTAATATTCCATCAAGAAACAGGCATAAAGCTACTGCAATTGTAATATAGTATCATAAATTGCCTTATAATAAAATTTAACTGAAAAAAATCATATTAATATAGTAGGCATTATATTTTTAGAAATTCACATAAAAGCAAGAACACTTTAAAAAATATAATTTTGAACTTGGCCCTTGTTTAAAAAATGAGACATTTTGGCTTGTACTTTTTTTGCATTAAGTACATGCACCTCATTTTGTAAACTTATTAATGCATTCACAGCCTTTTAACTACAAATTTTTGAGTTAATGTAACTCATATGCACATGGATTGCACTTAACACTTCACTCAGTTTAGGTATTTCAAGAGTCAGGGTATCATCTAGATCATTATTGCCTTTTACAATTTTTACTTTTGGTTGAGTGAGTAAACTTTTCTCTTTCTATTCTGCATTGTAGAACAAACCCAACTGAAGGAACCATTGTTTTATTCTCATTATAGAAACTACAGTCATCATCTGTTTATTATGTACTATTAATTTCTCATTTGTTTCTATGAAAATGTATCTCATGTTCAAAACATTTGCACTTATCAGGACCTTTTTATTGCATGATTTAACCGATTGCTCTCACAAAAATAGGTATCATATTACAAACAAATCTATCTATCTTTGACAGTTTTTATACTTTGAATAAAACTGCAAACTCTGATAGTCTGCCCATGGCATAACATTGCCATTCTGTCTTTGTAACTGGAGTGCCTCCGCCAGCCTTTGTTGCATTGCCACCTATGTTGCCTCATATTTATCGAACTTGTCACATGTTTGTATTGACATCCATTTTAAAAATACAATGTTTGTATTTGTCAGTTGTTTATAATTCAAGTATATTTTATTATCTTTGATATGTATAACAGCAAATTACGCATAAATGTATTAAGTACAAATAAAGTTTAATTATCTGAATTTTCAATTACTCTTATTGAGACACAGGAATTCATGTATATAACTGAATTATGCAGAACTCAGTTACATATAAAACAGGTTTAACTATATTAGTTTTTTGACCTGCAACAATTTCTGCTGCTACAGGAAGCAAATATCACCACTTTTAATAACTTTGTGCATTATAAAATAGTTATAAAATAATAATATAGTAACATTTGTTGTTTAAATAATTTGTAATTCTGATATACTAAACAGAAATCTGTTAATGCTAGTAATAACCTGATAAACTAAAGCATGGTCACCTCTACCAAGAGAATAAGTATACTAACCTTGTTGTTAGGAAGTGTAGTTGTTTCTAAAGTAGGCGATATAGTTGGTGGAGTTGTAGGAGCCTGTGTCCGACGAGCTGATCCCCTGTTTAAAAAGTTTGTGTGTTTTCTGACTTCTGGAGGTGATGTGGTGGTAGTAGTTGTTGTGGTCGTTTGTTTCCTTCCTCGCACACGTCCTCTGATCCTGACAAATGCTGGTCTATCACCGTCAGATGTTATTACTTCAGAATCTTGGGGATTTTCCCTAAGAACTGCAGATTTCTGGGGCTCAGGGGATACATCAGAATACAATACATTTGTATCTGGGCTTACTCGCTGAATAGTAGAATAATGAACACTTGACTCTGTATTTATTTGTAAATTGCTTGGTTGAATTGGAGAATACTGATTTTCAGAGAGAGTTCCTTGCTGAACACTACTGAATTGAATATCAGATTCTGTACTAGCATGAGGATTGTTTCGTTGTAATGTAGAGTATTGGTTTATAATAGGTAAGTGTTCTTGCTGTCCACTGTTATATTGAATATCTGATTCTGTACTTGTGTGCAAGTTACTTCTATGGACTGTGGAATAATGATTTGGAGATATTGTACCATGAGGCAAATCAGAATATTGAATATTTGTATCTGAATTTGCAGTGGGATACTGGGTTTCAGACACACTTCCTTGTTGTATATTAGAGTAATGGATATTTGAAAGCGTATTATGTTGTGCAGTAGAAAATTGGTTCCCAGAAGGTGTTATGCTGGATGTTAGGATAATGAACATCAGATATTGTGCTTGCTGCAGAGTTTGTATTGGGAATATGAGAATCTTGAAGTTGAGATGGAATCTTTGCGCGATAGACTGGTTCAGGAGTTGTCTGTATTGCAAGAGGGTCAATTCTAGGATGTTCAATAGGAGAAGCGGGTGAGTATGCATCCTCCTGATACAGATAAGTTGAGCTTGATGTGGTTGTAGGTGTTGTGGAGGCTGTTGTTCTACTTCTACTACGAGGCCGTGATCTATTCTCAAAACGATGTGATTGATCCCTTGCACTATCAAAACTTGGTACCTGATGAGGAGTTTCAGTAGTGGATCTAGAGCTTGGACGTCGTGTTCTTGAATATGATGGATTTCTTGTTCGAGGAATTGATGTAGTTGTGGAGAAACTAGAATAGCGATTTCTTCCTCTGTTTCTTCTAGATGGTGTT
Source organism: Diploptera punctata (assembly GCA_030220185.1). Classification (NCBI taxonomy): domain Eukaryota; kingdom Metazoa; phylum Arthropoda; class Insecta; order Blattodea; family Blaberidae; genus Diploptera; species Diploptera punctata. The sequence goes on along the minus strand of JASPKZ010002306.1, from coordinate 153,962 downwards.
GTTCTTTGAGTTGTAGTTGTGGTGGTAGTAGTAGTTGTATCAAGTTGTTGAGATTCTATTGGTTGTTGACTTTGTGAAAATTGTGGTGTGTCATAACTTTGAATGTTGTAATTTGTCTGGCTTACTGGACTGAGTGTTCCTAAAATTGGTGAGTTAGCCGTTAAAGAATCATATTGCTGTGCAGATGGTGCATCTAAATCTGGTTGTCCATAGTTGGACTGTTTATGAGGAAATTGTGCGCTTTCTTGTACAGCATGCTGCTGTTGTAGAATGTGTTGTTGCTGCTGCTGAATTACTGCATGATTGAGCTGACTGATAGGATTCTCTTGATTTGCTGGAATGTTATGTTGAGGCAATGAATATTGTTTGTATTCATTTTCATCGTCTTCTGTTTTGAAATTAGAGTGATGTCTAGGGAAATTTTCTACAGCAGTTGTTTTGTAAGTTAAATGTTTAATTGGTGTGTCTGTGCTTTGATACCTTGAAACTTCTTGTGAAGAAAGTCTGTAATTTGTTTGTTTAGGAAGTTCCGTTACTGGAACTTGAATCTGTTGATCATCATGCAAGATATCTCTAGAAGTTATACTGTATTTATTTTGTTTTAGTGGAATTTCTGTTTGAGAGACAATATATTCTTGTTGGTTACTTTCAACATCATCTGAAGATGTACCAGTGGCTATATTATACTTTGTCTGTTGAATTGGAATCTCTGTGTTTGATACATCATATTGTTGTTGCTTTTGAAAAATATCTCCAGAAGTAGTCTTAAATTTGATCTGTTTTACTGGGATCTCTGTCGCAGATACTTCATAGTCTTGTTGATCGAACCCTAAAGATCTTGGAATTTCAGTAACTGGTTCTCGATATCCCTGTTGATTAAGTGAGACATCTTCAGAAGACAGCCTATAATTGGGTTGTTTAACTGAGATTTCTGCAGAAGGTGTTTGATATGCTTGCTGCCTGTGTGATACATTATCAGAGGTTAAGGCATATTTAGTCTGTTTCCCTGAAATATCTGCTGCTGACTCTCGGTATGATTGTTCATCTGGCCTAGAATGTGAAACAGGGACATTCTGAACAGTATATTGATCTTGTTCGAATAAGTTTTGTTTATAATTTAGCTTCTGCACTGGTGGTATTGTTGCTGGTTCCTGATATTGTTGCTGGTACAATGAATCATCTGGTAACCTTCCAAGAGTAGTCTGTTTTACTGGGGCTTCTGTTACTGGAATCTTAAATTGTTCATTTTGAGAATCAGATGCAGATAGTGATCTGTAGTCTGTATATGTGACTGGTGATTCAGTTGTAGGAATATGATACTGTTGGCCAATCAAAGAAATGTCATGAGTTGCTGATTTAGAATTTGTTTGTCTAGCTGGTAAGGTAGTAGTTTGGAAATTATACTGTTGATTATTTTGAGAAATATCTTGAGATGTTATTCTGTAATTTGACTGTCTAGCTGATGATGGAGTAGTTTGGGAGTGATACTGTTGATTATTAGATGAAATGTCTTCAGTTGGAATTCTATGTTTAACTGGCAAAGCTGTTGATGGATTATGATGTATTTGACTATTTGATGAAATGTCTTCAGAAGGTTCATAATTTGACTCTCTGTTTGGTAAATCTGCAGCAGTGGTAAGATAATGCTGATTGAATGAAGGAATATCTTCATGAGGAATACTGTATTTTGTCTGAGTATTTGGTACAGAAGTTGCTTCATTTAAAGAAATTTGTTTTGTTGGGGGTGTTGTATGATATCTGTTTCTTGTCCTCTTGTTTGGTTTGAGTGTTGTTTCTGTTTCACTTTCTGCTTGTTGTGCAGCTTGTAAAAACTGCTTTTGAGGTCCAAGCAGGAGAGAATTTACAAGGGAAGGGAGTTCTGGAGATATTGGTGGTAATTCTGCTGGAAGACTGTATGTCTTTTTTACCTCAGTCATATTGCTTACAACTACTGATCCTACATGTGGAGCAGGGAAAGGTATCTTACTGTATCCTGGTGGTGGTTTAAAGCTCAGTGGTGCAACAAAAAATGGGAGTTTTTCTACTTTTCTCTCCACTCTGTTTGATTCCAGGGCAGACAAATAAGGGAGTTCAAATTTGGCATATCCATCAGGTGTGTGGAGATTTGAAGGTCCTACAAAAATTTGTGGCGAATCAGGTCCAACTGTATCTAGCACTGAAATAGATTTTGCTTCTTTAAGAACTTTAATCACGTCATTAATTTTAACATTATGACCTTCTCTGGGACTCATGAACACAGACAAAGGTGGTTGATAGGGCTCGGGAGTTGTGCTGGGTTGTTCTGTAGTTGAGGACCTCAGAGTTTGGTGTTGTTGTGCCTCAATGTCTCCACTGGTACATACAATAGCTGAACTTCTTCCTGGGTGTCTGGTGTTGGGGTTGTGGTGCTAGTAGTTGTTGGTCTTCTAGATCGTTGGTGCTTTCTCAATTGTGATGGCACTCTCTGAGCTGTAGGTTCCACAGGCTTCAACACTGGTTCCTGTGGCACAGTTTCTTGTTTGGGTAAAACAGGTTGTAAAAGTTGGGGTTCACGATGTATCTGTTGGTGAGGTAAAACAGGCTGCACAAATTGCTGTGTATTTTGCTGAATTTGTTGTTGTTGTAATAACTGAGGCGAATTTTGCTGAATCTGTGGCTGTTGTAATAACTGAGGTGAATTTTGCTGAATCTGTGGCTGTTGTAAAACAGGCTGCAATAAATGTGGCACACGTTGATTGACATGCTGCTGATGTACAACAGGCTGTAGCTGTTGGATAGGTCTTTGTGCCACTTGTGGTATTTGTTGGACTTGCTGCCGTGGTTGTTGAATCACTTGATTCACTAAATTTTGTTGAATTTGATGAGGTTGCTGGTTAGCAAATTGAGGCTGAATATTCAACAATGTTTTCTGTACTAATTCTGGTAGCAGTGATTGTATTTCACGTTGTTGTGCACTCAATGTCTGCTGAATATAAGCACTTTGAATAGAAGGTTGATAAGCAGGAGGTGGCTGCAATATTGGAATTTGTGCAGATGCCACAGGAATCTGAAATTGAAAAATCACGTGTAAAACAATTAAACAGTTTCCTATGTCTCCATATGTAACTTATTATTATTATAACTTAAAAAGTGGGGACACTAACTAGATAATGGGACATTTACATGTTTTAAAATATAAACATTTTTGTAATTAAGTCCATGACACAACAGCCCTTGACCTATCAGCTGGCTGCCTACCTCACATCCACATGTGCTATTTACAGAGATGGATTATCTCCAGCCAGTATAAGGATGGCATGTAGTTAGCATGTTCAGTCACCCAGCCATTATAGCTGATTTCTTCAACCTGGAGCTGCTAATTATTGTAGCTAGTCAAATTCCTCATGATGCTGGATGAGCACCGGTTCAATACTAGCCGCAATTTCATGAGAAAATGTATCTTCCATGGAACTCAAACCAGCGCATATCTCTGTATCAAGGCATAAATAAACATTTTTATGCTTTAGGAAATGATCAAATTATTAGTTTTTCTGTACCACTGACATGAAATATGTGCATCTTGCAAATAACAAAAATGTGATTATGGCTGCTTCAAAAATAACATTATTAAAATGTTTATTTTGGCATGCTAAACGATGAGCGACAAATTTTATCGTTTGTTGGGTTCAATATCTTTATTATATTTGGCAGTAAATTTAAGTATGGTACTCTAGTCAAAAACTAGGTTTCTTTAATGCTATTATCATAGCCGAAATGTTTACTTCCAAAATTTATTTCTTTAGGCACTAATGTACTCAATAGCTCCCATTTAAATATAGCTAAATGCTATATATGTTGTTAACCCTTAAATTGGCAATACACTAATTCTAGTGTTTCAGTCATTTAAATGTGGCGGACCGCAGTGAAAACGGAATCTTACTATTAGGTATATAGTATAATTGAAGACACCGTTGCAAAAAGGGGCTAGCTCCACTTTTTACCGAAATGCAGGTTAAGTTCTTATATAATAAAGAGAAGGAGCCTGCTTCAGCTTGTGCAGAAAGAAAGTAGCTCCATGGCTTCCATAATGAAGAGAATGAAGAAAATTGTTAACTCCAACTTTCATTCGGAGCAAGAAAGAGATTCCTAAAGAAGAATTGCACCTTTATCTGCACCTCTACCACTCAAGCGGCCAAAGTTCATTGAAGTAAAAGAACTGACATCAAAATACACACGAGTATTATCCAATTGTATGTAGTTCTGTGACAACCTGAAGTGCCAGAGAGAAGATTCTCATCATGATTCTGATAAAGCGTCACAGACAACGCCTAATGATATTTATAACCAGTTTAAATAAATACATGGTAATAAATACCTTCATGTGAAGCTGAATGTCTTATTATTTAATCATATTTTCTTTATTAAAAAGTTTTTAGGTATAAATTCTTCAAATACCTACTCTTCGGTACAAAAAAGAGGCAGCTCCAACAGGTTTATTGCGATTGTACACAATCGTGTAAATAAAAATAATTGAAACTGACCAAGAAAAGATTATGTTTCATGCTGAACTACCTTTCATATTCAGTTTTTTGTTTCTCCTGAAAAGTTTATGAAAATGGAACTACCCTCTTTTTGCACCGGTGTCTTCAATTAGACACACACTTAAGTGATTTACTTTTGTTCGTTTTTTTTATTTAATTCAAAATACTAAGTAAATTAAATCAACTTATGTATCCCAATTTAAGGGTTAAAATGTATGATAAAATTCCATTGTATCCGTCACACAATACAATTTATTTTGTCCATTGGCAGGTTGTGTAGCATTTCTGGCATTCTCTCCTGACATAGACGGAATTGTTATTCACTTCTCAGGTTTGGGTGCCTGGAAGTCAGAGTTACGTTACCCTGATCATATGATGGGTAATAAATGATAACGAAGCCCCAGGAGAATCCTCAAACTTAAACTTAACTTCAATTCTATACCACGGAGAGCACAGGAATAATTGTCTGTTCATCCATATATCTTCTTCTATTTCCCATTCCCTCTTAGTTTCATTAATTCCCTGAATCCACGTAATACTTGGTCTACCCTTCTTTTTCCTTCCCTGTGGTTCCCAATCCATGATTATCTTAGGTAGTCTTCCTTCTTCCATCCTTCTAATGTGTCCGTACAATTTTTTTTTACTTAGTTTGAATTCAAAAATAGGTATTAACTTGTATAAAGTGTGAAAAGTGTTACATAAATCTAAGTTGTTTTATTCTATTTCACACGTTTTATCAGCTTCTCGTCTCCTTCAGGTATTTTATAATTAGATTTCCTAAATGTAATGGTTTTAGATTTATTCATATATCAGAAGCGGAATGTGGTCGTCAGATATTTTCTGTGTCGTCGAAATGTCTCCCTCCGCTCATCTTGTGCCCTTAAAGAAAAATTCCTGTGATCTGAGCAAGAATCGTGACCTCATGAACTTAGTCAGAATCTCTGATCACAAGACTCTGAGGTTGGCCTAAATAAAATTATATATATATATATATATATATATATATATATATATATATACACCGGTTATATAAAGTTTATATTTGTAAGGGAAACAACACAATAAGGAAAATTATGTAAGTTGAAAAAATATTGGAAAAATAGAATAAAAACGATTAAAATTGTATGGACACATCATAAGAATGGAAGAAGATTGAATACCAAAGAAGATCCTTGATTGGAAAGCTAATGGAAGAAGTGGAAGAGGCAGACCTAGAGAACGTTGGATAAATGGAGTGAGAAGAATGGAAGCTAGAGATTTGAGAGAAGAAGATGCTTTAGACAGAACATCTGGCGACAAATCACATTGGGTTGAAGGAGAAACGCTGTATTGTGGAATGTTCCTAATAAAAATATATCTGTAAGGGACAGTGTACCTCAACCTTGTTCCACTTTGAATTAAAAGTATTTAAAAAATGAAACAAATTATCTACATTGAGGAAGATGGTACCTTACTTACTTACTTACTCACTGGCACTATCGAACCCATAGGTTCATGGCCGCGCGGACATAAGCTCTCCATACATCCCTATCCTGAGCTAATGCTTTCCAATCATTCCCTGTATAATCTACTTCCCTCAAACATATATCAACTTGATAGGAATCTTATAATATAAAACTATCAATGTGAAGCTTCAATTCGCAATGTGATGTTAAATCTGTGTTAAAACTTGCTGATCTATTAAGATTTTTATTAAACTTACTGCAGTGTGATTAAATTTTTACAAGAAAACTTGTTTATTTTGTCAGAAATTTATTTTTTATTTGATCTCTTTCAAATTACGCATTCAATTCCATCAATTTTGCAATAGGTTGGACAACACACCAGGATTTTTTTTTTTGCATTAAATTTTTAAAAAATATATTTTCCTCGTATATTTCACGCATGCGCTACTTTTTTAGTTTTCAACTAAACATTGTTTACTATAAGATTGAATTGGGGCAGTATGACATTTCCTTTGATATGTTTTAACGTCTTATAGCAAGCACTACTACCTGCTAGAGTGGTGGGGGCGTCCTTAACCTAGCATCTGTGCAATTATCATTAGCGCTACTAATACCTAACATTCTCGCGTTACAATCCTTTTTTCTCCGGATTGCTTCAATTTCAAAAGCCTGTCACTATAGATAAGGAACTTTAGAAATGTCCTATGATTGAAGGTACAAAGACGAGTTTGGCCTTGGACAGGTATGTATGAGGGATGCGATTAGCTAAGAATAGGAGATGACGTAATAAACAAATGATTGTTTCTTACTTTGCTTTTGCTACTGACGAACAACAAAACCATCCATTCAAAGGGAAAATGAAGTTATCCTGACCAATTCACATTGTTCAGTGTAGGGCAGGTATGTTTAAGGGAAATACAATTCATTTCTAATATTTGTGCTGTGGTATTCCAGTTTTTCCCTGAAACGTTTTTCCTGTAAAGCAATGTATACTACCCGTTCCTGAAACTTTCCTCGGATAAATCACTAATCCATTTTTAGATTACAAAAAAGACAAAAAAAGTGCGTGAAATACGCGAGTAAATATGGTATATCAATTGACATGACCTCTTCAGTCCCTTTGTATTTACATGATTCAATAGAGAGTTCATTCCATTTTTTTCCTCAATCTGTAAACAACTCAACATCATTGTGATTGGATTTATCATGATGTTACTCAAACGTACTTCATGCTAATGTTTAAATTGTATTTATAACTGTTAAGATTGGACTAGTACGGAACTGGTGGCCATTCAACATTGTGAGGAATGGTGTAGCTACAATAAATAGCGACTCCAGGTAGAGAGAAACAACTATAACAGCTGGGAGACATGATTTGCTGACCACATGCCACCCTTATTCTGCCTGGATGATCGTTCACCTGTGTGATTAATATATGTGGTTGCGAAGTCAGCATCCGGCTGGTAGCTCAAGAGCCTTTTACGCCTCTTGCGCCATGGAGTTTTACCTCTATCAGGATTGTCATTTCATCAAAATATTGTTCTTTGTTGAAAGAATAAACAATGATAGATGACGGTGAAAATTTTAAATCAAGCTTGCGCTTATTTGGCTCCTGATCCACCATCATTTCCTCACTCTGCCTGCTTCTTCGTCTCACCGAAAATGTTGACCCGAAGATTAACTGGCGAATGAACGGATATAGCATTTATTATTTTCATTGTATTATAGACAGAAATACGTATCTGGGCACGCGCTCATTTGAATACTGTATAATGAGCAGTGGATAAATCAACACTTTTAAAATTAATATTCAAGCACCGTTGAGGTTATGTATTAAGATATAAAATATAAAATAGGTAAGTCAGTCGTCCTCAACTAAATTATTAAACTTATGGAACTGCTTGATGAAATTTAATAATTTAGTTGAGGACGACTGACTTACCAGGTACCAATTTTATATTTAATAACAGTGGATAAATGTTGACACTTTATTCGTTTAGTGATATTTAATTTTTAATTTGCCAAATTCCAGAGGATTGATGCTACTGAGGTTGTTCTCATCAAATTATGTTTTTAAAAATTACAGATTCTGTCTATTAGATACCAAAAATAGCAATGTAAAAAAAATATTTATATATGTAGGGCCTAGTTCATCGCTATGGTCTCGAGGAAGCGTGCTGCCTTGTCACGCAGTGGGCCGGGTTCGATTCCCGGTCGGGACAAGCTTCCTGGATGAGGTTTTTTCGGTTTTTTTTCTCACCTGTAAGACAAATGTCAGGTAGCTTTGATACCCAAAAGGTCCCCGAACATCATCTGGTGCGGAAAACAACGGGAAGCTACCACACCTATAATTCCCTAGTAAAGCTGCAAAGCATAGCATGAAAATGCTATAATTGCAGCGAAAGATCTGCCATAGTGCAGAACACTGTAAATTATATATATATGCGTGTGTGTGGTGTTAACGCTCTAGCGGTCGTCATTTTTGTTTCACAGGAACTAAATTGATATATATATATAGAGCAATTAATTAAAAGAAGTAAGGTCGAGTTCGTTAACCAGCAAAATCGGACTATTAGCAGTAGGAATTAACCCTGAACGAAAATTTAAAAATCGCTCTAGCGAAGAATTTTTCGAGTTTTTTTCTCTCACCTGTAAGACAAATGTCAGGTAGCTTTGATACCCAAAAGGTCCCCGAACATCATCTGGTGCGGAAAACAACGGGAAGCTACCACACCTATAATTCCCTAGTAAAGCTGCAAAGCATAGCATGAAAATGCTATAATTGCAGCGAAAGATCTGCCATAGTGCAGAACACTGTAAATTATATATATATATATGCGTGTGTGTGGTGTTAACGCTCTAGCGGTCGTCATTTTTGTTTCACAGGAACTAAATTGATATATATATATAGAGCAATTAATTAAAGAAAGTAAGGTCGAGTTCGTTAACCAGCAAAATCGGACTATTAGCAGTAGGAATTAACCCTGAACGAAAATTTAAAAATCGCTCTAGCGAAGAATTTTTCGAGTTTTTTTTCTCACCTGTAAGACAAATGTCAGGTAGCTTTGATACCCAAAAGGTCCCCGAACATCATCTGGTGCGGAAAACAACGGGAAGCTACCACACCTATAATTCCCTAGTAAAGCTGCAAAGCATAGCATGAAAATGCTTATAATTGCAGCGAAAGATCTGCCATAGTGCAGAACACTGTAAATTATATATATATGCGTGTGTGTGGTGTTAACGCTCTAGCGGTCGTCATTTTTGTTTCACAGGAACTAAATTGATATATATATATAGAGCAATTAATTAAAAGAAGTAAGGTCGAGTTCGTTAACCAGCAAAATCGGACTATTAGCAGTAGGAATTAACCCTGAACGAAAATTTAAAAATCGCTCTAGCGAAGAATTTTTCGAGTTTTTTTTCTCACCTGTAAGACAAATGTCAGGTAGCTTTGATACCCAAAAGGTCCCCGAACATCATCTGGTGCGGAAAACAACGGGAAGCTACCACACCTATAATTCCCTAGTAAAGCTGCAAAGCATAGCATGAAAATGCTATAATTGCAGCGAAAGATCTGCCATAGTGCAGAACACTGTAAATTATATATATATGCGTGTGTGTGGTGTTAACGCTCTAGCGGTCGTCATTTTTGTTTCACAGGAACTAAATTGATATATATATATAGAGCAATTAATTAAAAGAAGTAAGGTCGAGTTCGTTAACCAGCAAAATCGGACTATTAGCAGTAGGAATTAACCCTGAACGAAAATTTAAAAATCGCTCTAGCGAAGAATTTTTCGAGTTTTTTTTCTCACCTGTAAGACAAATGTCAGGTAGCTTTGATACCCAAAAGGTCCCCGAACATCATCTGGTGCGGAAAACAACGGGAAGCTACCACACCTATAATTCCCTAGTAAAGCTGCAAAGCATAGCATGAAAATGCTATAATTGCAGCGAAAGATCTGCCATAGTGCAGAACACTGTAAATTATATATATATGCGTGTGTGTGGTGTTAACGCTCTAGCGGTCGTCATTTTTGTTTCACAGGAACTAAATTGATATATATATATAGAGCAATTAATTAAAAGAAGTAAGGTCGAGTTCGTTAACCAGCAAAATCGGACTATTAGCAGTAGGAATTAACCCTGAACGAAAATTTAAAAATCGCTCTAGCGAAGAATTTTTCGAGTTTTTTTTCTCACCTGTAAGACAAATGTCAGGTAGCTTTGATACCCAAAAGGTCCCCGAACATCATCTGGTGCGGAAAACAACGGGAAGCTACCACACCTATAATTCCCTAGTAAAGCTGCAAAGCATAGCATGAAAATGCTATAATTGCAGCGAAAGATCTGCCATAGTGCAGAACACTGTAAATTATATATATATATATGCGTGTGTGTGGTGTTAACGCTCTAGCGGTCGTCATTTTTGTTTCACAGGAACTAAATTGATATATATATATAGAGCAATTAATTAAAAGAAGTAAGGTCGAGTTCGTTAACCAGCAAAATCGGACTATTAGCAGTAGGAATTAACCCTGAACGAAAATTTAAAAATCGCTCTAGCGAAGAATTTTTCGAGTTTTTTTTCTCACCTGTAAGACAAATGTCAGGTAGCTTTGATACCCAAAAGGTCCCCGAACATCATCTGGTGCGGGAAAACAACGGGAACCTACCACACCTATAATTCCCTAGTAAAAGCTGCAAAGCATAGCATGAAAATGCTATAATTGCAGCGAAAGATCTGCCATAGTGCAGAACACTGTAAATTATATATATATATATGCGTGTGTGTGGTGTTAACGCTCTAGCGGTCGTCATTTTTGTTTCACAGGAACTAAATTGATATATATATATAGAGCAATTAATTAAAAGAAGTAAGGTCGAGTTCGTTAACCAGCAAAATCGGACTATTAGCAGTAGGAATTAACCCTGAACGAAAATTTAAAAATCGCTCTAGCGAAGAATTTTTCGAGTTTTCGCAACGAAACGTGCTATTGGTATAAAAAATGTAGATATTATTTTTAAAAAAATAATGAAATCCGACCGTTAGAAGTTGGGGTATACCTGAAACTAAAATTTAAAAAATCGCTTTAGCAACCGCCATCGCCATTGCTTCGTCGCAATGTATACTATACGATTTTAATTAACCCTTAAATTGTCGCTGTATCCTATAAGGCACATTGGTTTAATTTATTTAATATCTTTAATAAAGTAATGGAAAAATGAATCAGTGCATATTGTTCAAATTACGTATACAATATGCCGTAATAATTTACGGTTTTCTCTGCAATCCGACACTTTTAAATTGACTTTCAAATACTCTAAATAACATATCATTAATTCACAAACACTATATATATATATATATATATATATATAATACTAAAAAATTCTCGTTGGCTGATGGGTGGACCATCATCCATCCCCAAGCCAACCCCGAAACTGCTTAACCTCCACAATATTAAGTAATCAATATTATATTAACACATGATACATTGCGCTCACCATCAATACTATAAACCAATTTAATATATAGGTCCTCGGCACTATTAATAAATACTTACTTAATACAGGCTTTCCACTTTACAGCAGTTTCCTGCTTTCCAGAGATTCCTATCTTCCCATTGTCCTTCTTCCACACCCCTCTTCATCATGGCATCATATATTCCCTCATACCATGTTCTTCTACTTCTCCCTCTCTTCCTTCTGCGTGGTACCATCCAATCTAACACATGTTCAGGCCACTGGTCCTCCGACATCCGTTGTACATGTCCATACCACTGTAAAGCTCTCTTTGTTATCCTTTCGATAACGGTACTATAATAAATATGTACCTAAATAAGTACAGCGGAGCAAATATAGTGGAGCCAACTGTATAACTGGCAATATTTAGCCGTGGGGCCAATGATTGCATAATATAATATTAAATTCATACTGCTCCGGCAGTACGAAAACTAAATTCTTTAGAGTTAATGTACATAGTCTTCGTACCCATACCAGCATGCAACACAGTTACCGCAAAACCAATCGCATTCTGTATTATTCACCTTATTCTGATTTTTATTTTTTATCTAGTTTTTCCAAATTAAACAAAATAAATATCCCGTAAAACAGCAGAATCGGATTATACATTCGACTTGCTGATGGTTTCGCTTAGTTTACCCAGTTCCTGCTTGACGGACTTTTTATCAGTTGATGTTAGAATACCAGGTGTTAAATGAGTGCGCGCTGGCTCCGTGACATATACTAGGAACCGCCACTGACCTAAATTTATTTTAGATAACTCAACATTTATAAAGAAGCCTGCCCCATGGTCTTGTAAGCAGAGCTTCTGACTATAGTTCAAGAGGTTCCATGTTCGCTTCCCGATCAGATCAAAGGGATTTTTTATTAAATGGAAATTAATTATTCCTGCGGTTGCTCATGGTCTGAAATTTAAGTTAAGTTTGAGTTTAAGAGCTCTCTTGGTGATGCGTTAATATTTATCACCCGCAATATCATCGGGGTAACGTAACTCCTTCTTCCAGGTGTCCCGACATCAGAAATGCGTTACAATTCCATCATTGCAAGGAGAGATAACCTGATAGCATTGGATAAAAGAAATATGTAAATACAGAGATATATTATTGAATGTACTTACCCAGTCTTCAGATGAGGTGCTGCTTCTCCTATCTGCTGTTGACACCGGCTTGCTCCACTCGCCGTTAACTACCGCTATCGCGGATAGCACGAGTAAGCTTGTCCACACTGCGGCTGCCATCTCGGCCGCAACGTCGCGTCGAGTCGTTTTGTCTGTAAATCACATTAATTACATTATCTCTCTCGTTGATGCATGTTATTTTGACTGGAACCGCAAGTGAACGTGCGGCGTTTGGTACCCCTGATCCAGTTGTTAGTGAAAGGTTTCGATCTTGTGAAAGTGGCACGAGACAGACAAAACGAGCATTTTCTTAACGCGACCTCCTCATTTGCTCGCTACACACTTCCATCAAGCTCCATGCTAATTTATAATGTTATTCTCCCAGCTACTTTATATAGAGGGCTTTAACGCAGGAGACAAAATTACAATCATTTGAGAATAAAGTTCTCAACAACATTTTCGGACCATAGAGACGAATAGACAGGTAAATGGAGAAGGCATACGTAACAGTGAGCTGTATGTTCTTTATCACAAACCAGATGTAATAAGAATAGTTAAGTCCTGTAGACTGCTATGGTCAGGCATGTGGCAAGACTGAGCAACGAATGGAGGGCATGGAAACTCCTTGTATGAAAACGAGAGGACGGTAGGTACACCAAGAATCAGACGAGAGAATAACATTAATAATAATTTGAGGTACGATTGGAAAACATTAGCTCCGGACAGAGATTTATGGAGAGCTTATGTCCGCGCGGCCATGAACCTATGGGTTTGATAGTGCCAGTGAGTAGATTAGTTATTTGTAATACAATTTATGATTTTTGCAGTGCCACTTCAGGTTATGATTAGGCGATTATTAGCGTTATCCGATGGAATGTAGCTATTGAGGTTGTTCTCATGAAAATAGATTTAATTTTTTTACAAAATAACCTTATCGACCCTACTTAGCAATACGGGAAATGGTCATGGCAAAAATTTATATACAGACCTACTATAAATGATTCACTCGTTTACAAAATGCTATATTTTCCAGAGTTTTACGCTTACAGATATGAAAAGAACTGTAAATTTACCAAGTTTTGCTCTCACTCCACAAATGTTCTGTGTGTGCCCCTGGATCACGTGACACACATCGAGCTCGTTCCATACATTTTGTAGCACCATCCGGTCAATACTTTTAAAAATCATTACGAAACACCGTTGAGGTCACTATGTAAAAATTAAAACTATAAAATTACTACCTGAGATCTCAGTCGTCCTCAACTATATAATGTGAAATATCCAAGAGGCCTTTCGGAATATATGTTCCATCTTCTGCTTGTTGTGAAATATCCAGGAGGCCTTTCGGAACATATGATACATCTTCTGCGTGATACTTCGCAACATTTTATATAATTGAGGACGACTGAGATCTTAGATACCGATTTTATGTTTTTTTTTAATATTTACATCCTGTCACTGCAGCATTGATGCGTTCCTCTAGTTTTACTAGCAAACAAGGCCATTAATGTACCCCCAAAAGGAAAGTCATAAGGCGTAAATCAGGTGATTTGGGGGGGAGGGCACAGGAACAGAGCTACGCCACCCACGCCATCACGCTTATTCCAGCTATGTAGAATTTCATGGTTTAGGTAGTGACGAACATTGATGTCCTAATTAAGAGGTGCCCCATCTTGTTGAAAAGACAAAATCCCCAGATTTATCAACCAGTTGTGGTCAAGCTGTACCAGTCAAAGTCTTCTCACAGAGGAATACTTTGTCGGGGTGACATTGCACAGAAAACATTCAGATTTCGTGAATTTCTTTCAAGTGCTACAATCGCGAGGATGTCCAACCATATTAGTGAGACTGTCTGGGAAACTCCATCTTAAGTTGGCAGACATATTTTTCTAGTACAGTAAAATGAAGCTAATCAGGACAATGCATTCGATTTTAAGAATTTGACGCCTTTTGTTAGATTACATCAACAACAACAGCCTATATAAAATACAGCTCCAAGGCTTCCAGTGATGTGCAAAAATGTTGTATTGCAGCCAAATGAAACCCTGCACACAAATACAAACCCTACCTTAAGTCGGCAATGTATTAATGATATCATTGAACCATGGACTAAGAGCAAATACCAATATTTTATTATTTTCCCTTATAATATTTTATTCAGTTCAAGTAAATAAATGCTATTTTCATATTTTAAGTAATCAAACTGCAAGGCAGATTTTTATGTATTTTTTGTAAGTTCAACTTTTAATGAATTTACTCAAGCGCCTATTTTAAAAGTAATACAGGGCTTAAATAGAAAGAAGGAACAGAATTCAAACATTTATTTCTTCCAAACTACAAAAAATAGAAACACAATTCCAACATTCCTGGAAAGAGAAAAGTTTGAAGTTCCGACCACGGCCGCATTTCTCTAACCATGCCGGACTTTACCTAAATTACACCATTCCAGGACGTTGGAATGGAAGAGGAGCAGATAATCAATTTCATCGCCGGTGACCTCCCAGGTCACCAGACCTAACCCCGTATGATTTTTATATGTGAGTTTTACGTACGAAACCGTGTTTTTATCCCCCCCGTGCCTGACACTTTTGAAAATCTGCGACATCGAATTGTTGAAGTTGTGAATTAACTAGATATCAGCTGAATCGTGTGTAGCGAAAAATGAGCCACTGTTTTGATATATGTCATGTAACATATGACACTTATATTGAATGCATAAAATAGTGGAATTTGAACTTTTCACTTTTCAGGAATGCTGGAATTGTGCTTCTATTTTTTGTAGTTTGGAAGAAATAAATGTTTGAAATCTGTTCCTTCTTAAGATGGGGTTTCACAGGCAGCCTCACATTTGTACATTAATACTTTGGACAACACAACGTTTTGAAAACAAATTAACTATGTATAGTAGCTCTGTATATACATACATACTATATGCACTGTATGTATATGTCTGTTTATACCCACGTGGTCAAGGGTGCTCTATTGCAGGAGTTCTTATTTATTTTTTTTAGTAGGTTTCAAATCTTCATACGCAAATTAATCTATTCTCATTCTACTCCACACCTGTCATTCCAATCTCCATAATCCAAACCCTTTTCCCCTCATGCATCAATCCATATTACATTCTTCTATATGACATTCTTCTATAACTTATTGGCCATACCAGTTTATTGTTTTTTTTATGAAATCCAGATTGAAGTTTGAACATTCATAACTTTTTCAATTACAATGTTTCTTATTTTATCTCTTTTAGAAATTCCAGTTGAATATCTCCAAAATCAATTTGAGCAGGATTTCAATTTACTTATTGTTCTAGATTTTATTCACCAAGTTTCTGTTTATTCTTTTCACATATTTCACATCCTTGTATATAACAGGAAGAATCGATTTTTATAATATTTTAGTTTAACATTTGTTAAGAGAATATAGACGACAAGAGATCTTGCAATGCATAATAGCCTACATTTTCACAGTTGAACCTATGTTTAATTTATTTACGCATCATATTCCTGTTTGTAATTGTTGTTCCTATGCATTTGAATTCATTCACTCCAAAATATCCCTCATTTGTTAAGTTTTAAGAAGACATCCACTACTAATTCCTGTGTCAAATAGTGGATCAAGAAAAAAGTTTCCATACTGAATTCAAGTATAGTGCTATTCTTAAAGACGCCAAAAAATAAATAAATGTAAAATTACATATTGTAAAGCATTCACAATATACGTAGAATTATATATTTTAACGCCATAACTGGTGCTTTTAACCAAAATAAATTCGTAGTACGCTTAAGATCCAAGACAATTGAAGTGGTTAGTGTCATTTGATATCTGCAGTCACGTGGCTAGATGACGGAGTTCAGCAACTTAGTTTCTTTAAACGGACTTCGCTATTTCTTCTATCAAGTCTATCTACTCATTTGTCATCCGCATAAGGCTGCGTAGATCCCAAAGATTTCACCTTTAATTTAAAAGTAAACCAGCTCATTTTGAGGAACAAAGACTACTATAGATTTATATATTTGGCTACTTCCCACTTAAAACATTTTTATATTTTCTATAATAAGATACTAACATTAAATTTCGCCATAGGGTACTAATTCGCATGCTTTATTCTCGGTATAATTGAAGTCACATAGATAGATAGCAGTTCCACCCCGTTTCTTAATCAAAAAGTTTGGAATGATCGCGGTTTTCCGGAAAGAGAATGAATTTTTGAACTCATTCCTGTGTTATTTTACTCCGCGCCGCATGGTTATCTAGCCACTATAATTTAATCGTCTAAGTATCCTATACAATATAATATACGCCATTTAAAAGCTTATTTTGCGTACATTTCACTCATAATTTTATTATCATTTAATTCAAATTATATTATAATTTTGGCCTTCAAAATCATCATGAACTTGAGTGCTGAAATTGGAAACCAGTTAGGCCTAATACAATTTCGCCACTTTTTTAAATAAATGATCTATTGTGGATCTTCAAGAAACCTTTTCAGGAATTACGTGCTTAAGGCCTTCATTTACTATATGCTAATTATACATTTAAAAATAATTAAACAATACATTTCTAAAATATTGATTAAATGAATTAATGGGAAATTGGGCGCACCTACTTTATAGGATTATCAAATATTTAGAGGATAAAGAGGGTCTACAACTCAATTATATGAATCAGTTGCTGGTATACGCTGATAATAGGATAGGTCTATTATTAGGCAATAGTGAGGAAATACTAAAAGCCAACACACACATATTAAATAATATCAAGAAACTGGGGCTTGAAGGAAATATTAATAAAACTAAATATATTATCTCACGTGGAAATAAATTATTAAATTGGAATGTAAACTTAACGACAAATGGGTAATTTTGAAGAAATCGGAGAATTCAATACCTAGGAACAATAAATACAAACATGAATGAAATCCAGAAAGAAGTTAAACATCGGCTGAAGTCTAAAAATGCAGCTATTATACTTTACAGAAATTCTTGTCATCCTAAATTTTCTAAAAAAAATACAAAACAGCTATTCGTGCAGGTACATTTAGGCCTTACTTTAAGAGAGGTGAAAAGGTTACGAGTGTTTGAGAATAAAGTGCTTGGGGCATTTTTTTTTGACCAGAGAGAGACGAACAGACAGGTGAATTAAAAAAATTGTATAAGGGATTAAAAAGGGGGATGAAAACTTCTTACAGGAAAACCATAGTGAAAGTCCCAGTAGGTAGTGCTAGAAGGGATGGGAATAACATTAATCATGATTTAAATACGATGAATCATACAGGGGAGAGGAATTATGAAAAAAACTTATGACCGCACGGCCAGGACAAACCGGGTCTGATAGAGCCAATGAGTAAGTTAGTTACATCCTACATGTAATAACTGGAAACATAGGTTATGTATTATATGAGCTATTGAGAACACCGGCCATCTTTTGAGATACTTCTTATGTACGTGAATCTAAACTGGAATTGATCATCTCGGTATCAGTGGTAATTGTAGTGGCGTCAGTGTGATAGCGGTAAATACACATTCTTTTTGCGAGCGCCGTTTTATAAACATTCACCTAGGGTCCGCATAGAAAGAGGACCTCCGAATTACCTGATTTTTGGGGAGGGATTAAAATAAACTTTAGGCATATTCAACAATAAAAACAGGAAAAATGCGGATCACGTCAAAAGAAACCAGAAAAATAACAAATCACTAAGACATTCTGAGGTCCACGTTTTACGCCCGAATCTTGAACGTACATTTGTAGATGTACATCAGACGCAAATGAGTAAGAAACATAATAGTTCAACAACTGTTCAGTCTTAAGATCCTTTGTTCTAATGCTTAACCTCGGTTATTACCAAGAATACATGGCTAAATAGTTCAACATATGGGTGAATTATTTTTGTTCAGTTGAATGTACTGTACAATCTGGATTGTTAGATGTAAGTTCATACAAGTACACAATAGCAATTAGTGTAGGAAAGTAGTGAAATGAGGAGGTAAAGGAAATGAGATAGATGGTAAGTTAGCTAAAGCGCGGTTTCATGGACTGTTATGAGAAGGGCATGTGGCACGTATGGAAAATGAAAGAGATAGGACTTGGAAACTAGTAGGAAAACCAGAAGGAAATCGAACAGTGGGTAGGCCAAGAATAAGGTGGGAGGATTTGCATTAACGTATTTGAAGGAGGTGGATTATACAGGAAATGATTGGATCAGGTTAGGGGTGTATGGGGATCTTATTTTGGCGAGACCATGAACTACCGGGCTTGATAATGCCAGCGATTTAGTTATGGTTTAAATACTAGATCTTCAGATATTGAACATAACAAAACAAGTGAAAAGAGACAATTAAAAATAAACTTAACTAAAGTAACACTAGATTAAAGTAAAATATGGCGAAGTAACGTATCGGGTATATGAAAATTCTGAGCTAAGTTACAGTTGTACAGTACAGTCGTACTGTAAACAAACTTGTATAAGATATTACTTCGCTGACGCCTATTGGGGGAACGGTGGTGCTACTTTTACCCGCCATACGACTGAATTGTGTACGAAACTGTCATCGATAGAAATATTGTTCTTAAGCAACATCGTATTACCCAGTGTAAGGTATATATATTAATTTGGTGTTTCTCGTATAATTTATCATATTTATATTATATTATTATTACCGTATTATTATTGTTATTATCCTATAAAATGTTGTTTGTACTTGGAATTTACATTGCTACATTTAATGTATCTTTAACTGTTTATAATTAGTATAGTGTATATCTATATTTGTCAAATATTTATTTGTATTTGTGCTGGTTGAGTGGAAGAGAAGACCTTATGACCTTAACTCTGCCAGAATAAATAAAGCATTATTATTATTATTATTATTATTATTATTATTATTATTATTATTGTTGTACGGGAAATAAGACTGAATATGAGGTGAGATGGTACCAATAATTAGGAACTTCCATTTTTTATTTATTTGTGCCTGAAAATTACATATGGGCCTACCTAATCAGCCCGTTTACGCTTTTTCCATGATGTCGATAGATATCCTTTATTTTACAATCTCATTACGAGACAGAATTTTTTCTGCACATTGACTCATCTGTAAATTCAGCTGTTATTTTCACCACGTCTTAAATGGCTAATGTAGGATATTTTTCACTAAACTGTTTGAAAACATTCATAAGTAGTGCCACGAGTGATTTCCAAATTATCGATAAATTCGTGAGTCACGAAGAAAACAAGAGTGGCATTTGTTAGGACTATTTAACGAACACAATTAAGCTCTTTACTCAAAAGTCATTATTTAAATATAGTTACCGGTATTTTATAATCCATCCATAGTAATTCTGGCCGAAGACAGGTCCTTCACTGCAATCATAGCATTTCTATGCTATGCTTGCAGCTTTACTAGGGAATTGTAGGTGTGGTAGCTTCCCGTTGCTTTCCACACCGGTGAAGGATAATGATAATGATAAGGATATTGATAATGATGATGATGGCCATATGATTTCGGGGACCGTTTGGGTCTTAAAGTTTTCCTGACATTTGTCTTACAGGTGAGGAAAAACCCCGATAAAAACCTCACCCAGAAAAACTGCCCCGACCGGGGATCGAACCCGGGCCCGCTGCGTGACAAGGCAGCACGCTACCTCGAGACCACAGCGGTGGACTCTATTTTATAATGTTTATATATTTAATGTAAACGGCGATGTTTGAAAAAAACCAGAAATGTGAGGTCATGTATATTCACTGCAACTTGATCATATTATTTATTGCCAAATAGGATCGCAATATTGTAAAACCCTAGTGGAGAAATAATGAAACACGTCAAACTAGATATTATAATCAACATTAGGGCCTATAGGTTATTAATTAATTTTTTTAGTAAACAACTCAGTAAAAATAAAGGAATCTATTCATTATTTGCTATATTCAATGTATTTGTTGGAGAAAAATAATGCTCTGAATTGTTCAGTGTATTAAAAAGGGGTAACTTTCTTTATTACAAAAGCAGGAGCTGGTAAAGAGAAATCGATAAAGAGCGAAATGAAAGTCGACCGTCATTGATTGTAAAACAAAATTCATTGAAACGTGATTGGTCATTGACTACCATTTGGGGCATGAGTTAAATAGTCAAAATAATTTGTTTCTCTCTGTTTTTAAAATTCTTTCCTTTCCAGTGTTTTAAGATACAGAAGCGACCATTTTGAAACAATTGAAAAATCCAACTTATGCTATATTGTGCATACGTAAGAATAAAACGATGCTTTTTTTAATATATTAAAATTGAACGTAATTATATATTTTAAGATTCTCCTATAGGCCTATAGTTTATTATTGTATAGACATGTGCTAGATAACATATATTTTATTATTTTTATTTTCTCTATTTCGAGTGTAAGAGAGGGAACCACATTTTCTTACTTGCTCAAAGGTAAAATCGTTATTCGAGCAATGATAATGCAGTCATACATCTGCTTTGTTTACATTACAACTGGAACTTAGCTCGGAAGAGGTAGGTAATAGGAAGTTACTATTTAATATATTTTTTACAAAGATTTTATTCACAAGATCTGAGCGATAGTAAATATTAATAACATCTCCAATAGAATAGCAAGGGTTGAAATTTCGTTCAATTTACTCATGTTACTCTTTCTCCATTGTTGTTACACTTTCACTTTCTAAAGATAAAATCTGGGATAACTTGTGGTATTTGACGAAGGAATTCCAATTGTGTGACATGTTACGGTTTATTATGAGCTGTATGTATTACCCAACACAACTGTTCATAACTGAATTTACGTGAAGTTGTGTGCTGAATATAATATTATATTACTCTTATTCTTGGATTGCTGTCAAAACTACACGCCTTCCAGAACGTGATCTCAATTTCTCCTAATGGCCATTCCATGTCCAGTTCTTTATGAATCGACTTGGGTTTTTTGATACTAATAGACATAATAATTTATTACAAAATTTTAGGATTTGTTAAGATCATAGACAAGGAAAATATCTATGTCAAAAAATTCCTGTACTTCCATTTTTAAATTGTCACTTTCTGTAATTATGCGATTTGCTGCAATTCTATACACATACGACAGACTTTAAAAACTGGTGATTAGTGTCTTGGTTGAATGCTGGACGGGAAGAATCGACTAATTTTGCTTAGAGGTCTCTTATTTCAGACTTTAGGTTCCTTTATGAGCCTTAAATTGTCTTTATATAAGTTTATAGCGAATTCCGAAGGAATGCGCAGTTGAGATTGTAAAACTCAGCATATGCTATTGAAATAAAAGGAGAAAGATATTTTCCAAAAATTAGATAAATCCAACCATTAGGAGTAGAGTTTATCTGAAAACCGAAATATTAAAAATCACTCTGCTGGCAGTCACGTTTTTTTTCGCAACAAAACTGGATACATAAGATTTAATTAACAAAAGATATGTTATATATATATATATATATATATATATATATATATATATATATATATCCATAGTAATTCTGCCCGAGGGCAGGTCTTTCACTGCAATCATAGCATTTTCACTGGGGAATTATAGGTGTGGTAACTTCCCGTTGCTTTCCTCACCGGTGAAGGATGATGATGATAATGGTAAGGATGATGGTGATGGCCGGATGATTTTTTGGGACCGTTGAGCCCTAAGTTCCTGACATTTGTCTTACAGGTGAGGAGAAAAACCTCACCCAGGAGCCTGTGCGGACCGGGAATCGAACCCGGGCCCGCTGAGTGACAAGCCGCACGCTACCCCGAAAGCACAGCGGTGGACTTATATATATTTGATAAACCACAACATAGGCCATGAATTCGACTTAGGATTCGCTTATTTTACGCAATTCTGCGTGATTGATGTTTTTATTAGCGCACCTGATTTATAGTGCAAATCCCTGGTAAGAACGGCGAGAGATGGAAAGCATTAAATGCATTAAAAAATAGGAGCGCCAAAGTTGTTGAATTTTCCGTCATTAGGACTATGATAATGATCTAGAGTACAATACATTTGCGCAACATTTATTAGCAGAACCTTCATTTCTATTCCTAACAGTTTTAAATGTATAGACTGGCAATAAATTATCTTCCCGTACCTGATAGTGTATAGGTTTATTCGAATTTCCTAGCTTATGAAATTGGTCGCATTAGCCTACAGGTAATGTACACTGGCATAAAACACTACAGCAGCAGTAGTAGAGTAGTAGTAGTAGTAGTAGAAGTAGTAATACTGATTATTATTATTATTGTTGTTATTATTGCCTAACCTAACCAAAATTGACAAATCTTCCCTAAGCTAGGCTAGCAACATGACCTAGTCTGAACCTAATCTTAACCTGATCTAATCTAACAATTAGTTAACATAATGTATCTGTTTAGGATCTTAAAAGTCGCCAATGAAATGTTTCTTGCTATCAAACATTTTCGCGCAAACAAAGCGGAGTTTTGACAAAGATCTTGTATTCAATGACGCAAAAGTAATATACTTTTACAGGTATTACATAATGATAATTTGTCATTTTTCAAGCTGATATTAACATATGTTATTTAGTCAACAATTATTCATTTTTGGGGAAATACGGAAGAATTTCATAACAATGTGTAATGTATTTGTACTTCCTGATGTGATTACTTGTTGTATTTATAAAAAAAACATAATATTTCACTAACAAGTGTTTAGTGTTTTCAAAGATACCACTTTCACTTTAAATACAAAGTATCTCTTGTATACGAAGCGAGCTTGCACCACTGATCTCGAATAATAAACACATTCACACCTAACAAATGAAAATATTATATCCTATCTAACATACACATGAGCATACAACTATTCAACTAACGCACTAAATTCTACTTTCGCAATACCGGTACTAGTTCCTCATTGTTGTGTTGATCTGCAATGAAAACGAATTATGCATAGCCTAACCGTAAATTATTACCTATTTGCATAATTATTGTATAATTTGAGACCAATTTAAATATTTACCGATCCATTTTTCCATTACTTTTTTAAAAATTATATAAATTAAACTTATAGGATATACTGCCAATTTAAGTGTTAATTTAATTATGCAGTAGTCTATATAGGCCTATTGCGACGAAACAAACATGTCTGCTGCTAGAGTCAATTTTTAATTTTGGGTTTCAGGTAAACCCCAGTTCTAGTGATCGGATTTAGCTGATTTTTGGATAGTATCTTCCTGTTTATTTTAATAGCATAAACCGTGTTGAGTTTCGTTGCGAAACATTGAAAATTACCACCGCTAGAGCGATTTTTAAATTTCCGTTTCAGGTGAACAACATCTAATAGTCCGATTTTCCTGGTTAACACACACACACACACACACACACACACACACACACACACACACACACACACACACACACACACACACACACACACACACACACACATACAACACACACATATATATATATATATATATATATATATTGGTCATGATCATTTTTTGTGTCCACTGGATAGAATCGGTGAAAATCTGTAAACATTTTTCAAAAATATTTTCTTGTGAACAACCCCTATAACTTCATTCCTTCGGAATTCGCTAAAATTTAAAAAATGCATTGTGAAGGATACATTTTAAATTTATAGAGAATAATTTATTTATTTTTTCAAAGAAAAATCATAAATTCAACTGGAGAGGGTTTGACGGGAGACTGTGATTTTGTTAAGTTGGCCCTACATCCTAAGGCGAATAGAAGAAAAACGTGTGCAGAGCTCAAACTGAAGTTAAATTTGTCCCTAATAAATAGTCGTCATTCTCAAATCTTAAATAATAATATCTGTGCTCATCAATATAATCGAATTTTCAAATAGGTGTTTAATTCACTGCATTATAATTTTCCGACATGCTATTAATCCAAGAAATAGGAATGGTTATATAAGGAAATACTAGAGCAAATGTAATTAAAATCCATTTTTTACATAAATTATTTTGGAATAAACATTTTGAGCGCGGGCACAGCTAATTATTGGTTTGAATTAACCTATTTGTATGTAACTCAACTATGTGCAGGCTATATATAGGCTATATAGAGAGAATACTAATATTAAGATAAATATTTTTTTTTTCCGATGAAAGTTTATTTATGCAGATTTACTATACGTGTTGCATTATAAATCTTCTTATAATCTTATAAGCCCATGTTTCCCTTAACAGAGATTTAGGCGCTCTCCCCCTGCAGGGAAGAATTTGAACCATACTAATTTAGTTACACTTGTTTTCGTACAGATATCATTTGAGTGGTCCGTGGTCAGCGTTCCGCCTCATACTGACATCTAGGAAACCAAGGTAGTACTAGGACGGGAAAATTCAGTAAATTTTGCTTAGAAGCCTTTTCATTCAGGCTTAAGGATCTTTTACGAGCCTGAAAGTCCCTCCCGGACGACTTGCTCCTTGGATTTTCCATCCTAAAAAATGCATCGACCCCGGTCGGGTTTGAACCCGCGACCTTCGGGACCAGAGGCAAGGAGCATAACCACTAGTCCACCGCGGTCGATTGGATCATAAATACGTTTATTTATACTGAATTATAGTACAGTCCCTTCTTAGGACCTTCTTTTAGAGTTTTTGCACCTGTCCTAAAAGTACGTACCTTAGATCTTTCCATATTTATTCTTTCTTTACTCATGCAAAATTATAATACGTGTTGCATTTTAAACATATTTATACTAATTTATTATATAAAACTAAAACTCCATTATGCGACACGCCTAGAAGGCCCTTGGCCTACCAGCCGCTGCTGGCCTCACATCCACATGTGTTAATCACAGAGGTAGATTATCATCCAGCCAGTGTAGGTGTGACATGTGGTCTGTATGACGGATCCCCCAGCCGTTATAGCTGGTTTTCTCAACCTGGAGCCGCTACTTATTGTAGATATCTAAATTCCTCCCAACATCGCGATGTTGGGTGGGCACTGCACCTGTCCCATACTGGCCGAAATTCATGAGTAAATTTCTTCCCTCATAGATACTCATACCAGCGGATGTCCCGTAGCTCTGCGCCAAGGCATCTTGCCTTAACCACTCGGTTATGGCGCGGGACACTTTATTATATAATTGGCCCTATAATATCACATTTATTGCTCCTATTTTCAACGTTGTTGCGCTTATCCCCCACAAAAAAAAATCTCCCGTTTTGAAAACATTTACATTGATCATAAGTAATGTCAGAACTGATTTCTAAATGATCGATAATTTCACGAGTCACCAAGTGACGAGTGAATTAATCTAGAGGATTTGAAAAACAAGAGTGGTATTTGTTAGGACTATTTAACGAATACAATTAAGCAGTTTACTCAAAAAATTATTATTTAAATATAGTTACCGGTATTTTAAAATATGTATATATTTAATGTAATCGCCGACGTTTGAAAACAAATCAGAAATGTGAAGTTATATTCATTCACTGCAACTTGATCATATTATTTATTGCCAAATAGGATCGCAATATTGTAAGAATGCAACCTAGTAGAGAAATAATGAAACACGCCAAACTGTATATTATAATCAACTTTATAGGTTATTAATTTATTTTTTTAGTAAAAAGCACAGTAAAATCAAGGAATCTATTCCTTATTTGCTAATCAATGTATTTGTTGGAGAAAAATAATGCTCAGACCTGTTCAGAATATTAAAAAGGAGGAGCTTTCTTTATCACAAAAGCAGGAGCTGATAAAGATCGAGGTGAAATAGACTGCCATTGGTTGTAAAACAAAATTCATTGGTGGTTACTGTATTTTGTATGAAGATTATCAGATATTGGCATAGTAAACATCCAATAGTAATTCTAACTGTGAAAATAGTAAGTGAGAATTATGACGTAATGTTTACGTACCTCCTGTTATGGTGGGGAGTGTCATGAAATGTTTGGCCTCAAGACAAAAATAAAATTCTCAAACAAGTGAAATGGAAATATCTAGTTCACGCAGTTTGTACGACCAGCAGGTAATTAACACTTCCCTTATTGTTCACTCGTTATAAGATTATTATTAATTAGGCCTATTAACTGGCGTCCAAATTCTTAATGGATTCTTCCGTATCCGCATGTAAATGTTAGGTATGTTTGTTTTAAGCGTATAATCATTACATCGAACCGGTTTATGGACATTTTAAGAGTGAAATTTCATCATTATTTCGATATGCGAGGAAACAAAATATAACATTAATTAATTCTCTTAAAAGATAGACTTGTGTCTCCAAGAGAAAACTTTGTAGATCCTCATGCGATAAATATCTACATAGGTGACATTCAATTCAAGTACGTACAATAGGCGAGTACTGTCGCTGCATTTTTAACTATTCATGTACTTTTCTTTGCATCAAAGGGATCTAGTAAAATAAATAGGTAAAGTAAAGTGATCCCACTACAGGCCTCAGGAGGCCCTTGGGGTAGTAGGAGGTTAAGGCTCCCACTTTTTTTCTTGACAATCGGCACTTGATGTCAGCCGGGTTGTCAGCCCTGCGTGACGGCCGCCTTTACCCCAGAACAAGCGTCTGGTATTCATTTCAGTTAGAGGCTGAGTCGACCCCAGGGTCATAGTGCCGTCAGAAGGTTTGGGTCAGTTTAAAAATCCTGACCCCACCGGGACTCGAACCCTCGACCTTACGGCTTGTAGCGCAGTGCCTTAACCACTACGCTACGTAATAATTTTATTTGTACTGACTGATACGGAGTACACATAGCAGAGGGCGTACCCAGAATCTAACAAATGTCTGTCATGCAGGGATTGCGTAAACTAAGCGAATTCCGTAGCAAGTCAAATTTATGGCCTTATTTTGCTGGATTACGGAATATTTATAGCTTACTTACTTAATCACTGGCACTATCGAACCCGTAGGTTCATGGCCGCGCGGACATAAGCTCTCCATACATTCCTATCCTAAGCTAATTCTTTCCAATCATTCCCTGTATAATCTACTTTCCTCAAATCATAGTTAATGTTATTTCCCATTTCATTCTTGGTCAACCAACTAGGCGTTTTCCCTCTGGTTTTCCTACAAGAAGCTTCCATGCACGTCTTTCATTGCCCATTCGTGCCAACATTTATATATATTTTGTTAAATTGGAGAAATTCATTTTCTGATGCCAGCTTATTTAAAGTGTCAGGCTGCAGTGAAAACAAATCATGTATGACCGTAAAAGCACCTAGGCTATTGCTTGTTATATAATTTGATATAAGTTTACATAATATATACATATTCGTTTTTACATTACTTTATTAAAAATATTAAATAAGTTAAATCAATGTATCTTATAAGGATAAAGGCTATTGCAAATTTAAAGGTTAATTTTATTTTATGGTATACATTGCGACGAAGTAAACAAGGCGCTTGCTAGAGTGAATTTTTAATTACGGGTCTCAGGTAAAACCCCACTTATAATGGTAGGATATAATTAATTTTTCATTCA
This sequence comes from Diploptera punctata, assembly GCA_030220185.1. NCBI lineage: Eukaryota > Metazoa > Arthropoda > Insecta > Blattodea > Blaberidae > Diploptera > Diploptera punctata. The sequence continues at coordinate 125,906 of JASPKZ010002306.1, read as the reverse complement.
ATAAAATATATTAATTCATTCATAATAAAATAAACGCGTAAAAAACTAATCTAATTCTAGATAAGCTTAAGAAAATAAATCTTAAATAACAAATAGATATGAATTTCATAATCTAGAATAACTAATTATATCTCTAATGCCTTCCTCGGTTTATTTTAATACCATAGGCCTATATTGAGTTTCGTTGTGAAATATAAAAAAAATGCGATAGCTAAAGTAGTTTTTAAATTTTTGTTTCAGGTGAACTCCTACACTCAGTGGTCCGATTTTCTTAATTAACGAATTCGACTTTTTTTTAACTAATCGCTATATCCGAAGTTTGGTTTCGATGAAACAAAAATTGCGGCAGTTAGAGCGTTAACGGACATACACACACTTACACACACACACACACACACACACACACACACATATATATATATATATATATATATATATATATATATAATGGGTTTGTCATGGTGATAGAATTGGTGAATATCTCTAAACATTTTTTAAAAATATTTTCATGAGAACATCAATAACTTCACTCCTTCGGAATGGGGTTCCGTACAATTACACAAATTTAACTAAATTATATATCTGTGCAACCCTATTACAATTAATTGTGGTGTATGAAAATTTCATGTCTATTCGTCAACTAGTTTTATTGAATTATACAAATGCAAAAAAGAAAAAAAAATGCTAATACCGATCACGGGTTGAGCGCAACCGAAGATGTCCGAGCACCTCCATGACGTCACATCTCAGAAAACGCATTAACATCCATATTATAGGCGGACCAACGGATCTGCGCCCCTGTAGCGCTGGCATTGTTCTTCGAAAATTACACGTCAGTTCTCACACCATTCCACCGCGCTCCTCTTCCACTAAGTCAAATAGAAGTCACTGTAACTGACCGAGTAGGGACGTTGCCAAATTTCCCCCGGTGTCGGGCTCTTGAATAATGTAAGGTTAATTATTACGTCTTCATATTTAATTTAAGTAGGTCTAATGGCACTGATTGATTTCTACGATTAATGGATATAATTATAATAGTGGATATTTGTTGGTTAAATGGAAATTACGTGAAGGGAATTTACATATGTTGTTTTTAAAGATAAATGTTTTGTCATAAATATTTCTCCTTCACCTCATTGTCTTATTTGGTTAGATTTGGAACGTAATCTTGAAGTCCTAACAAAATTATAAAATTTTAGGTATGAATACACAATCATGTCCCTCCTTCTTTCTCATCCGGGCTAGGGACCGGCTATGGCGAAGTTACTACATGCTACGATTTTATTTACATATTATATAACATACTATACAGGAATTCTAATTTATGCTTATGAATTAAGCTAATGATAATTTACAATTTACATACTATATAACATAATATACTGATACTGAGTTGACAACGCTGGACTGTGGGTGCAAATAATATCCCGCAAGAAAGCTCAAAACTGTGAGTAATGGGAGGGGAGAAAGAGAGAGATAGAAAATAGAGACAGGTAAGAATGCAGGTAGGGAAATAATTTACCGAGGAGAAACGGAATTAGTGTTTAGTTCGCATTTCTTACGGGGGCACAGATCCGTTGGTCCAACTACTCGCCTAAGGTAAGTCTATACGGCTAGAGGGGAAGCGTGTTACCGCTAGTGTCGCTAAACTATCACTCTATGAAACGGATACTTCCTAACACGTGTGAAATATCATTACCTGGTTGTCAAATTAGTCATTTAGTTGATAACTGCTGAAAGTATCAGATCGCTTAAAAATCATATTCTATGTCATCTCTGTATTCCCAGACTCGCAATTAACACATCGGATGGGAATTGACAACATGTAATGAGAGAGGCAAGGGAAGACCAGCTCATTTCCCAGTAGCAACATGGCACAAAGTATTAGTTGCCGGATTATTCATTTGGTCAGCGACTACTGTAAAGTACAGATCATTTAAAAAGCACGACATTTTCAGCGCTCCTCTTCCAGTCAAATAACACAATACAGGGGACAAGGAAGTGGCGACATAGTAAGAAAAAAATATAATCGACAGCACATTCCTAGCATATTTTCCGCGTGCAGATTTAACTCGGACGAGCAATATGTGATTTATGCGAGATAGGCCTATATCGTTTGTGTGTTTTACAGCAAAAGCTCCTTATTCGGGGGGATATGTCCCACAAATATGCCGCGAATACAGAAACCGCGAATATGTTATCGTAATTTGTATGGGTATATAGGGAATACGTTTCAAGGTTCGAAAATAAAATAAAAATTATCAAAATAAAATCAATTAATGCGAGATTTTGAACAATTTCTATTAATTAATACTGTCAGGCTTAGGCAAGGGCTTAAAGAACTTAGTTATTTTTTCCTGTTTTGTCGCTTTTTTAAGGCCTTTCAATTCAGATTGATATTTCGCTGTCAATTCAGCGATATAATTCCTTTTTTGTCTTCGGATTTCTTGATGAATCATACAGTTGATTGACATTGAAGCAGCGTGATGTAGCCTAGATGCAAACGACTCGCCAACACGTAAACGGTCAAACATTTCTATTTTTACACGCTTTATATTAGCTTGACCTGTATCTATCTATCTATCTATGTAACGGAATCTTTCAACGCGATTTTCACCCACTTAAAATCATTGGATCGACTTGAAACTTTGTATACTTGTAGAGGACCCGTGGCAATACAATAATTTCATATTTATTTTCTAAAATCCTGGCCATAATCATCAGAAAATCAAAAAAAGTATTTTTGTATCAATGTAACGGAATCTTTCAACGCGATTTTCACCCACTTAGAAACATTGCATCGACTTGAAACTTTGTATACTTGTAGAGGACCCGTGACAATACAATCATTTCATATTTATTTTCTAAAATCCTGGCCATAATCATCAGAAAATAAAAAAAAAAAGTGTTTTTGTATCAATGTAACGGAATCTTTCAACGCGATTTTCACCCACTTAGAAACATTGGGTCGACTTGAAACTTTATATACGTGTAGAGGAGCCGTGACAATACAATAATTTCATATTTTGTTTCTAAAATCTTGGTCAGAATCATCCAAAAATCAAAAAAATGAAAACTGGTATAATAGGTTGCGGACTTGTCGAGTTTTTAGTCAATCGTTGTAAGAGCTCAGTTGGTAGAGCAGTGAACTCTTAGTGGTATATAATTTCAGTAATCCATACGTCGCTGGTTCAAATCCGGCTGGGAAGGTTTTTTTTATAGAAGAGTATTACTTTTAGCTCATACTACAATAGTATCGAATTTAAAGATATTTACATTTTTATCTTATTCTGTAAAATATTAAAACTAAAAAATAAATAATAGTTTTAAAAAACTAAAAGAACACGCTTTATTAGAAAACTAAAAAATGAAAAATAATTTTAATTTCCAATACGCTTGGGATAAAATAAAGTGGTCAACAAAAAAATCGTCTCCAACACATATAGAATAAAATTAGAGTTATCAAGAAAAATAAAATAATTTTACCATCAAAAACGTGGGGTGCCTTTTATGATTTTTACATTTTCTTCTTAGAGAACTTACTTTTACCAATATCTGTTTATTATCAAATATATTAATTGATATAGAGCACCCCACGCTTTTGATGGTAAAATTATTTTCTTTTTGTTGATAACTCTAGTTTTATTCTATATGTGTTCGAGATGATTTTTTTGTTGACCACTTTAATTTTATCCCAAGCGTATTGGAAATTAAAATTATTTTTCATTTTTTAGTTTTCTAATAAAGCGTGTTCTTTTAGTTTTTTAAAACTATTATTTATTACTTTAAGCAGCAACACTACTCTCTTTCCGTTTCGAAACTAATTTTCTTTCCTTTTACTCTACATTATAAATTGGCAACAAAGCAGAAGAGACACATGTTATCCAATCAAAATCATTGCAACCAATGACTTGAAACAATAAAACATAGTTTATGGTAAGGGCGGAATTTATGAACGGAAATAGCGGCAGGCACGTGAATTATGGCGGCGGTGGCTTTTAATAACGAACTTTAGGTTTAGTGACAATAAGGCTTGTTTTACTTTAATATTAATTTGTCCATTTGGTTTGAATCGCTCCTTGTATAAAAGCTGCCTTGGCACGTGCCTGCAGTAAAAAAAGTTGCCGATGGTTAATAAAGGATACTAATCCTTCTAATATACCGATTGGATCCGCGAATAAAGAAATTTTTAGCCGCGAATGCAGGAACTGTGTCGCAATTTTTTAACCCGCGAATAATGAAAACGCGAATAAGGGAACCGCGAATAAGGAGCTTTTACTGTATTTGTTTTTATTTTGATATGCATACTTAATTAATGTAAATGCATTGTTCTATAAAGAAGTTTGGAGCTATTTTTCGAAAATATTAGCATATTGCATGTAAATATAAAAATGTATGACAAATACGTTGGTCTGGGTGTTTATTTGAAAGGGCACATGTTGTGTCTAGCACAATCGCACCCGTAGGTTCATGGCAGCGCGTACATAAGCTCTCCATTCATCTCTATCCTGAGCTAATGCCTTCCAATCATTCCCTGTATAATCTACATCCCTCAAATCGTGGTTAATGTTATTCTCCCACCTCATTCTTGGTCTACCAACTGGGCGTTTTCCTTCTGGTTTTCCTACAAGCAGCTACCATGCACGTCTTTCATTCCCTATTCGTGCCATATGTCCTGCCCATCGCAGTCTACGTGACTTAACTGTTCTTATTATATCTGGTTTACCACAAAGACCATGTAGTTTGGGTCTTAACACATTATTTTCTGTTTTGAATTTTTCTGCTTACTCCAAATATTTAGAACCAACTATGTCGGGTGAAAGGTTTATGTAAGAAGATTCGACAGTCTTCAAAAAATGACGCCTTCATGTTGATGCAACTTGCTGTGAATTAGGAGGACCACATTTCTGCAGAGATACCGTACGTAACATCAAGTCAGACAAATTAGTTAATAAAAACGCTGAACTACAGAATAGGGCGGTAAATGTTGGACATATGCGTTTTTTATTTTAAGTAACCTTGACTACACGATTAATTTGTTATAATTATGACGTCACATTGCGATTTTAGGAATAAAAGGAAGAGGAGGGAGAGTTTATTGTTGCATGGAATTTATCGTTAGACTATATTTGGAGGAATGTTTTGAGGCGTACCACACAATTTGAATTATGAAGGTATGCCTACATTCCAAGTTATTTTTTAGTAAGAAAAATGGTCATTCTTGTTATAATAAATTGTACCAGTATCTTAAGTTATCTTAAAAATTATAGTTCAATCGAGAAGCTAAAATTGAGGAATTAATCTTCTTTCAAACAATAAAAAAATAATTAAATAAGTACAAACTTATAAAAGTGGAAACTGATATCAATAACAGTTCAGTATTGAAGTTGGTCGAATTGCGAACCGTTTTATCCACACGAATTCATAAATTACCTCCTTTACTTCGTTCGATCTTCAGTTGCTATCAAATAAACTAACAAAATGCTTAGTCAACGAATACCTGGTTCTAATAGAAGAGAAAAAAATAGAGCTATCAAATTATAGAGTCTATAAATTCACTTCAAAACTCACGTCCAAAAAAAAAAATAGTAAAAATTAAAATGCCATAATAATTTCTTCGTAACTCTAAACTAAAATTGTAATATATTGTACACATACTTTTTTTCTGAGTTTTTGTACACAATTCAGTCCAAATGTCAGGAATATTCGATAGTACTTAGCCGAGTCATGGGACTGAAAATAATCCTAGTAAGATGAAATTTAACCATTTTCCGGCACAATGATTTCTAGTAGTTTGCTGCGGAGAGACATATTCCTTTTAGGGCAATTTTATGATAAATTAATTCAAAAAATATTTTGGGTTTTGAAAATTTTGTTCTTTTACATTGATACATATATTTTTTATATTATTCTCAAAGTTAAATCTTCCAGCATAGCAACAAATATATTTGAATTCTGTGAATATTAGTCTGCACTCGTGTGGAGTTGCCAGTCTCCCATTGAGCGCCTCCCCAAGTGGTGGATAGGGGATTACTCGCCAGATATGGCGAGTACTGGGGGAATAAAATACCCAGGGTGGACCAAAACTAGCGCTGCTGCCTTGCAGTAAGATACTGGACTGGACTATCAAAGGCTAGAGGAAGAAAACCTTGAGCAAAAATTACCCGTCCCTCAGGTTTGGGGGTTGATGCATCGGGCTAGCTCCTCGTTCATCACAAAAAGAAAAAAATGCTAAAAAAAACACCATGCCTCGGAAAAACACTCTAGGACGATTAAATGCCTAAAATTGTTATTGAATGGATCCCAATGGAAAGGAGGAAGAGAAGAAGACCGAATAAAACTTGGATGGGAGGGGTACAAGCGGCTATGAATATCAGAGGATTGGAGGAAGATCAATGGATGGGCAGAGAGGAATGGCGTTTGGTTTCCGGAAGACGGCGGCAGCTGCCATGATACCGGGTGACGATGATTAGTCTGCATACATTTTAATATTATTTAGTACTTAAAATGAGGATGCTATTTTTTTATATTTTTTTGGTTGGCAAATTCAATAATGACATTTCACTCTAAACGTTCTCTCATAGGCATCGCATTAAAAGGGTTAATATAATTAAACCAATTATAAGAAGAGGTGTGATCACTGCAACCAAAGTTAACAATAACTACTAATATTAATCATTCCACCAAACATGGGAAAAGATGGTATAAAGTTACGTCAAATACTGTAATATTTATATAAAATACATAATTTAGAAGTTACGTAATTGTGAAAGTGATTGTAAGTTATTACAATTCAAAATAATTAAGCATAACCAAAAAACTTACATCGAAATGGTCTTCACAAACAAACAGTTGCGATGTTTGTGATATACCATGGGAATTTCGGCAGGCAGCTTTAAGCCAAGCTTTTCTTCGTACTTTATCCCTTGGAAGATATATGGATCTTTTGTTTGGGTGTTTATTGTCGTGGATAAACCACTTATTGTCGTTTTCCCCTTGAACCGAAAGTGCGATTTTCGGTTCGCAACTGCAGTGCCGTTATCCTCCTTGAACAGAAAGATTCGTGAACTATGCCAATATCCCTTCTCTATGCATCTACCCCCACTCTCCTTTTTACCTCTCCTATTGCGCTGTTTGTGCTGCGCATCTCCCCTTCTACCTCGGAACGCTCAAATTCGCTACGCACATTCAGAACATTATCATTCGATCGGAACTTTATGTGGAGACTACGTCGTCTGGAGCACGCGAGTGGCGTGGTTTGAGTTTTGGTCCGGAGGACCAGGGAAAGCCACCCTGGCTTGGACTTTTTGTATGAATGAACTTGTTCGAGAGAGGTATGATATATTTTTTTGATGTTAATGATTATTATTTATTTTTTTGTTTAAATTTAAGAATGATCAATATTTATATTTGTTATATTTTTCATATACTTCAGACGTCTTGTTTATATTAAACATCATTTTTATATACATCCGGTTTAATGTTCAAATTATTTATGTGCATGCTGCTGTTCGATATATTCCCGTACATAAACTTACTTATTTAGGAGATCATACAAGCTTCCTTTTTTCCGTCTACCTTTCATGGTTAATAATAATAATAATGATACATCCCGTTTAACCAAGAATCATAGATTACTCTAGTGTTTTAAGATCTATTGTTGATTGATGTTTAAGTGTTTGGAAAAGAAAGATGAATCAATCTTTGCTTCTTATGGGCCCGGGCAAAGGCTTTTGAATAATAACCTTGATTGTTATGAACTCTACGCTAATATATACAACGGAAACAAAAGACGATACACGGCGGCGCAGAGCGTGGTTTTTAATAGAAACTGCGCAAATGGTAGGCAGACCGTGGATTTATTATTGAAACCCGGCACACCCTCTCAGCAGACATTTCGCATTTATGTACAACTTCTTGAACAACCTCTTTACTAATATATTATCACTCAACATAAGGAATTCCTATAATTTGATACACTAAACCTGAGTCAACGCTGTGTGTAAACATCAGCGAATATGAATAGTGACGTCATAGGATCGTTCGCTGCAATCAAACTGGCGGCGGGTGTTGATTTGAAAAACTAAATTTGAAACTCGTGTTTCTTGTTAAATACTTGTCGGAGAAAGTTCCCATAATTCTTCGTTTGTTAAACCTTTTCAGAAAATATACATAATTTTATTGTGCGTATCATTCGCTAAAAATGAAAAGACAGGACATAAGGCACACATTTTCTTAAGGATGCACTATTATAGAGTAAAAGTAAGGCAAACAAAGTAAAATCCAAGCAGCCGAGATGAAATTTTTAAGAAGAGTAAAAGGCTGCACTAGAATGGACCAGATAAGAAACGAGGATATCCGTGAAGAACTGCAGATCTACTCCATAAAAGAAAAGATATTTAACAACAAGATACATTGGAAAGAACATGTAGAAAGAATGGAAGAAAGTAGATTACCAAATAAAATCTTCCATTATTTTCCAAGAGGAAGAAGAGATGTCGGACGTCCTCGGAAGAGATGGTCTTAGATCTATTAGTGAAGACGGAACAGGCAATTCTTGCCTAAACCAGGAAGTGAAGAAGAAGAAGTAAGGCAAACATTTTCTTGAGAATACGTTATTATACAGTAAAAATAACTTTTATTCTCAAAAAGTCCCAGCATTTCTCTTAATGAAAAAAACTGGTGGGAAAATGAACATTTTCAAATAGGCACATTAGGTAATTTGATTAAGTGGGCCTATATGACAGACCTACATGTTTCTCCCTGTCTCAATGTAAATGTCCTAAATGCATACTTAGACCTATATTATTATTAGATAAATTTATGAATTCGTTACCACAGATAAAAATTCATAAGTGAGTGTTTACATGGAACCCGATAATAAAAATTTGTTCTAACAACCGCCATGTTTACTTCGTAGCAAGTTTACAGTTAAATTAATATTTAAATTAGCATTGTATCATACCGTTAAATTAATCTTTAAATCAGCAATTTATCCTACAAGGTAAGCCTACATTAATTTAATTCGATATATGTAATAAAGTAGGCTAATGGAAAAATTAATAGTAGATATTATTTGAACTTGTGTCAAATTACAAAACAATATACAATAGATACTTTTACGGCTGTTCATGATTTGTTTTCACTGCAGTCCGACACTTTTAAATAAGTAGCATCATAAACTGAATTTCCAATTTAACAAAAGAAATATTTATTAATTAAATAAAAATAAAACTTTTATTTGATTTCATGATGTCTGAAGAAGGTACAGTGTACCGAACCAGCTGTAACTGAATTATATCTTAATATATATGAAAATCAAATAAAAATAAGTTTTATTTTTATTTAATTATGGATATGGATTTTCATCAAGTAAACACCAACTCAATTGATTAAAAGAAATATTGGCTGTATATTCCGCAAACCAACAAAATGGAACCATAAATATGACCTGCTAAGGAATTCGCATTACGGACTTTTGTTGATAGGAAACGATACCTCAATCGTGGTAGTTGCCTACATTGATATAGGATTTAGCTTAGATAAATGAACTGCAATTTATAAATTTATTTCTGTATTCTAAAAATAATTTTCATGAATAAAATAAAAAGTAGATATTATGATGTAGTCGACACATTACGATTACAACATTATATTTAGTAAGACGCCGTAGGGTAGTGGTTAAGGCACTGAGCTACAAGCCGGAGGGTCGAGGGTTCAAGTCCCGTTGGGGTCAGGATTTTTAAACTGACCCAAACTCTCTGGCGGCACTATGACCCTGGGGTCGATGCAGCCTCTAACGGAAATGAGTACCAGACGCTTGTTCTGGGGGTAAAGGCGGCCGTCACGCAGGGCTGACAACCCGGCTGACATAAAGTGCCGATTGTCTAGAAAAAGTGGGAGCCTTAACCTCCTACTACCCCAAGGGTCTCCGGGTCTGTTGTGGGATCACTTTACTTTACTTTACTTTAAGTGGTATGTCTTGAAACTGCCCTCGACCATCTAGCTAATAGTTTTGTAACTATTGCTGTGTGCAGTCAGGTAGGTCGGCACCGGTTTGAAGACGGAACCTTCCGATTGCGAATCTCAAATGCCACCTCTTAAACCATTTCGCTCGATTATTCTAGTTCATGTATCCATGACATTTAAAACTTACCATTTCCTCATATATTACATAATTTTGTACCTTCATTTGGATCGAAGAAAGCTTTTTTGTAGATACAAAAATAAATTAAAACATATAAATGAATAAACAAATAATTAATAAATAGGTGCTATCATTATTGTTGCTAATCTTACAATAAGTAAGATACTTTTTACGGGGAAAACAGGATTACTGAGGAGTCCCTGGGGCAACCGGAACTTTTCACAGAATTGAGGATTTGAGGTCCAATAAAAACACTGTGATATGAAGTGTTTCCTGTGCTAGAAAAGTTAAAAAAAATGCCATACTTTACTCGAAGTAAAAAATATTTAATGTAGGAAGATATTAATTTTATGTTCACCGCTGTAACTCATACGCAGCAGGCTCGGATTCGATCCCCAGTCGGAATAAAATTTCTGGGTGATTTGTTTTCTTCAGAGTTTTTCTCCTCTCATGTAAGACAGATGTTAGGAAACTTTAAGGCCCAAATGGTTCCCGAACATCATCTGGCCATCATAATCATCATTATCATATATACCATGTTTAGCATGAATTTGTGAATGAATGCTCTTTTTCATAAGTAATGCCACGAGTGATTTCCAAATTATCGACAAATTCACGACTCACGAAGTGAGGAGTGAATTTATCTAGATAATTTGGAAATCAAGAGTGCATTTGTTAGGACTATTTAACGAATAAAATTAAGCTGTTTACTCACAAATCATTATTTAACTATAGTTAATTTAAAATATTTATATATTTAATGTAAACGGCGATGTTTGAAAACAAATGAGAAACGATTGGTACGCTTCATCTGCTTCTTTTGTTTATCACTGCAACCAGATCATACTATTTATTGCCAAAGGAACGCAATAGTAAGAATGCTCTCTAGTGGAGAAAAAATGAAACACATCAAACTGTATATTAATTCATTTCTGATGTCGTATGATGTAAATATGACAATTATATTTTTCTGGATTGTTACCTGGGAAAAAATACATTTAAGAAAATGCAAACAGTGGTTTCTTTTTTTTTTGGTGGTATAATCCATTGCTACAAATGTTTTTAATTAACTCCCGCATGCGGCATGTGTTGACATTCATGCACTATATATACAATCTGGTAGCCGTATTTCTCACAGGCTCAGTCACTGCAAAATAATGGTCAGACTGTACAGAATATTAAAAAGGAGGAGCTTTCTTTAATATGGTAATTATAACACTGATAAATATTTCGTGAAACACTACTCTGATTGGTTGTAAAACAGAAATCATTGAAACGTGATTGGTCATTGACTCCCATTTGGGGCATGAGTTAAATAGCCATCTTAAATAGTCCATATTGTCTCGGAGGAGGATCTGGATTGAGCTTACCACTCATTTGGGAAAGCCCTTCAAGTTGTGTGGTCAAAAATACATGTGTGTGATCCAAAGTTTAAAATACTTCTCTCTACAAGTAAAGCCCTTGTAAGGTTCGCATGGAGTGGGACATGAAAACGTACTTATAAGGTGAGGGGTTAAAATAATAATATATTAATTAATATAAAATTATAGAATATTCACCTGAAAGGTCCGTCTCCTCAACTTAATTATCATTTAACTGTAGCGCTTTCGGGACTTGTCCCATCATCGGCAGGATTCAAAACTGGTGTTTCACTGAAGATCTGGTAGAGGGGGTTGCATGTATTGGGTTCGTTTTCGTTTATCAGGCTGTCGTTGTGAGCTTTCATGAAAGCAGCTCACAACGACAGCCTGATAAACGACCCCCTCTACCAGATCTTCAGTGAAACACCAGTTTTGAATCCTGCCGATGATGGGACAAGTCCCGAAAGCGCTACAGTTAAATGATAATTAAGTTGACGAGACGGACCTTTCAGGTGAATATTCTATAATTTTATATTAATTTTGAATAAACCTCAACGGAACACATCATGAATCTTATAAAAGTTGAATATATTAATTGTTTACGTTGTTTTTCAACAGTTATATTTAAATGGAACCATAATTAGTCTAAAATTAATTTCGTTACTTATTAAGACCCTTTTACTAGTGAGATCGATTACTAGGATCGTGGTGTAGTTTGTTAGGTTTGTTTTGTATTTCAAGTATTTTGTTATTTTTGCTTGATCATATATATACTTAAGGATTAAGAGGATATGTAAATGTTATAAGACATAGTGTAAATGAATTAAACCAAAAACATTCTTCTGGCTATAAAGGACTTGTAGTCAATCAATTGAGGTAGTAAACTTAGTGTCCAAGACCAAAAAATATCTCTGTATTCAATTATTATCTAGATTGTTCATATTTGATACTTATAATCAAACACCTATTAAAATTAAATAGGAATGTGGAATGACTTTGCATCTTAATTAAGGGTTGGAAGAAGCTCAGCTATTAAGAATAATCAGTCGAATTAAAAAAATATTTTTTAAAGAATTAAAATAGCCTATTATTTTCCGGCATGTTTACATTCTGCATTAGTGAATGACGTGTCTTAACTTAAATATTCGTATTGTTTCGGAGATGGACCTGACATCGAGATGATCACTTATCCAGGTAGGCACTCTATGCCCTTGTATGGTTAAAGAAGTATATATAGGTCTGAGTTTAAAATCCTCTCGACAGATCGTGTTCCTGTAAGGCCCGGGAGCCACGGGATATGCAAATGTAACTATAAAGGGAGAGGGTAAACTATGGAAGAGATAGAAAGAAAATTATCACAGATTCTTTAAAAGCTAAATTCGCAGAATTTGTTTGATTGTAACAGTTGGGCTTCATCCAATCTCCAGTGAAGATTTGAAAGCCATCTCATACAATTCCATAATCCAACATAAGTAATGTCTTTTTTTTAAACATTTTATTTGTAATTTTTTTTTCTAACAACAAATTAATCAAATCTTCAAAGACGAGAACATCATATTCTATGGTGTTGAGTCTCTTTCAGCGTGGTTTATTATCTAGCGATGTTACCATTCTATGGGTTTCGATACGAAGCATTCGTTGACGCCCACTTCCACAGCTTCAATGATTTCAATATTTTCGATATTTGACGCAAGAAATGGGCCATGGATCAAAACAGATAGTAATATTAAAGCGCAATATCTGGGCTATAGGCTGATGTGATATCAGTTCGATTCCTTCTATTTCCTGAATTTTTGTTACGGTTTTTCGTGGAGTACGACTCCGGGTTTGAACCCGCAGTCCTGAAAATTTATGAACTCGTTCCAATTGTTGAGAATAAAGTTCCACATCGACTGCACACCGTTTGGAACTAACTCCCAGTGAATCACACCTTAAAAATTCCATTCGACTCGAAACATTAGGTCTATATTAAAAACCGAAATTACTTATGGGGCAACCTAATATTGTTTTTGCGATTAAATGCAAACATCTTTAACTAATAACTAGAGTATTTTTCGTCTGATTCCCTGTTCCCTATGTTAAACTGCTTGTTTACAAGAGATCAATAACAAGGCACAGTTCTTCGGTTTAAATGTATGTATGGTTCCAACATTTGACCGCACTGCCTAATACATAAACAGGCTGTCTCAGAATTTTAGGTCCAATCAACACACATCATAGAAGAGTTTAAAATTAACATTTAATAATATGAAACACTGCGCTGGTCGAAAAAAAAAGAGGTTCCAAGATGTATTAAACCATTAATTAAAAGTTTTATAATTTACTATTATTATTGTTAGTATTATTATTATTATTATTATAATTATTATTATATTGGCGGCTCCGTGGCGCAAGCGGTTAGATGCTCGCCTCTCATCGCTGGGGTCCCGAGATCGAGTCTCGATCACTCCATGTGGGTTTTGTGGTGGACGAAACGGAGCTTGGGCAGGTTTTTCTCGGGATTTATTCCGTTTTTTCCTGCCACAAATTTCATTCCACCATTTATCCATACTCATCGCATCGATTTCGTTTCATTTCATTCATCCGCCCCTGTGACTGTGCGTGGGAGTGGTCAGCCGGCACCCTTGATCATCACAGACCTCTATAAATGTATGGGGATTCATCTCATCTCATCCCTCGACCCGGAGTTCAGGATATTTTATTATTATTATTATTGGGCCACTCCACAGCGTAGTTGGCTAAAGCAATAGGCTACAAGACGAGAGATGGGGTGTTTGAAACCCGATGGGTTCAGGATTTTTTACTTTTTTTTTACCTTCTAGAGATTTCATGATCCTGGGGTCGATTCTCTTTAACGGAAACCAGACGTTATTATGGAAGTAAATGCAAGTAGGCATCTTACAAGACTGACAACCGAGCTGACATACCATACCGATTGTTTTAAAAGATGGGAGTCTTAACTTCCACCATCCCAATCACCTCCTAAGGCCTGTAGTGGGGTCATTTCATCTTTACCTTATTATTATTATTATTATTATTATTATTATTATTATTATTATTATTATTATTATTATTATCCGATTTGGTCGGGAATTATTAAAGTGGCCTGAGTTTAACTCAGGCATCATTTAAGGCTGGCATCTCGTGCATACGGGCTGCTGGATCCTGTTATAGAATCACCTTACTTACAACTCATGAATTAATTTCTTCTGCTGATTTTCTTTCGTTGATACAATGACGTATAGGCCTGATATTTGAAAAGGAATGTCAGTAGTACTTTCTATATAAAATGTAGGTAAAGATGCCTATTTTCGTGATATCTTGAATTCCGTGATAAAATTTCAAATCGTTGCTACGGAATTAAATGGTTACTCCAGACATGGTATAAGCTTCCTTCCTTCCATTTTACTGTTTTGCCCGTCTTTTGAAAATGAATACAAAGACTAAAAAACATTGTGATGAGTGGCTGAAGAAGTAATTTTTCTCTCTCTCCTGACTGTCTTGAAATGTTCCATATTTTGGGTGTTTTTTAATAGTTTTATAACATTCTAATACCGCGTTTTAATATCAACTGAATCAACTGATACACGAGTCATAACAATATAAAAGGATAATAATGGTACAGCAGTTTCGGCATTTAAAAATTGTTATAATTTATCTTACGATATGGCGCTATCATATTTAACTGTGTGAATGTAGACAGTAAGAAGAAAATTCTTAAGAATAATATTAAACTTTCATATTAGTTACATTATGTAGAAATAATTTATATTAAAATTACACATTTACTAATTAAAAAGACTATAATAATCAAGCATATAGCGGCTAAATAGAGATTTGATTGAAACCAATTTCCTAAAATAATTGTTTGATTGTTCGTTAAATTACTGAGTTTTTCTGTAGGGCCTATTTATAATTTTCGATATTGTTTCTATAAAATATTATTATTATTATTATTATTATTATTATTATTATTATTATTATTATTATTATTTCATGGTTATGTTTATAGAGGCCAATATTTTTCTATAAAGTTGGACTACTATATATGTTTGCAGACATTTTATCACTATGTGTATTCTTTATTATTATTATTATTATTATTATTATTATTATTATTATTATTATTATTATTATTATTATTATTATTATTTTATTTTAAGTTTATTTTAAAGGGAAATAAGGCTGAATATTAAATGTCGTTTGATATCACTTGTGATATTTTTGTATTTGCCCTCATACAGCTTCTAATATTGATTATCATCTTTAATAAACAACGAATTCAGTTTTATATTTAATTTATATGCTTCTGTTTTAATATCACTGAATTAGGATCCCACCATTACGGAGTAGCCATATCATGTATTTACGAATCGTTGTCTCGAAGAAAAGAATTGTGCATGTGGGAACAAATTTACATTGGGTCATACTATGTTCTTGTATTCGTATATTGTAATCGTTATCTAAAATGTTACTTTTGCACAAAAAGCTATAAAGGAATTACTCTACTATCAAGAATAGAATTAATGTAAACACGAATATTAAATTATTAATTCCTTATATCCAGTAGGCCCTGTATAGTAAAAACGTATTTTGGTCTTGGGGTCACAGATATACAATTTTCTCACAAAAAAATGTCTATGCATAAAGTACTAGTGCATTACTTTATAATGGTGGTGATTTTTTTTTACATTTTCACACATTACATAGATTTGAAATGAAACATCTTTTTCATTTAGTATGTTTTAATAAAATACATTATACGTACTTCCAATGTTGTCAATTCTACTAGCATAATATTAATAATAAACGTTTATTTCATTACGTCTCTTTAAATTAATTTATATTAAAACAGACCATGGGATCAAAATATAGGCCTACCAAAGAAATAGATATTCCTGTGTACTGTGTGAAAATTAGATAAATACTCGCCATCATTATAAAATAGTCCACCGCTGTGGTCTCGAGGTAGCGTGCTGCCTTGTCACACAGCGGGCCCGGGTTCGATCCCCGGTCGGGACAGTTTTTCTGGGTGAGGTTATTATAGGGGGGTTTCTCACGTGTAAGACAAATGTCAGGAAAACGTTAAGGTCCAAACGGTCCCCGAAATCATATGGCCATCATCATCATCCTTATCATTATCATCATCATCCTTATCATTATCATCATTCACCGGTGTGGAAAGCAACAGGAAGCTACCACACCTACAATGTAAAGCTGCAAAGCATAGCATGAAAATGCTATGATTGCAGTGAAAGACCTGACCTCGGGCAGAATTACTATAGATGGATGGATTATAAAATAATGTACCAAATCAATTTTATACAATTTTCTGAGAAAAGCATAGATTTGTCATAAAAATGTATAAGATATTTTTATTGTATTTATCGTGAGGGATTCGTACTTAAAATCTGAAATCTGCGTACTTATATTGCTTTCAGTTTCAGTCTATATTAATTATCAAAGATAAACTTAGATTTAAAATAATGTTTAGTTTATACTGACAATTGTTATAACATACACACTTTCTTTGACTTTTACAGCTCTATATAAAATCCATTCTGGTGAAATTAAAGCAACATACCGGCCGCGGCGTGACATTTTCCTAATGTCTTTTTATGCGGAAGACATACGAGTACCACTCTTAATGCTCGGTCTTCGAGAGATTAATTATTGCTAACATACCTAAATGACATTTTTATTATCAAGGTATTATCAAGGTCAAAATTTCTCTTAACAGATGATACACTACTTCCGGAGCAAGTTAACAAGTGGATCATTTTTTCTGCGTCGTTGCACTTTCTCCGACGCACCCAACCTGTGACCCACTCCCTATCCCAATACATGTATACATGCCATTTCCATCTTGAGCAATGTCGAAGTGAAATATACAATACAGTATTCTAGAGCAGTTTTCCCCAATATATGACGTAACGTATACTATTGTTGAGTGCTGAGGGCGCGGAAGTGAAAAAAAAAGTTAAACTATATCTCTTCCGAGCTAAGTTCCAGTTGTAGTGTAAACAAACCAGATGTAAGGACTGCGTTTTCATTGGACGAATAACTATTTTACCTTTAAGCGTGCAAGAAAATATAATTCGCTTTCTAACTCTCCAAATAAATAAAATAAAAATAATAAAAATATATATTATCCAGCACATGTTTATATAAGTTATATGGGAGAATTTTTAAATATATAATTACAATTTAATAGATTCTATAAATATATATGTTCCATAGTTTAATTCTTATGCATGCGCAATGAAAAATATTTTAGAATTTCAATTGTTTCAAATGTCTGTTTTTCTATACAATTTTTGAAGCATCAAAACCTTTGAAAAGCGGAAAAATATGTATATATATATATATATATATATATATATATATATATATTAAATGTTTTTAAACAGTTTAGTGAAAAATATCCTTTGTTAATTAAATAAAAATAAAACTTAAAGTTTTATTTTTATTTAATTAACATAAAAATGGATTTTCATCAAGTGAACCCCAAATCAATTAATTGATTAATTAAAAATATCCTACATTAACCATTGAGGATGTGATGAATAACAGCAGAATTTACAGGCAAATCAGCGTGGCGCGTATATTCTGTTCGTAGACCTAATGAAATTACAAATAAAATATATCTATCGACATAATTGTCTGTTTAAAATAAATAATTAAGAAATGGAAGTTACTAATTATTGGTATCTTACCTTGTATTCAGTCGTATTTTCCGTAAAATACGATGCAGCCTAAGAAAAATGTTTCTATCATTGACACTTCATGGACAATTCACTCATATGACGGATAAAAGCAGAACCACGATTCCCCCAATAGACGGAGTCGGCGGATTAATATCTTATGCAAGTTTGTTTACAGTACAACTGGAACTTAGCTCGGATACAGTATCACGTGTGGAAGATAATATTTTATGTACCAGTTGAAATTCCAACGAATACGTAAAAGCCTTCCATCCACGTATCGAACTATATTTTATTTCATACTGTGTTGATTTTTTATCTTTAATTAAATTGTGTAAATAAGCTATCATATATGTTATTATGGTATTCACATTAGGGCCACCATTTAGAATGTCATATTAAATATGGAGAGAGTTTTGAATGATGATTTCGATTATTCTAAATAAATTTTCGATGTCGGAAAAGGAAGGATTTATATATTTTAAATAAAATATTACATGGAACGGATAAGCTTAAGTTATAATCAATAATTATCGTGATTCAATTATTGGCGGTGCACGACATTATATTTTCTTCCCAAAAAAAAAAATGTTGCTAATGAGAGGTATATGAGCTATTTACAGCTGTCTTCTTTATGTTAGAAGGTTTCTAAATAGTATCTATTAAATATAATAATATTTCGTGAACGGGTCTTAAGGGTAAACAAACCCTATTTAAACGTGACGGGTCTGAAATTACGGCTTCGGGATCGTATATACAGCATATTGCTAATTTTAAAATGAATCGCCATACGGTACATTTTAGTTTTTTGTGTTGGCGAAATACTCGTATGTGTGTGCTAAAGCGTTTTGAGAACTGTAATAGTATATTCTGTACACTCATTCAAATAACGTAACATTCCAAATTAGATATAGCATGAAGTAAAATTAAAAAAACTGTGAATGAATGACTTATCCTTCATAAAATGTTTGCTTAAGAAATACAGTGAAGGGAAATTGCATTCTCTTTTCTTGTAGAATAGAGATATGGCGTACTCCAGCAAGCTCTACGTAATTATATATCAACTGTCAGAGCTTTAAATCAGTTTACACCTTCTTCACTCCTATTTGAAGCAAAACATTTACATTTGCCGTGACACGTGAATCATCTTAAAATACTATTTTTTATTTAATTTATCTTTTTAACTTCCACCGGACGAAGTCGCGAGTAATAGCTAGTAATTAATACACAATATGCTCTTTCTCTTTGCCTTAGTCTGGCCTCTCACTTTGTAGGCACTTTTATATGCCCCACGACATGGGGCATTACCAGGATACGACGAGTGTGGAGAGGATTTTCAACTCTGATCAAAAAACAATTTTCACCACTCAGAGAAAGAGGGGGCCTCCTTGAATAAAGTAATCAACTCATTGCCAGGGTCATTTCCGAGACAACACAAGACAAGACATATCATTTACTCATTCACTCATAATAAACAAGACGAATATGAATATGGATGATTTTGATAGCTAGATTATGTTCGGAGACTATTTGGGCCTTAAAGTTTCCTGACTTAGCCTTACAGGCGAGGGAAAAAAAGAAAAAAAAACTTCACCAGGAAACTTATTCCGACGGAGATCGAACACGGGCTCAGTGTATAACGAGGCAACGAGTTTACTCTGATATCATAGCGATGAACTAATGCAAAATAATAATAATAATAATAATAATAATAATAATAATAATAATAATAATAATAATAATAATAATAATAATAATAATAATAATAATAAAAATAATAATTAGTATTATTATTAATTGTTATCTGACTTATTATATGATTTATGAAACCCGAAGTTTCAATGACGCATTCACTAAGACCCTTTACTTTTCTCTATGATTAATCAAGTGGATCTAAGTTCGTATCTCAGATATCTACATCCTACTTTAAAATATCACGTAGATTGTTTCCCGAGCACCAACAAAATACCTTAATATTCTGGCGGTCCTGGATTCAAATCTCGGTGCCGACAACTTGACTGAAGTTTTTTTTTTTCCTCCTAGTTTTCCGCAATCGTCAAGACAAATACTCGGTTGCAATTTCATTACCATTTCATCATATTTACTATTTCATAGTTTCATAAAATATAAATAGACGATATATGACCTTAAACAATAGTATTTTTATAGATGCTTTTAACATCTATGTAGAGAAAGAGATTAATTTTTCCAAAGTAATAATCGTTATCATCCAAATTATCGACATTGGGAAAAAAATCACCCCAATATCCATAATTAGTATCACCAAATTAAGCATTTAAACACACAAAAATAAATGAAGCAAAAAAATAAAAACCAAAAAGTTGCTAAAATTTTGTTACGTAGTGTAATTAGCCTACTTAACTATAGCTAACTAATGTCGCTATAGAATCCAGAAATTCTTGTCCGCTCGAACATATGCTCTCCATACATCCCTATCCTGAGCTAATATTTTCCAGTTATTCCTTCTCAAATCATGGTTAATGCTATTCCCCCCACCCATTCGCGCTTTCCCTTTGGTTTGCTACAAGAATTTTCCATGTCACTCTGCTATTTCCTCCTTTGTGCCACATGTTCTGGCCATCGCAGTCTACGAATTTGACTGTTCTTATTACATTTGGTTTACCATAAATACCAGATAGCTCACTGTTATGCAGTTTTTCTATTTACCTATATGTTTGCCTCTCTTTGGCCTCAAAATTTTACTAAGCACTTAATTCTCAAATACAACATTTTCACCTGTCTTAAAGTAAGATACCAGGTTTCACTTCCATATAGTATAACTGGAAGAACAGCTGTTATATGTTTTTTAGTTTAAGGTTTTTTGAAATTGGGAAGAAGAGAATCCACGCTGTGCTTAATACTTAAATATGGCGTCACTTATAATTTTGGGTAATTTAAGGAAAGAAAAAAAGTTGTTTCATAGCTAATGTAACCCTAAATTGAGCCTCAAAAAGGGCGGGGCACATTGGGACCAATACGCTTTCCAAGTCGACCTTGATAATTGACCGTAAACCATCAAAATCTTGTGAAAAGGTGAAGGTGACGTAATTAATCAATATTACACCATTAGGAGTGTGGATATGCATATCCGCAAACAACTGCAATTACTAATTTACCTCCAAAGTATAACCATATTTGTATCGGAAATTTCAAAATGTGAATTTGGGATTATATTAATTTTGCATAAGCCCGTTAACCAATCGAGCCATTGTTTGACAAACCTAACAATTAAGGTGTTCTAAACAAATTCAAATTATATGCCTTAGAATTGATTGAAACAAAGCAATAGACTCATATTATAAATTTACTGAAGATACACCATGTCCCATTCAAACCTTCCACATTTTAATTAACCATAACTCTCAAAGTATGCGGAATTATGAAATGAGTTTGGTATAAAAGAAAGAGAAACTCAAGGAATATTTGTTTTCATTGTTACAGTTAATTCATCTGTCGCATGTTGAACAATAATGACATAAAACAAAATGGCGAGCACAAACTGTTTTTCTGGTATGCAGAGACGAAGTCGATAATTACAGTGCAAATAAATTACCGGAGAGAATATGGAGGAAATGCACCTTATGGGAAGACCATTAAGGCATGCTTGAGAAGTTTGTGGCGACTGAAAGCGTTAAAAAAGGAGCAGGAAGTGCTCGTACACGTGTTTCAGAAGAAATGATTGAAGAAATGGTGCACATATAGAGGTATTTTAATGTGTAGCAATGAAAATTCTTCGAGTTTCTGTTTCGTTTAATACCGGCCTCATTTCATAATTCTGCATACTTTTGTTAGTTATGATTAATTAAAATGTGGGAGGTTTGAATGGGACACCCTGTATATTCGATTGTAAAAAACAATCGGGATTCTTAAATTATAATGATTTTCTCTATTATTATCCAAATATAGATTTACTAATTATGATAATTACAATGCAGTAAAAGCTCCTTATTCGCGGGGGATATGTTCTGCAAATATGCCGTGAATATGTAATGGTAATTTGTATGGGTATATAGGGGATACGTTCCAAGGTTCTGAAATAATATAAAAAAATATCAAAATAAAATCAATTAATGAGAGATTTTGAACAATTTTTATTAATTATTATTGTCAGGCTTAGGCAAGGGCTTAAAGAATTTACTAATTTTTTCCTGATTTGCCACTTTTATAAGGTCTTTCAATTCTGATTGATATTTAGCTATGAATTCAGCGATATAATTCCTTATTTTGTTTTCGGTTTTCTTGATGAATCGTACAGTTGAGTCATTAACATTGAAACAGCGTGATATAGATGCAAACGACTCGCCAACACGTAAACGGTCAAGCATTTCTGTTTTTACTTTAAGCAGCAACACTACTTTTTTCCGCTTCGAAACTTATTTTCTTTCCTTTTACTCTACATTATAAATTGGCAACAAATCAGAAGGGACACGTGTTATCCAGTCAAAATTATTGCAACGAATGACAAGTTGAAACAATAAAACACCGATCGTGGCGAGGGCAGCATTTATAAACGCACATATCGGCATATGAATTACGGCGGTGCGGCGGTGGCTTTTAACAACGGACTTTAGGTTTAGTGACAGTAAGGCTTCTTTTACTTTGATATTAATTTGTCCATTTGGTTTGAATCGCTCCTTGTAAAAGCAGCCTTGGCACGTGCCTGCAATAAAAAAAATTTGCCGATGGTTATTAAAGGATACTAATCCTTCTAATATACAGACTTGAATCACGAATAAATAAATCTTTAGCCGGGAGTACAGGAACTGTGGCGCAATTTTTTAACCCATGAAAACGCAAATAAGGGAACTGCGAATAAGGAGCTTTTACTGTATATAAAAAAGTTAGACTTATCCAAATGTATCTAAATGTATCTAAATGGAATTGAAAAATATAAAAAGAAATTAGACTTATCCGAATGTATTTAAATTGCATTAGATGTAGGATGCGGAAAGCAAAAAATGTTTAACTAATTTTGAAATTTAAAAAGGGTTAAAGAAAGTATAATATCCTGGCCAACCTGATTATATTTTTTTCGTGCTTTTCCGCACTCGCTCAAGAACCGATGTGTTGGAATTTAATTAATTAATACAATCTATTCCACCATTAATGTTTTTCATAATTCTATTAAAGAATATTGCAGTTAGCAGTTCTTAAAAATTCTAATTTTTACCATTGTTAAGAAGTATTTTTAACTTCACTTCGGAGAGTCCAGGCCTCGCTGGCTGCTGCACACGTCTTCTCAGTACTCTATATATTTTAACCTGTCCTTTTTCTCTTCGGATCAACAAATGGATCGTTCCACACTGGCTTAACAAATCCTCGGATCTGTACCTCCAAGATAAATATCTATGTTTCGGAGCCTTGAAGAGATGGAAGGAGATCGTAAAAGGCCTCTAGACCTACTAATCGACTTGGATGATGATGATGAATTGATAATCATCATTAGACCAGTTACATTTACTTAGGACTTATGAATTAATACAATAATAATATTTCGTAAAATATTAATACGCCTATATATATCTCTAGACGATATTATGACCAAAAATACTTCAGCACCTCAAAATCATAATAATACTAAATAAATCATAATAATCATAAATACTACTACTACTACTACTACTACTACTACTACTACTACTACTACTACTACTACTACTACTACTACTACTACTACTACTACTACTACTACTACTACTACTACTACTACTACTACTACTACTACTACTACTACTACTACTACTACTACTACTACTACTACTACTACTACTACTACTACTACTACTACTACTACTACTACTACTAATAATAATAATAATAATAATAATAATAATAATAATAATAATAATAGATAGATACATAGATAGATAGATAGATCTTCGGTTGATTAATGTCTTTGACATCGTCCGATTCCTAATAGCCAGTTTTGTCGGTCCATCCAATCTCCTGGTTGTAGATGTTTCTCCTTCATATATAAACATATTCCCTGACTCCAGGAGGTTTTAGGTCTTCCTCTGCTTCGTCTTCCCTCAGGTTTCCATTCCAAAACAGATTTTGGTAGTCGATCCTCTTCCATTCGCTGGACATGTCCGTACCATCTTAATTGTTGAGTTTTAATATAATCTAAAATAGTGTATTCAATCTTCATTTTCTCCCTTATATCTGAGTTCCTAATTTATTTCTCTTCTTGAAATTCTTGCGGCCCTGCGTATAAAATCCATTTCCGTTGCCAAAAGGTACTTATTTGTTTTGTTGTTAATGGCCAAAGTTCGTGCCTCCAAGTAAGGAATGATGCTTTGAAACAAGGTGGATGATATATAGGCAGGGTAGTTGTTAGTACGAGAAGTAAATAATAAGAAGAAGAAGAAAGAAGAAGAAGAAGAAGAAGAAGAAGAAGAAGAAGAAGAAGAAGAAGAAGAAGAAGAAGAAGAAGAACAAGAAGACAAGAATAACAAGAAAGAACAAGAAGAACAAAGAAGAAAAAGAAAACAAGAAATAAAGAATAATAAGTAAGAAGAAAAAAAAAACAGAACATAAAGAAGAACAAGAACAAGAACAATAATAATAATAAACAACAATAACAATAACAATAATAATAACAATAACAAATAATAATAACAATAACAATAACAATAACAATAACAATAACAATAACAAATAACAATAACAATAATTAATAATAATAATAACAATAACAATAACAATAATAATAATAACAATAACAATAACAATAACAATAACAATAATAAAAATAATAATAATAACAATAACAATAATAAACAATAATAATAATAACAATAACAATAATAATGAACTAAAATAAGATAGAAACAAAATGTGGGAAGTTTGAGAGAAGATGACATTAAAATAACACATTTTTGTGGAGAGAGAACTTAGTAAGGATAAGAGGAGCATGACCAAAACAACATTTAATACGAGTTATGTGCTACAACACTTATGAATCCGGTTAGAACATTGTGAGAGGATTAAGTAGAGCAAGTTTTGACAAGAAAAAAAAATGGGTCTATTCGGCTCAGTTTTCTCAATGTAATTAATGATTAGCCTACTACAGCTGAACATGCTTTACAAGTAGCATGATCCACTCATATAGCTCTGAAGATGGCAATAAAATCCTCGTTATATCGGTACATGTACGCTTGGTGAACTAATAACGAACCATGACGTGCTTAGGTGAGATTTCGTTAGTATAATTAACGGACATAGATGTGTAAAGATCATTGGCCTGCTAAACCAAATAGGTTTAAGAGAGAAGTATGTAGGTTCTTTATTACCATGACATAGCAATGTCAAATCACTAATATAGACTCACTCAGTCTATTTTCTAATATTTTCTGTTTGATATTCTTCGCTTACGTTTCTAACAATAATTTTCAATCGAATTTTCGATACACCGTCAATTCATAGAATTCGGATTGAGCTGGCTTTGAGATGTACAGTGGATTTCAATCGATATAAATATATTGAAATAAATTAAGCACACGTCAAATATTAGTTTGTCTCATAACATAAGTAATGTCAACTTTTAATGTAATGGTGTGTGTCTGTTGGAATTTTGAAGGTGTATTTACTGGGAGTTGTTCTTAACAAGCATGGGATCGATGCGGATCTTTATTCTTAACAATTGGAACGAGTTCATGAAATGTTGAGGGTGTTGGGTACTCTTGATACCGCACTCTATGATAAACCATGACAATAATTCAGCAATTGTGTGGAATCGAACTGCTACCACACCAAGCATATGACCCTGATCTTGTGCCTTCAGATTACTATCTGTTTCGATCCATGGCCCACTTGATGCATAACATTTCGAAAATATTTAAACTGTAGAAGTGGGGTCAAATAATTTTTCGCATCAAAAACCAGCGACCGATACTGTGACGGGATAATAAATCTCGCTGAAAGATGGTTCAAGATCGTAGAATCTGATGTTCTCCATTTTGAAAAGTCAGAAAACGTTCCAAATAAAATTTTGTTTAAAAAACGACATTACTTCTGAGACACTATCTAGGCCTATGCAATACTAAAGATGTAGGTTATTTATTACCATGACATAATAATAATAATAATAATAATAATAAAAATGTTTTATTTATTCTGGTTGAGTTAAGGCCATAAGGCCTTCTCTCCCACTCGACCAGCATAACAATGTCAAATTAATAACGTATTCTATTTTCTAATATTTTCTGTTTGATAATATATACTTATGCTTTTAACAATACTTTCCTATTGAGTTTTCGATACACCATCAAATCATAGAATTTGTAGACTATTTAACTCATGCCCCAAATTGGAGTCAATGACCAATCACGTTTCAATGAATTTTGTTTTACAACCGATCACATTCGTGTTTCACCTCGATAATTATCGAATTTTGATTACCAAAATAAAGAAAGCTCCTCCTTTTTAATATTCTGAACAGGTCAGAGCATTATTTTGCAGTGACTGACTCTCTAACAAATACGTTGAATATAGCAAATAATGAACGAATTCCTTCGACCTACACATTTGATAATTGTGTGTTCAATAATTGTGTTTTTAAATACTGATTTTACTGAGTTGATTTCGAAAAAATGAATTAGTTACCTGTAATGTAGGTTATAATATACATTTGATGTGTTTCATTTTTTCTTCACTAGGGTGCAATATTACAATATTGCGATCATATTTGACAATAAATAGTATGATCCAGTTGCAGTGATGAACAAATGAAACATAACCAAACATTCCTCATTTGTTTTCAAACATCACGGTTTACATTAAATATGTAAATATTTTTAAATAACTATATTTAAATAATGATTTGTAAGTAAATTGCATAATTTTATTCGTTACATAGAATCTTAACAAATGCCACTCTTGATTTCCAAATCCTCTAGATAAATTAGAAATTACTCGTGGCAGTACTTATGATAAAGACTGAGCTGGCTTTGAGATGCACAGTGAATTTCAAACTATGGCTATAAATTAATTGCAAGAAGGTGAGTACATATCAAATAGAAAATATTAAAAAAATGAACACAGCTAGTTTTGGAATCGCAGCCTTTAAATTACATTTTAGAAGTAAAAAATATATCAACATTATAATATTCGTTAACACTATAGCATATTCACATATTTTAATTTTAATTAATTATTTGAACGGAACTCGATCTAAGTTAATGGTTGTGATACGTAACTTGTTAAATAATTTGTACAACATTAACTGATATTAAAATTAGAAGAAATAATGAATATTTAGCACGTTTCAAAAATGTCACATCTTCCTGCGACCAATTAATCTACTGTCATTTTCCTCCACATCTCTCTGTCATTCCAATCCCCATCGTCCAATTCTTTTTCCCCTCATGCTGCTCAAAACACCATCATTCCACGTTATTTTTGGCCGTCATCTTCTTCTTCTACCAAGTGGCACCCATTCTAGTATTCTTGGGAATCTGTTTTCTGTTATTCTTTTGACATGACCATACCATTTTAATTGTTTTTTTTAACGAAATCCACAATTGAAATTTGAACATTCATTTTTCGTTTAATGAAATTGTTTCTTATTTTATCTCTTCAAGAAATTCCAGCTGAACGCCTCCAAAAATCCATTTCTGCAAAATTTAACTTAATTATTGTTCTAGATATTAATGCCAATGCTTCTGCACCGTATGTTATTGCAGTCATTGTTGTATTCTTTTTGTTTTAGAACTTGTATACTGATTCCATAAAACACAATCAATTTTGATATTGCAGATTTACCCTTTTTTTATTCTCTCATTATTTCAGAATTATTAAATATACCAAGCATATTTAATGGAATGTGGAAGGTTTTTCTTGTCAGTCGATGAGAAAAGTCCCCACTAGACATTCGGTAGGCTTTTATTTCGTCTTCGAATGAAAGATGATTCTGAGGGACGTATAGGAATGTAGTAGTTAGTTAGCGTCACTATTCGACCTTAAAGGACGACAAATTTTGCTAAGAGATTTTTTTTTTTTTTTTAAGTTTGAGGTTCTTTTACGTGACGTATATCTACAATACGGAACCCAAGTCTTTAGTTCCCTTCCGAAGTAACCCTTACTTAGAATTTTTACGTCTTGAAAAATCCATCGACCTCGGCCGGATTTGAACCCGCGAACTTTGAAACCAGAGACGGGCACGGTAATATTTAGTCCATCAGGATTATCAGTGGTCTTTCATAAATTTACTGTTTTAGTCCAAATAAACAAAAATCGATAAATTTATACATCTCCTATATATTTAACATATCTATTACATGATATATCGAAAAAAAAAATTAAGTCTATATCATCTATCTCTGTCGGTTTTTACAGCTGCTGCCGTCTTCCCGCGCCAAACCTCCAAAGTCTACGATCTTGGGTATCTTCAATGCTTAGCCCTCTTGCTTGCCTTACTATTCTCATGCTTTCCTTCCATGTTAACTTTGGTCTCCCTATTTTCTTCTTTCTGGTCGGTTGCCATTGATATAGTAGTTTTGACCATCGCTCATCTTTCATTCTTAAAATATGTCCTAACCATTTTAATTCCTTATCCTCAATTCTGGTCCACAGCTGTAGTCTCGAGGTAGCGTGCTGCCTTGTCACACAGCAGGCCTAGGTTAGATTCCCTGTCGGGAGAGGCTCCTGGGTGAGGTTTTCTCAGGGTTTTTCCTCACCTGTAAGACAAATTTCAAGAAGCATAGGTCACAATTGTCCCTGAAAATCATCCAGCCATCATCATCATCATCATCCCTCACCGGTGTGGAAAGCAATGGAAAGCTACCACACCTGTAATTCCTCAGTAAAGCTGCAAAGCATAGCATGAAAATGCCACGATTGCAGTGAAAGACCTACCCTAGGGCAGAATTATTGTGGATGGATCCTCAATTCTTTCAATTATGCTTTCTTCTGCTTATATACCTATAACATATTTCCGCAAGTTAATTATCAACAATATTTTAAAACAATTCACATAATAATATCTAGTGACATTTATATAAATTAACCCGTCATATATATTCATGTGTATTTAGCCAAACTAGAGATTACGATATTGCGATAATTTCATAGACGTTTGAAGGTCTCAGACACCAAAAGTTTCTCAAAACATAAAACAACAATGCCAACAAAAATACCTCATATGTTTGAGTGTAGTTATGTATTAAAAGGATTGTCGAATATGGTAAGCATTAAATGTTTTGTGGCACGTGGAATGCTTTTTTTGTCAGTGGATGAGAAAGGTCCACCGTGACAGTTTATAACATTACCTTCACGAAATAAACTTTAATAGCTGAACCGCTTTCGGGTGAATGGGCTTTTACTTTCAAGGAAATAAATGTTGGAAGATGCTTTTCATTATCACAGATATTGATGTGATCACTACGAACTGGTTCAGTGTGACAAATTCCATATTAAACCAGTTGATTTTACCAATACTTTCATTTTCAACCTGCATTCCTGTTATTTGTTGATGATGTGGGTGTTTGGACAGGCTCCAGTTGTCTGCAGAGGAATCAGACCTGCAACACGGCAAGCGTGCCTTCTTGGTCCACAACACCAGTTATTTCACATCCGGGTTCAATTATTATCCTCCAAAATCAAGAATAAACTCTCTTCCTGACATCTATTCACTCATGTGCGAGATGAACGATATTGTTTTGAGTTTCTATGTTATTATTTTATTTAATAACGCTTATTTACAGGTCGTTAGCGTCGCAATTCAAATCTCGACATGAAAGAGTCGGAAAAGTTTGCTCAGAGGCCTGTTTTCAGGCTTGAGGTTCTTTTATGTGATGTAAATCTACGACACCGGATTCACGACTTTAGTTCCTTTCCGAAGGAACCCATACTCACAATTTTTACATCCTGATAAATCCATAGATTCCGGTAGGGTTTGAACCCGCGAACTGGGAAATAGATATGCGAGCATGGTAACCGCTAGTCCGGCAGGAACGAATGTTTTGAGTTCGTCTTATTTCAGTAAGATAAACAATTTAATGATTCAACAAAAATATAGTATATAATTAAATATTAATAAAACAAACACTTGGTAACACGTTAGACTGTTTTTGATGGGAATAAGGCGCGTCACAAAAAATACAACCACCACATTTTTGGAAATAAGGTAAGAAGATAAAGTGATCCCACTACAGCCATAGGAGAACCTTGGGGTGGTAGGAGGTTAAGGCTCCCACTTTTCGAGACAATCGACACTTGATGTCACCTCTACGTGACGGCCGCCCCCAGAACAAGCGTTTAGTACTCATTTCCGTTAGAGGGTGAGTCGACCCCAGGGCTACGGTGCTGCCAGAATATTTTGATCCGTATAAAAATCCTGATCCCACTGGGACTCGAAGGCTCGACATTCCGGTTTGTATCGTATTGCCTTAACCAAGTATGTCACGGTGTACCTTCAATTTTTTTTAGATAGTTATGAAAAATAACAGAATGATCAGGTAATGATTTACCCTAAGCTGTATGGAGGCTATATAAATGTGTGTATTTAAAAGATACCTTCAACTGTCTGATAATACAACCATGAGTTCAATTGTCTGTTGCAAATTGATACAACCAGCAGTTGCATAATGATACAACCAAACATAAGTCATACTTCTCTTATTCCCTGTTACTGCCGGTCTATACTGTAAAGGGCGTAACAGAATGAAAATATGTTGTATGTTAGTTTCAAGTGTTTCAGGCAATGGGACGAAAACCATAACTTTCAGATATGGAAAAAGGGAAAATATTAGATTATAAGGTCGAAGTATTATCATCTATAGAAATAGCGCTGAAAAATGACAGATCCCCATTGGTGAACAGTTTTTGAAGCATATAGCGATATAAAATAGTCTCCTAGAAAACTACGTAAACTTACACTATGGCATGAGAGGACTGAGTACAGGAAGTACCTCCCTGGGAAGATTAGTTCAAGATCCCAACATTAATGTGCACAAATCTATGTTATTTAGAATGGTGACTCGAATCAAGTTGTTGATATACAGAAAGAAAAAAAGGCAGCCTCGATTGACGGAAGCCTGAGCAAAGCAACATATGACTTGGAAGCCGAATGGAAACAAGTATTTTCAGTGATGATACAATATTCAATTTAGACGGGCCCGATGGGACAATTTGTAATTGACATGATTTGCAGATAGAAGAGCAGATATATTCAAAATGTCAACAAGGATGTAAGCTGGATTTGGTTATGGGGTAAAAAATTATATCCTTCCTATGGTCCGAATGAATGCAACTATCAAGATCTACTAGCTATTCACCTTTACCTTCTGGAGAGAGAGTTGGAGTTCCATTTTTGGATATTCAGACGAATAATGCTTCTATTCTATTGTAAACTCCACGTGGGAGTGGTGTATGTAGAATGAGGTATAAGTTATGGAGTGGCCCGCAAATCCTCCTGATATAAATCCTATGTAGGACCTCTTGGGCATTCTGTACTGTATAGTGTATGTCGATGGAAAACAGTACACTAATCAATGAGTTTTAGGCAGCGATCACCTCTGCATACGAAAATATGGAGGTGTGCATGCTGCAGAAACTTGTAAACAGCATGTGTGATCGTGTTTTAAAGTGTCTTTGAAACATGGCTCCTTCATTGGCTATTAGGTCCAGTGGTTGTAACATTTTGCAACACAAAAATAGTGTTCATAATTGTTGGTTTAAATTAAGTTTAAGCATTAAATTTAGTTATAGTTTTTGACAGGCATATATCACAGTGTGTAAGGTATGTTCAAATAAAATTTCTAATTGCATACGTATTTTTTATTTAGGTGTGCCTTGCTATTGGTATGGTGGTATATATAATTTTGCAACGTACCTTAGACAGTTAATGACAAATGAGGAAAAAAATTGAAGAAGTGCCTGAATAAAATATCCAGGAACAATAATTACAAATAAAAATGAGGTGCAGAAAGAAATTAAACAAAGGATACACTCTAAAAATGCATTACAGATACTCTTATCATCCCAACTTGTCTAAAAAAAGTTAAACTAAAAATATTTTAACCGGATATTATTTTTTATTATACTATTTGTATGCGAAACATGATCTCTTACTTTAAGGGATAAGAATATATTACAAATATTTGAGAATAAACTTCTCAGAAATATTCTTGGACCAAAGAGAGATAAACAAACAGGTGAATGGAGAGGATTACATAAGTGAGCTACATTATCTCTATGGGAAATCAGATGTAATAAGAATAGTTAAGTCTCTTGGACTGAGAAGTACAGGACATATGGCACGAATGAGAAACATAGCTTCTTGTAAGAAAACTAGAGGGAAAGCCCCCAGTAGCTAGGCCAAGAATGAAATGGAAAAATAACCTTAGCTATGTTCGAAACAGCTGTCATGAATATTGATCAAAATAAATATTTATGGAAATCAATCAAACTTTGAGAGTTTTATTTAGTAAATAAAGAATGTGGGTTTTCATCAATTAAACGCCAGATCAATTGATTACATTAACTATGATTTGAGGGAAGTGAATTATATAAGGTATGATTGGAAAACATTGTCTAAGAATATAATTATGTGTATGAAGAGCGAATGTCTGTATGGCCATGGACTTCCGAGTTCGATAGTGTCAGTTTATCAGTTATATCTCTGGGTTTAAGTATTATTCTTCAGAACGAAGATTATATTGTCTATTCATTCATATGGTGAATTGAATATTGTCTTGATTAGTTCATATTTAGATAAGCGGCTATTCTATGCCATCGTGCCACCTGTAAACATTCGATCGGAGAACAACTGACTACTAGCGTCATGTCGGTCAATGTGATAAAACATGTTCCAATTTCCAAAATATTTACTCACATATAAAGGGATTCTATCCCGGAGTCCACTTACGTTAGTGGGCAAGTTAGGGTGAGAAAATGGGCAAGTTAGCGTTAGATGGGAAAGTTAGTGTTATTTTGAGCAAGTAAGGTGAGAAAATGAACGAGTTAGCACACCAGATTAGTTTGGCGTTCACTTGTTTGTTAGCGGGTTTTGTGATAAATTGGCTACACTGTCTGATCAATGACTAATACATATTTTACAATGCAAATATGCTGATTTTAGGTTACTTTAAGTTCAACTTCTCACTTGAATTTAAGGCATTTTTCACTTCTTCTTTTTTTGGGAACAAAATCAACATATATATTTCTCACAGGTAATTATTTACATATTGCAACAATAAATTGTGTGTTTTTCCGTTTTTTATTTGAAAGTATGGTGCATAGAATCCCCAGATAAGACATTTAATGATTAGACTTTTGTTAATTTTATCATCATCAACATCCAGCTGTCGTGGATTTATGTCACTTGTTGGCCTGTTCCTTTCTCACTGGATATTCACTTCAACTTGCCTCTTGAGGCACGTCCTCGTCTTGCTTTTATAAGAAGAGAAATTAGCTAGGCCTAATTGAAAATGCTTGAAATTTCGCCTTTTGAATGTATATAGACATTTGAAAAGTTGTGTTTACAGTGAATTTCGAAGAAATGTAGCTATTGACGCTGTTCCCACGAAAACATTTTTGAAAAAAAAAGAGACGAATTTTCATTTAGCCTACTTACGTTAGTAGATACCGAAAATAACAATGAGAAAATGTTCACGTATATAAATGCCTGTTAATGCTCTAGCGTATCCCAAAGATCACAGATTCAAACCCGATGAATTTGGATGGAAGATCCAAGGAGCAAGTTCTCCGGGAGGGACTTTAAACCGTAGTCCCGAGTCTGAAGATTTACGGTTCGTAAAATAACCTCAAGTCTGAAAATTTAACCGACTAAAATTTATCGTCCGAGTAATAGCTTAGTTTTCTACTAGATGTCTCCTCGTGGCAATGTACTAACCACATGTCCCTCGGTGACATCTGTAGGAAAATAAGCGTAACAAAATTAGTCCCATTTGGGAAGCACCCATGTCCCCTAGCGGGACGAACGGAGGTCAATTATCAGATCAATGCTCTAGCGGCCATAGCAATCAATTAAGAAAATTAAGGTTGATTTGTTAACTGAATCGAACCAAAATCGGGTGTTAATCTGAAGCAAAAATTTAAAATAAAACGTGAAAGGTTCTGCGTGACGAAGATTTATAACTTGGTAAAGGTTAAGGAGTCCAGTTATACAGGACATGAAATTCCTTGGGGACTTGGACGCAAAAATCTGCAGTTCTTAGTCAAAGTCATGCTAATTCTAGTAGGTAGGGTGGCTAGTATTATACTCCGATTGAAAATTTTAGTGTCGCTCATTTTTAATAAGTTATAAAATTATATTTACCAATGTGGTAACGATAAGATGAATCGTGGCAATGAAATTAGAACTCATATATTTACGTTGACTACGGACAGAAATCATGATAAAATTCCAGTCAATTTCGTCTGGTCCATTTTCAAAGTAGTAAATCAAGTTGAGGTCCGGAATCACAGTTGATTAAACATACGAAGCTTTTATTAAGTAATTAATATTATAAGTAAATTATTTAAATTATGTTACGGGTATGAATTGAACAAAATAAACAAAACACATGATAAATACTAAAAGGATACAGTTCAGTAGTATACAGTTATTAATTTTAATAATTATTAATAAGTTTATGATAAACTTAACATATGGTCAGAGTAATATTTAAATATCTCACTTCACAAATTTCGTGTTTTTTCAAACGGAATTCTGTTCATCTCCAATTAAATCTTCGACCACAAGCAGTACTACCAACCGAGCCAACAATAATACTAAATTGATTGAAATTTAGTACAACTGGATGTATTCGATGTTTAACAGGTTTTAAAAAATTGTATTAATTCGATATTTAACTGGTCCGGTAACCAAAGCCCCAGGGTCCGGATCTGGACCGCGGTCCGCCAATTGGTAACCCCTGGCCTATCGTTTTAATGATGTATTATACTCTGCCCTTCGAATCTGCAACACTATTTTGTAAACCAGCTGGCTCGGTCGATAGAATACAACATTTAACATTTAGTAATTGTCAGGCAATATTCTTAACAGAGAACGGACTTAAGTTGCATAACTTTGTACTTTTCTTATATTTTTTCATCCATAAGATAAAGTTTAAACGTTTTATTAAGTTTATGCCTTTATTCTACATATAATTTCACCGTAGCTACTGCTTTCTTTTTTAGTTAAATATTGCTCATGAATATTTGCAATTTCCGTCCCTTTATGTCTTTGTTTTAATTGTAAATTATTTACATTTTATTATCTACTACTAAATATTCAATATTTCATTAATTCAGCTTTTTCATGATAGTCTTGGAGCTGATTGTAAAAGTTAGGAAGATAGATGTAATTTCAATTAAAATGAATTAATTACTATAAAAGTAAACATTAGTAAAACTAAATACAGTATGTGATCACATAGAAATACATTATATAATGGAAATGGGCAGTTATGAAAATTAGAGAAATTTTGAAGAAATGGCTGAATTAAAATACCTAGGAACAACAATTAAAAACAGGAATGAGGTGCATAGAGAGATTAAACATCTAGGCTCAATTCTGGAAATGCATGCAGTTACGCAGTACAGGGACTCTTGTCCAAACTTCTCTCAAAGAACGTTAAACTGAAAATATATAAAACTATTATACTCCCAAATGTATGGATGTGAAATAAGAACTCTTATTTTAAGGGAGGTGAAAAGGTTACGAGTATTTACGAATAAAGTTCTTAGGAATTTTTTTGGACCAAAGAGATGAACAGACAGATGAATGGAGAAGACTAATGGGAAATAAGAACAGTTAAGTCTCACACAGTGTCGCAGGACGGACATGTGCTACGAATGGGTGATGAAAGAGGGGCATGGAAACTTGACATGTGTCACGAATCATGAGGAATGAATGAGGGGCATGGAAACTTCTTGTAAGAAAACCAGAGGGAAAGCGTCCAGTAGGTAGGCCAAGAATGAAGTGGGAGAATAAAATTAACCATGATTTGAGGGAAGTAGATTATACAGGGGATGATTGGAAAAACATTAGCTCAAGATATGGATGTATGGATAGTTTATATCCGTGTGGCCATGATCCTACGAGTTCGATTGTGCAAGTTAGTTAGTTAAAAGTACAGAACACCTTTGTCGAGATGCATTTTTAAGAATTTATAATATAATAGAATGTTATAATTTAACCTTTATATGGATTATATGTAGTTTATTGCTTTAAAATATGGATAATATATTGATAATATGAAAAATAAATATAAGAAATTTCAATACTGTTATGCAGAAATATAATGAATAATATATTTTTGTTTTATTAATAGGTAATTATATTTACGCAAAGATTCGTTTCCTGGATTATTACGCTTATAAATAAAATATGGAATGCACACCGAACTGCAGACTAAATGTTACATGATACAGATTAAATTATCTCAGGCAAAATGTGAAAGGTGAATGGAGTACGTGGCCATAATCTAGTTTTCCATGCATGACAGTGCAACGAGACCTTGTTTCTAGCGTTGAGAGAAACATAATTGTGTGGAAATAATATTGTAGCACTGCTGTTCCCTAAAATCGATCATGAACCAGGTAGTTATGATACGAGAAGAATAAAAAAGGACCGAAAATAGCTGTTTTGAAAGTGAACGCTTCGAATATCATTTTTCATATTAGGCTATTAAATATTACATACATACATAGTGTTCTGCCCAAGAGCAGATCTTTCACTGCAAACTCAGCATTCTCCGCTCTTTCCTTAACTCAGCTTTCCTTATTTTATCTGCATACAAAATATTTATTTTAATATTGTCTTATCATCTGATGTCTTTTTCTGCCTCTAACTTTCTTTCCGTCGACCATTTTTTCTAGGGCATCCGTCAGCAGGCAGTTTCTTCTTAGCCAGTGGTCAATCCAATTTCTTTTCCTCTTCTTTATGAGTTCCAGCATTGATCTTCCTTCACCCACTCTGTCTAGTACATTTTCATTTTTTTTTAAATTTTGTCTGTCCATTTTATACGTTTCATGCTTCTCCATATCCACATCTCAAAAGTTTCCAGTCGCTTTTCCTCATTCCTCGTAAATTGTCTTTTACCGTGGAAAGACTCATCATGCTATGTTAGCAGCTTTACTAGGGATATGTAGGTGTGGTAGTATTAAATATTAATAGAATGAAATTACACAGAATAAAAGCTATTTTTTCATCACTTATATCAAGAATATTACTGCTTCTTAAAATGAGAAACACCGTGTAACGACATTTCTGGATAAAAATAACTAAGTGCAGTACTGAATACGGCACAAATACAGACTCGAATTATGTGGGTAGGTATCTCTTTTTACCTTAGTTTACCTGTCCCTTATAATTACTTCTAAGTGACCCACGCCAACCAGACCTTATAATGGCATGACCTGCCAGAGAGTATTTTACACTTTGAATCACAATTTTACTTTATTGATCACACAAGGACATGGAGGGTTTCCCCGAATGAGTGATCAGCTCAATGTCAGGACCACTTCCGAGACAACTTGAACATATAACACAAGATACACCAATCACTCACGCTAAACAAGACGAACATGATTTGGATGATTGTGATGACAAAATGATGTTAGGGGTGTTTTTTCTGACATAGGTGAGGAAAAATCTCGAAAAAAATAACTCAGGAAACTTGCCTCGACCTAGGATCGAACACGGGCCCACTTCGTATGAAGGAAGGACGATACACCGAGACAACAGCTGTGAACTGTAGGCAGTATTTTATTTAATGACGATTTTTAACACGGATCATCAGCAACGCAACTCAAAGCTGAGCGTGAAAGGATTGACAAAATATTATGAGAGGTTTCTTATTTCAGGCTTGGAGTTCTTGTACATCCACGGCTGTAGATCCTTTCTGTAGGAATTGGTACTCTGGATTTTTACGCCCTGAAAAATCTATCGACCCGGCCGAGTTTGAACCCGCAAATCTCTAAACCAGAGGTGAGCATCGTACTCACTCGCCAACGAAGACGATCCCCGAATCATGAAACAGAAATAAATCTAACTTCACAGAAATTTCGTTAAATTGCTACATTTTGCACATCATAAATAAAACTGACATTTTATATATTATTACCGCTGTGGTCTCGAGGTAGCGTACTGCCTTGTCACGCAGCGGGCCCGGGTTCGATTCCGGGTCGGTACAGGATACTGGGTGAGGTTTTTTCGGGGGTTTCCTCACTTGTAAGACAAATGTCAGGAAGCTTAGGTCCCAACGGTCCCCAAAAATCATCTAGCCATCATCATCATCATCATCCCTCACCGGTGTAGAAAGCAACGGGAAGCTACCACACCTATACTTCCTTAGTAAAGCTGCAAAGCATAGCATGAAAATGCTATGATTGCAGTGAAAGACCTGCCCTCGGAGAGAATTACTATAGAATAGAATAATATTATACAGATTTTTCAATTTTCATTTCCTTCTGTCTAATTAGTCCATCTTATCCAATCTCGTTCCTTTGATTGCTTTCTGTATATAATTCTTGCATCATTCCTCTATCATTCGAAACTTACCTTGAAATTTCCACCAGAGAAGCCTTGTGATGTAGACCGTGTACCAACAATTATCCGCCCTTCTAACTGCAAGATACAGAAATCGAAGCCAGAATCCAGCAATGGAAACCCACTGTACAGAGCAGTTGGACTCTCTATATGAATAAGAGTGAGGCGGAACGCGGCGCGGACAGTAGGTAGTGAAGGTTATCCAATCTACCAATTCGGCAGTTTAATTATTTACCTATAGCTTAAATGAGAGGCTTGGCGCTTCATTTTATTTCTTTGCAGTTAAAAACGGCTGATTTTTTTGACACGGGCTTTGTACATCACAACACTTCTCTGCAAGACATTTCATGGTAGTCAACTTTTATAATATTCATGGTAGGTTTCAGTATACAGTGGTTGACAGCTCCTTTGTTATAACTGTGTTTAAAGTCCCAATATATTTTTCCTCTGATTGTACCCGTTCTAAGATCTTCTTCTTTGGCCATCTTGTATTCAACATGCTAACTGTATATCCGCACCACATTAACTGTCGCTTCTGGAATAAGTATAAAATATTTTATCACAAATTTATATAAATTTACAATAGTAGTTATGTTATCGACTGGGAACTCCCTGACAAGAATGTCTTTCTATATATCTACACGATTTTTATTCAAAATATTTGATAAATTAGCAGTAATCTATCCATTTTTTCTACAGTGTTCTGCCCTAGGACTGGCCCTTCACTGCAACCATAGCATCTTCATGCCATGCTTTGCAGCTTTACTAGGGAATTACAGATGTGGTAGTTTCCTGTTACCTTCCACACCGGGGATGATGATGAAGATGATAATGATGATGGCCAGATGATTTTCGGGGACCTTTTGGACCTCAAATTTTCCTGACATTTGTCTTACAGGTGAGGAAAAACCCCGAAAAAACCTCACCCAGGAAGCTTGTCCCGACCGGGAATCGAACCCGGGCCCTCTGCGTGACAAGGCAGCACGGTTCACAGCGGTGAACTATTTATCCATAATTTTAATTAATTTAAGTTCTTTTAAGTCGTGTAATCATAACCCACAGATGCAATGAATCCTTTTACCGTATATATGTTAACGTCACAACTAACTAATTAACGATCCGGAAGTTCAAGGGCACGCAACATAAGCTCTCCAAATATCCATGTCCTGAGCTAATATTTTTCAACTATTCATTCCCTGTATCTCCCAAATCACAGTTAATGTTATTTACCCTCTTCAATTACGGTCTAACTATTGGATGTTTTTTGTCTGGTTTTCCTACAGGACGTTTTCGTGACCCCCTTTTCATCCCAATTCATGTCATATGCCCTGCCTATCTCAGTCTACAAGCCTTAGCTGCTCTTTCTACATCTGAATTCAACTAAATATCATGTAGCTCTCTGTTATGTCGGTTTCACCATTCACTTGTCTGTTCGCCACTCTTTGACCCAAATATTTCTAGACACTTTATTCTCAAATATTCGTAATCTTTTCTTCATATAATAGGCCTATACCAGGAAGAATCGCCGATTTATATACTTTTAGTTTAACATTTGTTTATAGAAAAGAGTCCATGTAGCACGTAATAGAATGAGTTTGCAGAGTTTAGCATATGTTTAATTTATTTTTGCATCTCATTACTGTTTTTAATTATATCGGTAATACGTATTTGAATTCCGCCGTCTCATCAAAGTTTCCCTCATTTGTTGTTGAGTGCCTATACTCATTTAATCATAATGTCTTTACTTGTGACTATATTTTGGTTTATTGATATTTAATTCTACCTTCAGTTTCTTAAAGGAAGAGTACCACGGAAAAACAAGGATTATCACAAAAACCAAGAAAACTTAATTAACGTCTGAAAAATCCTTGTTTTCCCCAGCTAAGAAAAAATTGAACCTTTATGTTCACTGGAACATTCCATTTTTTCCAACGTTTATCACTACCTGAATGTTTTCTGACAATAAATTAAACTACTCTTCAAAGTAGAGACCTTCAGATTCTATAGTCTTGAGCTGTCTTTCACCCAGGATTATTATCCCGCGACGTTACCAGTCTTTTGTTTTGATGCGAAGAATTAGTTGAGATCCACTTCCACAGTTTCAATGCTTTCAATGTTCTCGAAATTCAACGCCCATTTGAAACAAACTCCCAGTGAATCACACTTTCAAAATTCCACCAGACACAAAACATTACATTAAAAACCGACAAATTATTAGACAACGTAAAAATACCCTCACGTGCTCGAACTTTGTTTAATGCCACAACTAAATGGGCGTTCAGATAATTATTTATTCCAACAAGATGGAGCACCGTCTGATTATCACTGTCAGGTTGTTTCCAGAACGTTGGGTAGGACGAACAGACCTTATGACAACAATAATAATAATAATAATAATAATAATAATAATAATAATAATAATAATAATAATAATAATAATAATAATAATAATAATAATAATAATAATAATAATAATAATAATAATAATAATAATAATAATAATAATAATAATAATAATAATAATAATAATAATAATAATAATAATAATAATAATAATAAGTGGTAGGCTACTCGAAAGAGCATCAAGTTTTAGGCTTATGATTTGTCTTTTATCAGTTCGTTCAACGATCCCGTCCATCTTCTGCATTGTTTGTAATGGTATCGCTCGCATTTTTGTTCACATATCTTGCATTCACGCGAGTCACTCGGTTGGTGGAATTTTGTATTTTTGCACATTTTATGATGATATCCATGTGTTGCTAGGACTATGATTGCGTGTCTTTGTGGTTGGTTGCTTCCCGTCCAATCCCTGTTCACCATGGCGTCTGAGGCGCAGAACTCTTCGTTGATCTATTTTTCCTTCTGTTTCTTTTTTTCGGTGACGTTTTTATATGGCTCCGTTGCTGGCAGTAATATCCTTTGTCTCAGGTCCTCTAGGAAGTAGGTTTCTCTGGCTAGCATATAGGCCATTCTATTTGGTGTGTATTTATTTGTACCCAATACATTTTTTATGTATCTTACTTTCACTTTTTCTAACCTCTCCAAATCGCTGGTCGATTATGACCTTATGACAATGCTCTTATGAAAACGGCCTCTGCGATCTCCAAATTTAATTCCATGTGATTTTTTCTGTGGATTTACGTAAAGGACAGTGATTATGTTCCTCCTCTATCACGCAACCTGGCTCTCACACCTAACATGTTGTTTAGAGTCTCAAGATTTGGACCACCGCATCGTATCGATGTCAATCGCAATATACTGTCCTCCTCCGAAGAGTTTAGCGCTGGGAGGTAGGGTATTCTTGCCATTCGGTTTACTACCCTTGCAGGTAGTTTCTTTTGTTCCTACAGCCGAGTCGAAGGGAAGTATTATTCATTCACAAATATGCAGTTTTCAGTTTGCGGTTTTCTGTGACTGTGTCTTTCTTAAATAGGGCGAATGTTTTCAATATGATTTAACTTTCTTCCTGACTGGTGTTGTCATCCCCACACCACATTCCTTTGAGCGCTAAACTCGTTAGAGGAGGACAATAAACTGCGCAGACATCGAGACCCTGTAATACAATGCCTCACAAGAAGACCTCAACGTCCAGTGCATATGAACCATCAATTGTATGATAATGTTTGAATTATAAATGTATCAAAATATGGCTTACTTCAGAGATGCTGTGTATTTCATATATTATATTTACAATTTCTCAATGTACTTATTTAATATGGAGAATTATAAAACTATTTTCCAGCTAACATTAGGTCATATTCGCAACAACGTTTATTATCATCAGAG
This sequence comes from Diploptera punctata, assembly GCA_030220185.1. Classification (NCBI taxonomy): domain Eukaryota; kingdom Metazoa; phylum Arthropoda; class Insecta; order Blattodea; family Blaberidae; genus Diploptera; species Diploptera punctata. The sequence goes on along the minus strand of JASPKZ010002306.1, from coordinate 83,390 downwards.
AAATCTTGTAATTGCAAATACAGGTAACTAAACAAAATTGTACTAACATTTCCACCTTCATTAGGTTATATAACGTGTGTGTGACACATAACTTGTTTTTGTTTTTTGTATTAACAGCATTTTTTTTTCGCTTACATTGTTTACCACATGAGTTCTCATCATTCATGAAGTATGATGTTGATATCTTCATTCCCTCTCGAACTTAAAATCAGGGCTACATCGCGTTTATTAATATTTCTTATGGTCCTTCAAAAATTGACTTTTTAATTAGGTGTAGTGATTGATTTCAAAAGTTAAGTCTAAATATGATTGGTATTCATTTAATTTGACGCATAATTTATTCTTGATGCTCGCGAAAGATTCATCAGTACTTTAGTTGGGCGGTTGGGACGCGAGGGACGGTGCCGGTGTCCCTCCAAATAGTTGGAGTGGATTTTTTTAAGTCTGTTTCCTTATAATAGACTTATAACAATATTGCCAGAACTATCTTACATACTTATTTTTTGTCAAAATGTCTTCAAAAACTCTTGCTCTATATACAGTATATAACTTGTTTATAGAAGCTCCTACAAATTTGGATCTCCCCAATTTTTTCCCCCAACTAAAGCACTGATCAACTAACTTAAATTAATTTTATGACGCTTCATTTATTACGATAAACTCGTGTCACACAGTAACCTACATATTACCATTATATTGTTCGTAACATTACACATTTTAATGTTAAAGATTGCGGATTCTCTTAACATTATGATTATCGGCCGTGAATCCCTGCATTCAACTATTAGGTTATATATTTTAATACTGTAGTCTTCACAATAATGGAAAATTGTATTTTGAAGAACAGAGGATCACATTTTCTGAAGATGAAAAAATCTGTTGATAAGACTAATTGCTGAAAAAAAAGCAATAAAAGTACCTGTTAAATTGGGGTTAGTGGTCTGTTTATATTGGTAGAATACTAAAGTTTCAATATGTTCTAAAATGGTCATTATTATTTCTTGGGAAACCTAATGGCAAATGTTGATTCATCCTTTGTGAATAAATGGTAATTATTAGGACCCGAATTTTATGTAATATCAAATTAAGAAATTTTTTGTACCTTGTAAACCCTTGTTTCCTTCAACGAGATTTAGGCGCTTTCCCCCACAGAGAAGAAATTGAACCATACTATTTTAGTTGCACTTGTTTTCGTGTAGATGCCATTGGAATGGCCCGTAGTCAGCGTTCTGCCTCATACTGACATCTGGGAAAATTCGGCAAATTTTGCTTAGAAGCCTTTTTATTCAGGCTTAAGGATCTTTTACGAGCCTGAAAATCTTCAGACTCGGAACCCACGGTTTAAAGTCCCTCCCTGAGGACACTTACTCCATGGATTTTTCCATCCTAAAAAATCCATCGACCCCGGTCGGGTTTGAACCCGCGACCCTCGGCCCCAGAGGCAAGGAGCATAACCAATAGTCCACCGTGGCCGATTTTAAGAAATATGTACGGTATATAAATGTGTAACGAAATTTGGTGAAATATGTAATGAAGCAATTATGTAAAATCCAAGATTTATTTACTTTTTGCTACAAAATAGAGGTTCACAGGTAGGCTAGTCAAAACTCTGTTCATTCTTGATCAGTTCATTTCTGCTACAAAGTACTGAAGTACAAGTGTCTCACATTGGAATGATATGCACAATTAATTATAATATACTTTTTCAAATGTTCTGTTGTAATGCACATTCTTCTGTCTTTAAATAGAGAAAGATTGCTCAACTTCTCAAGAAGTCAACGATGCATATTTATACGGAGGGATTGTGCTAGGTATAATATTCTCAGTAAGTTCTTCAATTTCATCTTTAAATAAGCGAGACAAAATATCAAGATTTGGGTATCCAGGTTTCATATCCATCACAGATTGCAGTTTAGTGGAAACTACACCACCCGTTTCACCTGCTACAACGCCGATCTTCTGAACTGCATCTTCCAATATCCCCACAGCTTATTAGAGAGGCATACTTGAAGTCTCCGGTTTCTTGATACTGTCAGCTGAGCACTTAAAGAACTAAATGCTGACTAGGATTCACTCACAAACACTGCAAGATCGGAAGAAAAGTTCTCCATCACTAACTTCACAGCTTCGAAGTGCTTACTGTAGAAAATCACAAGCTTCAATCTATGTTGTCCACATAGTTATCATGACTCTGGAGGTAGATGTGTAGCTGCTGCTTGTAGCGTTGTACATGATAAAGACACTGCAAAGGAAACGTTTATCATTCCTGATATCAGTGTAATCACTTCTGGGAATTTATGTCTGTCTATGTCACTTTACAGTGAGTGAGCCGCACATGAAAATGCACTGAAGTTTGAATATAATTCTGCCCGGGGGGCAGATTTTTCACTGCATTCATAGCATTTTCATGCTATGTTTTGCAGCTTTACTAAGTAATTATAGGCGTGGTAGCTTCCCGTTGCTTTCCACACCGGTGATGGATGATGATGATAACGATAAGGATGATAATGATGACCGGATGATTTTTGGGGACCGTTGGGCCCTAAGCTTCCTGACATTTGCCTTACCGGTGAGGAAAAACCCCGAAAAGACCTTACCCAGGAGCATGTTCCGACCGGGAATCGAACCCGGTCCCGCTGCGTGACAAGGAAACACGCTACCTCGAGACCGCAGCAGTGTACTGGATATAATATAGTAAGCGATTTCTCAGCTTTCAACATGCATGGAGCTGCATCTATGTATATCAATAGGACTCTCTCTTCTTTTATGCCATGTAGCCATATCATCTTAAGTCCATTATTAATTAATTTAACATTTATTGAACTATTTGTTGCCTCTAAAGGTTTACAATAATTAAGTTGGGTTTTGATGCAGCTTCAGAGTTCAACTTGCCCACAATTAGATTAGCGATGAAACGGCCTGCAGCATTCGTCGTCTCTTCAGTAGAAATCATATAGGTGATTTGTTTATTCAGTCCTGACTTTTTCTAATATGCCAACATAACAAGAAGCCAAGTAATTCTTCCTGAGAGTGGACACGTCGGGATGTTGCGGTTGCAGTATTTTTGTAAAAAAATGTTTAAATTCAGGTACCTGAAGTTTATTCCAGGGTATGTTCCCTGCAACTAATCTCTTGCACAGCTTTTTGTAAAATGTACTATTAGAGGATGAAGGCTATCCCTGTAACTTCGTAAGTAGTAGGGCTTATTTGTTTCTTTGAAGAAACCTGATGTTTATTCTTAATATGTAGATTGCTTCGTAAATGTTATTTAATTTGAGATTTAAGCTTCACCCTATACGTTTATTACAAGTTCAATGATTAAAGGATTATCAATAGAAATCCATATTTTCATATTTGATGACAACGAGGACGCAACCGGTGCAATGATTAATTTGAATGTAACTGACTGTTACAAATTCTGAAGCCATGGTGCCAGTTTAAAAATCATGATCCCATTCGGACTCGAACACAGGATCTTCCGGCTTGTAGTGTACTACCTTAACAAACTACACTACGTTTTACCTTAATGTAAATATTATGAATTTAAAAATATATTCTTTCAAAGTAATAACTCCATTATGTATATTCGAAATTCTAAATGGTAATATCTGGCGTAACCTGATTAACCAACTGGAACAATCAAGTAAATTATGTATAAATTGCAATTGTTAAGAATAAGAAAAAAATTAGAAAGAAGGAAACAAAATAAAGAGGATATACCGTACATTTTAAGAGTACTTGGATTATTTATGATATATAAAATAAAGTATTATCAAGATTTTTATATTAGAATAATTACATAGCACATTAATGGATATCTATCATATTACAGGAAATAATAATCCTGCGGTATTTGCAAATGGAGGATGGATAATACAGCTTTGCAAGTTGATTACATATATGCTTAACAGTAAATGACTATTTCCAAATTCATAAATTTTGATATATTATGGAAACAGTATTATTTTTTTTTAATTTATCTACTTATATTTTAAAATATTCCTGAATATGTATTTTATTACACAAAATATGCGAGTTATAGGAATATTTGTAAATTTAATTTTAGCGATATATAAACCAACCATTTTACACAACATTCATATAGCAATATGGATAAATTAAATGTATTATTATTATTATTATTATTATTATTATTATCGAATTATATTACTATCATTAACATATCTTTATCTTATCATCATCATCTCCTTCAACTTTGTGTGAATTAAAATCACGAGTTATCGCGCCGGAAAGAAAATCAGCTGTACGGATAAAGAATCAAGTGATAGCTTGTTAATTTAAAATTGTCAGGTAAAAATTTTGAAATTGTAGCACTGAGCTCTGTAGTATTGCATCTTGTCTAATATTCAAACAGTTTATATATATTTGTTATAATGTGGTCAAAGATTCCAGTTATTCAATTAAATATGTAACGTTTGATTCAATAACTTTAATTTCTGTAAGCTTGAGTGAAGAGTCCTTAATATTTATAACACCACCAAATAAATGTAAGACTTCAGTCAGATTCCCTTTTTCGAAATTGTAAACAAATTGGGTCATATACATGCTTATTGTGATTCCAAATGTATTAGGTATTATTATGAAGCACGACGTAGCTAACAAAATCGAAAGTACCTTGTATACTGGGTGTCTCTAAAGTCACTATCCATTTTCATGAAGAACCTACTTTTTTTTTTCTTCTCTTAGCATACACTGTTAGCTTAGTACAACATGTTTACCACGTAAGAATGTGTTACCATTATTTGTGTACGGATACGCGGATTGTCATTTGAAGACGCGAGATATGAATTTACCCATACATTCCGTAAATCAGCCCAAAAACAAAAAGGCACACATTCCTCTGATTGCAAGCACATTTAAGGGTACCGACAGTATGTGCGATGTGATGACTTGATGAGACACGTCATGAACAACCGCGAGTATCAGCAAAAACAGTGAAGCAGGTTAAAATTGCCAGTGATAGTCCGAACGCATCAACTCGACGCCTCAGTAGGGAGTTGAATGCTCCTCGCAACACAGTATTTCTACGTTTCTCTCTACGAAAACGTCCTTATCACATCTGCTTGATTTATGGGATCATATCTAAGAAGCAGCAGGCTTTTTACGGTTTACATGTTATGGTCTACATTTCATTTCACAGCTGAAAGATGGAGTATGTGTTTTCACCTAGATGGCGGTCATGTAGAAAGACAGTAGAATATGTATAAAACTTCAGAATAACATTGATGTTTCAATCATTGCCTTCCTTCATTGAAATGGATAGTAACTTTAGAGACCCTGTATATTATATAGAGCAGAGGTCACCAATTAGATTTCATGGAGGTCCATTTTCAAAGTAGTAAATTAAGTTGAGGTTCGGAACCACAGTTAATTAAACATACGAAGCTTTTATTAAATAATTAATAATATAAGGAAATTGTTTAAATTATGTTACGGTATGAATTGTACAAATTATACAAAACGCATGGTAAATACTAAAAGGATACAGCACAGTAGAACACAGTTATTAATTCTAATAATTATTAATAAGTTTATGATAAATTTAACATATGGTCAGATTAATATTTTAATTTCTGACCTCACAAATGTCGTGTTTTTCACGATACCAGGTTTCAAACGGAATCCCGTTAATATTTAATCAAATCTCTGACCATAAGCAGTACTGCCAACCGAGCCAATAATAATAATAGTATCATAACATGAAATTTAGTAAACTGGTTTTATTCGATATTTAACCGGTTTTAAAAATTAGTATTAATTCAATATTTAACCGGTCCGGAAACCAAAGCCCCAGGGTCCGAATCCGGACCGCTGTCCTCCAATTCGTGACCCCTGATATAGAGAGTCGGAACAATATGTGCGCACAAATAATAAGAGTGAACTCCTACGAGTATATATGAGAAAAATAATGTTTAAAGAAGTTTACTGGTACATTTTTTTATATATAGAATTAGTGAGTAGGGCCTATTTATGTGTAATACGTCCCATGTGGAGACACGGGTGCTCCCTAGCAGGAGTTTTTTTACCAAGCTAATTTAGTTATGCTCATTTGCCAACAGATGTCAACGAGTGACATGTGGTTAGTAGGCAACTAAAGTGTTACTTGGATGGATGAATGTCAGTTAAATTTTACACAGAGACCTTTTTATTCATGCTTGCGGTTCTTTTTAAAAGCCTAAACATCTTTATACTTGGGACGCAAAGCTTGAAGTCCATCCCGGAAGACTTTTGTCTCTTGGATTTTTCATCCTAAAAATCCATCGACCCCGGCCGGGTTTGAACCCGCGATCCTCGGGACTAGAGGCAAGAAATGCATGCGTGACTTTGGAACACACACACTTTATAATATTATAGTGACTTTTCAATAGGATATATTTATTAATATTTATAGACGCGGCTTTAGAGAGCAATATGAATATGTACCCCATACGTCCCTCATTAAGACATGGTTTCTTGACCAAGCAATTTAGTTAAGCTATGTCAGTAAGTGAATGTGATCAGCACATCATCTGAATGAGACATCTAGTAGGCAATTAAAACACTGTTTGGATGGGAAAGATCGATTAAGTTTTGCTCAGAGACACTAATTTAGGCTTAAGGTTCTTTTACGAGCCCAAAAATTTTTCAGACTCGGAGTCCACGGATATATAACCCTGAAACGGCGAATTTCTTCAGCGCCGAGACCCCAATGTTCATTTAGTTCCAGTTCTCTGGCGTCATATGAAACGAGTAAACAACAACACGCCATCAAGCAGTTCTCTATGTGTGAAATATTGAATTACAATCTCACTAGACATAGACAACATCGTTTTAAAAATAATTTTAAAAGTTAGATTAACTCCTTGATCACTAAAAGACACTTGTGCTGTTTTTGTTCCAAACTTATTGAAATCTAAAAATTAAAATTTTCGTTTAAAAATATGACTAAATGAAATAGTAAGCTTGTTTTTAATAATATATGACGAAAATATTACAAATATTTACATTTTGTATTTATTATAATGTTTTATGATAAAGGAAGAAAAGGCTCCCCATACAGCAGTATGGTAAACTCGCCATAATCGGAACACGGGGTGAATAGGGACACTTTTAAATGTTGTTCTCTCCACTGAAATCTAAGACTCCCAGCGCAATCTCTGGCATCTGTCCACTAACCTCTGTACTTCATGTATAAAAATCAGTTGTGTGATATTTCAGTTCTCGTTTGGTTATCTGAATATTACACGACAAAGAATTGTTGTTCCAGATAAGTGAAACAATAGCTTCGTACATTCAATATGTTCTTTCTTCTTTTTTTCTCTCGTGTCTCGTATTAACTAATGGTCCGATTACGAATTAATTTTTGCTAAATATTAAGTATTTATCCCCAAAGAGATTGCTAAAATCCCCGTCTTTGTCGACAACGGTTTAGGTGTTGCCAACCTATAAACATTGAAACATTGCATTTGGAGTGAATGGAGACATTAATTTTTGGCTGAATAGGGACAGCATATTTAACTAATTTTCTAACTTTTGCATTGTTGATATATATTTCTAAACAGAGTTGGAGAGAAGATTATATGCATAGAGCTATTAAAGCATTTCGTCAGGGTAGGGGATCATATGATTCGGCAGAGTTATTTGGGGTACCTAGTTCGCGTCTTCCCCGTCACCGTAACAGTGGAAGTGACTATCCGCTGAAAATAGCAGTTGGTACAAAGAATTCTCCATAGTCTGTATGTGGTTTAAATTAAATTTCAACAATGTAAGAAAGGTGGCTTTTTGTTTCACGGGAAAAAAATTGCTATAAGCGCTAATGTATCGTTGCAAGAATCTGAATAAGAAGTAGAAAATGATGATGATACTGGAGAGGCGGAACAGAATAACACTATGTGTGGGTTTTGTTTATAAAATATAGTTATCCCATTTCATCAAAACTGGGAGAATGCATCTGATGTTATGGTAAATGACATGTATGTTATCATGAAAACTGTAATTCAACTGAGGAAAGAAATACATTTGTAGGCCTAATATAAAGAAATAAATCTTATTCTATGATATTTTATAGAGAAAATTATGTTATAAAATTGTTTTTAAATTGTCTGAGAAATACATTTTTACCGAAGGAAGTAATCTGAAAACTGTCCCGATTCAACCTAACAAACTAGGATGAATAAGGACATGTAGTACTGGAATATAAATGCCAATAATTCCTATGCACTTGATTGATAACATTATAACTGGTACAAATGTTCACCAAATATTATATTAAATCATGAAGTAAAAAATAAAACAATGGCGGTACCGGTACTTTTATACGGTAGTGAGTCCTGGGAACAAATAAGAGGAGTTCAAGTATAATACAAAGTGCAGAAATTACCTTTCTAAGAAGGAACAAAGGTTGCACAAAATTGCACCACATAAGAAATGAAGAAATAAGAATAGATTTAGAAATATATTCAATATAATGATAGAATTCAACAACACCGCGTCGACTGGGAACAGCATGTTCAGAAAATGGAATAAACAAGATTGCCCAATATAGCATATCATTATAAACCAAAGTGATTAAGGCATGTAGGAAGACCTGGGAAGAGATGGAATTCGGAACAGGCAAATCACCTAAACCTTGAAGTGAAGATGATGATAAACATAAATGTCTTTACCGACTATTTAATTCATGCCCCAAATGGGAGTTAATGACGAATCACGTTTCAATAAATTTTGTTTTACAACCATATAATAGTCGTGTTTCACCTCGATAATTATCGAATTTTGATTACTAAAATAAAGAAAGCTCCTCCTTTTTAATATTTTGATCAGGCGAGAGCATTATTTTGCAGTGACTGACTCTCTAACAAAAACGTTGAATATAGCAAATAATGAACAAATTCCTTCGACCTACACATTTGATAATTGTGTGTTCAATAATTGTGTTTTTAAATACTGATTTTACTGAGTTGTTTCCAAAAAAAATGAATTAATAACTTATAATGTTGCTTATTATATACAGTTTGACATGTTTCATTTTTTCTCCACTAGGGTGCGTTCTTACAATATTGCGATCCTATTTGGCAATAAATAGTATGATCAAGTTGCAGTGATGAACAAATGAAATATAACCAAACATTTCTCATTTGTTTTATAACATCGCCATTTACATTAAATATATAAATATTTTAAAATAACTATATTTAAATAATGATTTGTGAGTAAACAGCTTACTTTTATTAGTTGAATAGTCCTAAAAATGTCATTCTTGATTTCCAAATGCTCTAGATAAATTTGAAATCACTCGTGGCATTACTTATGATAATGTAACCGATATTACAGATTTTGTTATTTTTGTCCCGATTCACCCGAGCATACCTTAGAACTACATTAAGATTAGCAGGGTTTGAACCCTCGGGAATAGAAGCACTAGACCATTGAGGACAACCAATATACAGTAGCCCCATTTAAAAAATGCATATAAATTAATTTCTCAAATAGAAAGTTGCATTTTAAAAGTGTGTCGTAAACAAGTGTGGAACAGGATGAGAATGACACAAGGGGACACATGCTATTTAAATGCACAATTATATTACCGATGGTGTCTATTGGACTTTACTGAGAAATGAAGCACAGTCAGTTTAAAGATTTCCAATTTTACTTTCTCATAATTATCTGTAGCATATGGGAAAGTGTTGTGATAATGAAAACATATCGACCTCAATACTTCAGCGGAGATCTACACTTCAAACTCTACATGTACCGATATAAAAATCTTGTTTTTGGAACGCCCTCAGTCTGTCAATCTTATCACGCCTACACTAAAATATAATATAATTATCTAATTAACTCACTGACACTATCGAACATTTAGGTTCATGGCCGAATGTACATAAGCTCTCCATACATCCCTAACCTGAGCTAATGTTTACCAATCATTCCCTGTATAATCTACTTCCCTCAAAACATGGTTAATGTTATTCTGCCACCTTATTATTAGTCTACCAACTGGGCGTTTTCCCCCTGATTTTCCTACAAGAAGCTTCCATGTACGTCTTTCATACCCTATTCGTGCCACATGTCCTGCCCATCGCTGTCTACGGTACTTGACTGTTCTAATTATATATGGTTTCCTATAAATGCCATGTAGCTGGCTGTTATGTAGTCTTCTCCTTTCACCTGTCTGTTCCATCTCTCTTTGGTCCAAAAATATTCCTAAGAACTTTAATTCCTTGTTATAATTTTAAAACATTCAGACATCCTTCACAACAAAAATTTAGCACTTTCATCAGCTTAATCAACAGAATGATGAAATTAACCACTTGCCCAAGAAAATTATACCAAGGGATTAAATTATATAAAACTCCTGGCTTATAAAAATGGATATCATGAAGAAATTATTAATAAATTAATTAAGAAACAAAAGAGAAAAGAAGAACTAACAAATATAACACAACTAAGTAGGGAAACTGATAAAGGAGATAATAAGTGAGTATCATTAACATACGCAGGCATAGAAACACAAAAACTAGCAAAAATCCTAAATAAAAACATGATAAAAACATAAAAATTGCCTACAAAACAAATAACAAACTAAATAACATAATTTCAAATAAAATAGAAGAAACGAACATATATAAAAATAAATAATAGTTTTAAAAAACTAAAAGAACACGCTTTATTAGAAAACTAAAAAATGAAAAATAATTTTAATTTCCAATACGCTTGGGATAAAATAAAGTGGTCAACAAAAAAAATCATCTCCAACACATATAGAATAAAATTAGAGTTATCAACAAAAAGAAAATAATGTTACCATCAAAAGCGTGGGGTGCTCTATATCAATTAATATATTTGATAATAAACAGATATTGGTAAAAGTAAGCTCTCTAAGAAGAAAATGTAAAAATCATAAAAAGCACCCCACGCTTTTGATGGTAAAATTTTCTTTTTGTTGATAACTCTAATTTTATTTTATATGTGTTGGAGATGATTTTTTTGTTGACCACTTTGTTTTATCCCAAGCGTATTGGAAATTAAAATTATTTTTTCATTTTTTAGTTTTCTAATAAAGCGTGTTCTTTTAGTTTTTTAAAACTATTGTTTATTTTTTATTTTTTAGTTTTAATATTTTACAGAATAAGATAAAAATGTAAATATCTTTAAATTCGATACTATAGTACTATGGGCTAAAAGTAATACTCTTCTATAAAAAACCTCCCAGCCAGATTTGAACCAGCAACGTATGGATTACTGAAATTATATACCACTAAAAGTTCAACTGCTCTACCAAACTGAGAGAGGAAAAAGAACCCCATTGACTAAAAAATCGACAAGTCCGCACCCTATTATACCAGTTTTCATTTTTTTTTAATTTTCGGATGATTCTGGCCAGGATTTTAGAAACAAAATATGAAATTATTGTATTGTCATGGGTTCTCTACACGTATACAAAGTTTCAAGTCGATCCAATGTTTCTAAGTGGGTGAAAATCGCGTTGAAAGATTCCGTTACATTGATACAAAAACACGTTTTTTGATTTTCTGATGATTATGACCAGGATTTTAGAAAATAAATATGAAATTATTGTATTATCACGGGTCCTCTACAAGTATACAAAGTTTCAAGTCGATCCAATGTTTCTAAGTGGGTGAAAATCACGTTGAAAGATTCCGTTACATTGATACAAAAACACTTTTTTAAATTTTCTGATGATTATGGCCAGGATTTTAGAAAATAAATATGAAATTATTGTATTGTCACGGGTCTTCTACAAGTATACAAAGCTTCAAGTCAATCCAATGTTTCTAAGTGGATGAAAATCGCGTTGAAAGATTCCGTTACATTGATACAAAAACAAGTTTTTTTTATTTTCTGATGATTATGGCCAGGATTTTAGAAAATAAATATGAAATTATTGTATTGTCACGGGTCCTCTACGAGTATACAAAGTTTCAAGTCGATCCGATGATTTTAAGTGGGTGAAAATCGCGTTGAAAGATTCCGTTACATAGATAGATAGATACAGGTCAAGCTAATATAAAGCGTGTAATAAAGGAGCTTATAAATTAAATTGCAATAGCTGTGACAAATTTTATATTGGAAGAACTACTAGAACCTTCACGACAAGATTTAAGGAACATTTCGGAGATTTCCTGAAAAATGAGGGTAAATCCAGTTTTCAAAACACATAGTAGAAGCAGGATATTGATTCAACACAATAGACAATGTATTATCGATCCTACATAGAGAAAACGATACATCGAAAATCAACGTTCTCGAAGAACTAGAAATCATCAAGAAAACCACAAATAAACACCTGCTGAATGAAAACGCTCCCAACAATACAAACCCTCTGTACCACCAACAAATGAAAGCAGAAAATGATACTTAAGTTATCGAAAAGCCTTCTATAAAACAACACTGCAAATTGTTGAGGAAGACAGAGATATCAGGTATTGTTTTATAATTCTTAAAACTTTAACACAGTGACCTCAAAGGAGTTTCGTAATGTATCTTAAAAATCTTGAATTATAGGTAGCCTATATAAGCGTAACTAAATTAGATTGGTTAAGAAACTCCCAACGTGAAGAACCCATGTCCCCACCGCATGACATATGGGATATATATCTCACACACACACACACACACACACACACACACACACACACACACACACACACACACACACACACACACACACACACACACACACACACACACACACACACACACACACACACACACACACACACACACACACACACACACACACACCACACACACACACACACACACACACACACATATATATATATGATATAAAATTATAGAATATTCACCTGAAAGGTCCGTCTCCTCAACTATATATATATGATTAAGAAAGTTTTCTTGGATTTTCCGCGTCATGGATTCAGACGTTTCGGCGTGATCCCACATGCCATTATCCTTGATGGTCAGAGGCCGACCTTGAATCCATGACGCGGAAAATCCAAGAAAACTTTCTTAATCATATTTATATGCGTGAAAATCTACAATATAACACACATACACACACACACAAATGTATATATATATATATATATATATATATATATATATAAAACAACATCGTAAAAGCGAGCCAGATGGCTTCGACAGTAGAATTTGAAACTGGAATTTGGGAAGTCTCTGTTCAAACCTCGGTGCCAACTAACCTTAGGTTTATTTTACTCAGGTGTCAATGCGGAATTCGAATTTCATTACCTAGACCCATTTTTGTGAGTATAATTCCCAATTTCATAAAATAATTAAAATTATATCAGCTATCTACATGATAGAAATACCTTAAAATTTAAAATGTATGTAAATAATAATAATAATAATAATAATAATAATAATAATAATAATAATAATAATAATAATAATAATAATAATAATAATAATAAAACAAAAATGTACAGGTCATTGATATAAATAGTATATAGCCTATTTTAATGAAATATACACGAGATGTCAGCTTTACCCGAGAACATAGTCTAATACTAATTTCAGTTAGAGGCTGAATAGACTCCAGGCTCATGGTCCCGCCAGAAGGTTTAGACCAGTTTAAAAATGCTGTCCGCCATCTGATGTTAGGAATCTTCGGAGGAGGGTAATTTGAAAGCAATTATAAGTTGATTCCTACCACGCTAGAAAGTCTATGATCTTCTTCGTATACTGTAAAACATTCTTTATTAAAATGGTAGTGGCAGATGGCTCAGACCGTAGCGTTTTAGAGTTTAAATTTCATAATCGTCAAACAAGATTTTTGTTCTTTCCCGAGCAATCAAGGTACTGTTCGGCTGAATTTTCTTTACCGCGCTGCATTTCATCTTATTCTTAATTTCATAGTTTTTATTTCATCAAATTCAGTATCAGTGAATTTGCACAAAACTTGCATAAACCTATGCAGCAATATTAATAACAATATTCTAAATGCTATTTGACCTATGATTTCAGGCGTATCAAGATAATCTTCAAATAAAAATAATTCAATATCGGCGAAATTCTACAAAATACGCGATTATAGATACAGTCTGCCTGCACGCTCCTTTCATCTTCAAGCGTGGGTATGGACACCTCATAAGAATGGAAGAAGATAGAATACTAAATAAGATTTTTGATTGGAAAGCTAACGGAAGAAGTGGAAGACCTAGAGTACGTTGGATAGATGGAGTGAGAAGAAATATGAAAGCTAGAGATTTGAGGGAAGAAGATGTTTTAGACAGGAACCTCTGGCGACAAATCACTTTGGATTGAAGGAGAAACACTGTATTGTGGAATATTCCCAAAAAAAAATTACACACGTACACCCACACACACACACACACACACACACACACACACACACACACACACACACACACACACACACACACACACACACACACACACACACACACACACACACACACACACACACACACACACACACACACACACACACACACACACAAGTTGAAATAATTCATGTAATGTTAAATTTAGTAGTAATTATAGGAGCGAATTATGAAATATGGCTTACGGTGCTCTATGTAGCTAATTGAAGTAATTTTAAAGTTGTTCTGTAACTCTCGGCAAGTTATATAATATATGTTCTAAATACTTCAGAATAGCAGAACCAAAAGTAGATATGGAAATTTAAGAAAGTTTTTTGTCACCTTTTGTACTTTTTACCTATGTTTTCATTTAGTGAATTTTTTTTTATATTTTTCTACGCAGATTTGCGCTAACCACATTTAAAAAATGACAGAGTCTATTACTATGATCTAGGGATAATGTCGTTTCCTCAGCCGCAGTGACTTTGGGTTCGATCTCCAGTCGGGACAAGCTTCTTGGATGAGGTTTCTTTAGGAGTTTTTCTTCACCTATAGGACAAATGCTCGAAAACGTCATAAAGAGGGGATTACAATAAAAATTAAAATGATAGCAGGGGAATTGTTCATGCAACTGGTAAGGATAATTAATACAATAAACCCATTAAAATTGATTAAGGGTCAAATATTTCCGAATACTATTGGTCATCATAATTATCCATATATTACCCATGACCAAAAATGCATTATAAGTATGCAATAGAAACACACAAGCTATAGTTATACTAAAAAAATAATAAGATGCGATAAGACCTCGATATTAAAGTGTCGATGAATAAAATGAAAGAAACCCCACATTTAGACACACACTGAGACCCTGATGGATACAGACAGAAGAAGCTGTAGTTCCAACGAAATCGGAACCGGGGACTTCTGTTCTGAAAGTCAAAATTACTCGTGCAATCATACCAATATAAAACTCCTTAGCGTGATTAGCCCTAGAAGGCTCTTGGTTGATGGCCTCACATCCACATGTATTAATCACACTGGTGAACGATCTTCAGTCAATATAGAGGTGACATGTAGTTACTGTGTCGTGTATCTCGGCCATTATAGCTAGTTTTCTCTACTAATATAATTCATATCAAATTCCGTTGAGGTTAATAGTCATAAAATAAAAACTTAAAATACAGATATGTACCTTTTGGCAGATGCCGTCTTCCTCAACTGTGTTAAAATTTTATATTTAAAATGTTATTTTTCGGAAGTTAACTTCCTTAATCAGCAGGATGAGTATCTGCTACTAGTTGTTGTTGTTTACGACAATGTAGACTCAACGTGTATGTAGCAGCAACTGACTTGTTTTCGACGATCTCTTATAATTGGTTGTACAACTGGGGTGTGTTCTCATTAAGAAGTAAGGTGTTGTTTATTTATTTTATAATATTTCAAGGTCTTCAAATATATTTATCTTTGCTGGAATGTTTTCTTTGTGAATTATCGTCAGAGTGTTTTCTATTGTGTTCATTCGATGACCGGAGTTAATGATATGTTTGGCATAGCTTGATTTACCACCCGCGTACATAACATCTTTGAGGTTTTCATTATATATTGTATTAAATGTTCTGCTTGTCCTGCCTATATAAAACTTGTTACAATCTTTACATGTCGTAAACAATAACAACAACTAGTAGCAGATACTCATCCTGCTGATGATGGAAGTTAACTTCTGAAAGGCCTCCAGATAGCATTTTAAATATAATATTTTAACACAGTTGAGGACGACGGACGGTACCTGCCAAAAGGTACATATTTTAAGTTTTTATTTTATAGTTTTCTCTATCTGGAGAGGCTACTTATTGTAGTTATCCAAACTCCTCACAATACTAGATGGCCACTGGTCCCATACTCACCGAAATTCCATGATAAAATTTCTTCCCCCATAGGAATCCGAGTCCCGTAGCTCTGCACTAAGACATGGTGCCTTAAACCGCTCTGCTACGGCGCGGGTCTAATAATATAAAATACAGTCGTAACATCAATATAATGGATGTTAGGATGTACTGATCGTCTACCAGAGCATAACCAACACTTGATATATACAACTGAACGGACGGGTTATTCTAACATAGAAAATCACATCCGCAAAAGAAGTTCCAATTAAAAGAAAAGCGTATAACAAGTATTCTAATTAACGCATACGTTTATGAAATACAGGGTGTTCCACACTCCATGGGTCAGATCAACTAGCCTTTATATGAGTTCAAATTGATATTTTATCGTAAAGTGCAATGGAGGCTCGCGATTTAAATTAAATATTAGTGAAGATTTTTTATTGCCAACTTCATTTTCCCTGGGAAAATTTCTCATAAAAATAAGTGAAAGTAAACTAGGCGGATTTATTCTTATAATTTCTATTACACACATTCATTTGTCATAATGAAGTTTTTTTCATATAAATACAGGCTTTATCCACACATTATTAAATAACTTCACTCCGTTCATAATTATTTCACATTCTGAAGTGAAGATTAAAAAATAAAGGTAAGAACTAACAACTCTGTGGTCTATACGTTACGGTAATTTCTTTAAATCATCATCATTATCATCAAGACTTGATCTCCCTCAACATCTGCCTCCATTATTGTCTGTCAGTAATTTTCTCTTTCCAAATCTTCAACTTCAAAAGCTGTTGAGTATCATCTTTCAGTCCTATTCCAGTGTTTCTGGTCATTCCGAGAACCTCCCGTCAAACCCAAAGGAATTTTTTTACACCTTTCGTTTAGCCCCTAAGCTTTGACCTGTCCGGTAAGATTGGCTGCCACCCGCATAGCTCTCGGCTTCAAACAGGGCATGCAATCCCTCCGCCAAAAACGGCAGTGTTTTCGAGGAGGGAATTTCTTTAAATAATGTCACTGAATCACTTCAAGTACCTAAAAAAAGGGCTTGAAACCATGATTGATGCTGTAGAACGCCATGCTTTGGAGAGCTACTTAATAGCCTCACAAGAGCACCCTGTTTATTCCTGGCTTCCTCTTTGTTGTCACGGCAACTGATGTAAACATTGCAGATATGTTCGAGACAGGGAATTATAGCTTCATCTTTCATACTCCACGTTTCTCATACTCAACTCCGAGTTCAAGTCAATGGCAGAAATACAAATGCGCAAGATAAGGGTGAACAAAATATGAAATAAAACAAATCATTAATTAAAAATACTAATTTAAAATAGATAAAAACCTGTGAAGTGCCGTTTCACTAGCTTCACCTGAATAGCCGCCACATCTTCTTGTTTGTTCTGTTTTACACAAGGATTCTCAAAGGAAGGGTAACACTTTTAAATTGTATTGGAATGCTGCATGCCAGTTGAACTGAATTTATGATACTTAATTGTGAATTTTAAAGATTGAATTAATTCTTAAATATAAATTGCACTTCCTCTCTATACTTATTGGATTGCGTACTAGCTAATGCGCGGCGTGCGCTGCTACGCCTAAATAAATGGAATGTCTGTTTTTTTTAGTTTAATAAAAAGTAAGAATGACGGTCGCTAGAGTCAATTTTTATTTTCGGACTTCAGGTAAACTCCCACTACTAATGATCGGATTTCGCTTATTCTATGATAATATCTGTGTGTATGTGTGTGTGTGTGAGCCACATACGTCCCACGTGGCAACCTACAGGTGCCAACGAGTGACATGTGGTTAGTGAAATCGCCTCAATGAGATGTCTAATAGGTGACTAAGGTATAACTTGGATGGATGAAGATCGGTTAAGTTTTCCACAGAGGCTTTTTATTCAGACTTGCGGTTCTTTTACGAGCCTCAAAATCTTCAGACTCGGGACCCACGACTTAAAAAAATCAAAATCCATCGACCACGACCGGGTATGAACCCGCGACCCTCGGGACCAGAAGCTAGGTACATAACCACTCGACCACCGCGGCCGACTTGATAATATCTTCAACGGTTTATTTTAATAGCATTTACTGAGTTTCGTTGTGAAATATCGAAAATCACAACCACAAGAACGATTTTAAATTTTCATTTCCGGTGAACTCCTACATATAATGGTTTTAGAGCATAATATATAGAGCTAAACACCCGCCATACCTGAAAATTTTCATGAAGATCGGTTCAGCTGTTTACAAGTCTATAAATGACAAACATACACATAATGATTTTTATATAATAGTCTACTAGCAGACCCGACATACGTTGTCCTGCTCGAACATTCAATACTTTTGTCTTGGCCGGACGATAAAAATATAAGTTACTTTTTTATTAACTAATTAATAAGTTCGCAAGAAAACTCCTCACTGCCATCAGTTGTGATTCAAGAAGCCTGCAGTATGATGTCACATTGTTGTCGCGAGGAATGCAGGTAGCTACACATCTGACAAAAAATTCTGTAACCCGATCGCAGCGCCACCTATCGGGCCCAGTTGTCAATCTAAACCATCCAGGAACCACTCAAATACACAAAAAATAAATAAATAAAATAAAAAAAATCGGTGCAATCGTTTAGGCAGTTTTTAATTTCGGATTTCACGTAAACCTCCAATTCCAATTGTCGGAATTCGCTCGTTTTTGGACAATGCCTACCTCGGTTTATTTTAATAGGTTACACTGAGTTTCGTTGTGAAACATCGAAAAATGTGATCGCAGGAACGATTTTTCAACTTTCACTTCAGGTGAACTCTTACGCCTAATGGTTTTAGAGGGTCCAATTGTGAATCTAAACCATCGAGGGACCCAATCAGACACACACAAAACATTTAATCAAAATTGGTCCAGTCGTTTAGGAGGAGTTCAGCCAGCGAAGAATGTATGTGTGTGTGTATATATATATATATAAAGATATACTGTAGATTGCTGATTTATTGTTAATTTTTTTATTTAATGAGCTGCCTAATAAAATGAATTGAATTCCAAATTACCGATATGTAACAATAACGGTTACCACTCGTCGGAACTTGCAGTAAGCCCCTATTTTGGACGTTTAAAAAGAATGAAGAACGTTTGTTATTTTTAATACTCTTAAACAACTTATATTATACAAAATACCATGATGCGATATTCCTAGAAAGCCCTTGGCCTATGATATTGTTACTGGCCTCATATCCACACATGCTTTTACGATCATTCAGTCAGTATAGGGGTGATATGTGGTCAGCATGTCGAGTCTACAACCATTATAACGGTTTTTTTTCAAACTAGAGCTGGTAATTAATTGTAGCTACCCAAATGTATCATCATGGTAATTGGGCACCGGTCCCATAGTGATCAAAATTTAATGAGAAAATTTCTCCCCCCAAGCACATGTTCCGACAAGGCATGTTTGCCTTAGATCACTTGACTATGGCACGAGACATAAACAACATGGTCTAGGGATTAAGTTCCTTTTCTATGGTCCCAAGAGTTGCGGGTTCGAACACGAACAGAGCCGATATTTCTTTTGGGAAGGAAAATCCGGGGGAAGTCCTCCGGGAGGGACTTTAAACCGTGAGTCCTAAGTCTCAAGTCTGTTTATATTGGTAGAATACTAAAGAGCCTCAAGCATAAATTAGAGTCTCTGAGCAAAATGTAATCGTCCTTTCCCATCCAAGTAATACTTTAGTTGCCTACTTAGGTGCCTCTTTGAGGCGATGAGCTAACCACGAGTCACTCGCTGGAAATAAGTGTAACTAAATTAACTTGGTAAAATAACTCCCACATGGAGGTGTACGGATATAGACATACAGACACGAGGAAAATGTTAAAATGACCAAACATACGTAGTCTATATGCAGTACAGCGGCGCAAGATAACTTACTGGAATGAAAAGAGTGACTCCGTTGCATGGTTAGTAAGATTACCGGACCTCACGTCTCTCGATCGTTTTTCTACGGCGCGGCATCAGATTAACTAATTGATGTATTTAACCTTAGTTAGGTATGTAAGAAGTACTGGTTGTCAGAGTCCCATTTCCTTATATTGAGCAGATCTTACCTATAGCTAAAATTATTTCAACAAATCTCATGACACCTAGTTAATTATTCGTGGCACGCAACATTCAATTTTTTCTTCAGGAAAATGCCAATATGAATTATAATTGAACTCCTTTACAACTCTTTTTTTTTCGATTTATTTATTTTACGCCTCTGTAAGACACTGTATGTACCATATAATTATATTGTTCTTTCAATGCCCGTTATTTCATATTGGAGGACGACGCCAAAGCCTTTCTCCCTCCCTCCCCTCCCTCCCCCTCCCCTCTCTCTCTCCCTCTCTCTCTCTCTCTCTCTCTCTCTCTCTCTCTCTCTCTCTCTCTCTCTCTCTCTCTCTCAATCTGTCACACAAACACACTCACACGAGTATATGCAAATTCTTGCTTTTATTAATATATGATACATTACCTCAATAAAAGTCCGTCACGCAGGAACTGCGTAAAATAAGCGAATTGCTTAGCAAGACAAATATCTCGTCCCATTTTGCTGATTTACGGAACATAAGTATATATTTACTTTGTTAAATTGGGAAAATTCAATTTCTGATATACCAGCTTATTTAAAAGTGTCGGACTGCAGTGAAAACAAATCGTGCATTACCGTAAGTTATTATCTATTTGCTTATTATTATATAATCTGACAAAAAATTAAATATCTGCCGATTCATTTTTCCATTACTCTATTAAAATTACTAAATAAATTAAACCTAATGTATGTTGCCAATATAAGGGTTAATTACATTGTCAGGTATACATTGCGACTAACCAACGTGACGGTTGCTAGATTCAATTTTTAATTTCGGGTTTCAGGTAAACCCCCACTTCTAAGGTCAGATTTCGCTAATTGTTTGATAATGCCCTTCTCGTTTATTTTAATAGCATGTACTGAGTTTCGTTATGAAACTATAATTGCGATCGCTAGAGAGCTTTTAATGTTTCATTTCAGTGAACTCCTACACCTAATGGTCCGATTTTGCTGGTTAACGAACTCGATTTTATTTTATTTTTTTAATTGATTATTGTATGCCAAGTTTGTTTTCGATGAAACTAAAATTATATATATATATATATGTGTGTGTGTGTGTGTGTGTGTGTGTGTGTGTGTTTGTATGTGTGTGTGTGTGTCCGCAGTCGTAATTTTAGTTTCATTGAAAACAAACTTGACATACAGTAATCAATTTGTGTGTGTGTGTTATAATGTAGATTTTTCGCGGATATACGTAAGATTAACAAAAAAATCTTGGGGTTTCCGCGTCAAAGATTCAAGGTTGGGCTCTGGCCACTGGTTCCAATGTTTCAACATGATCCCACATGTCATTATCAAGAAATGATGAAGTCGAAACGTTGGAACCAGTGGCCAGAGTCCAACCTTGAACCTTTGACGCAGTAAACCCAAGAAACTTTTCTTAATTATATATATATATATATATATATATATATATATATATTATATGATAAGAAAAACAAATGCCTGGACGGGATTCGAACCCGGAACTCTGAGTCTGTACCTCAGCGTGTTATCCATTACACCACCAGGCGAATCCAATTCAAACACTTATTTTTCCTATGTATGTATTATATTATCTATTATATATATATATAGTGTGTGTGTGTGTTTAAATTTTGGTTGTGGCAATTTCCGGTGTCTACTAGATACAATCGGTGAATATTTGTAAAAAAAATCATAAACATTTTCATAAGAATAACCTCAATAGTTTGATTTCTACGGAATTAGCTAAACTTATTCTAAAGCCTAATATCGCAATTATTTAATTTACCTATTTAATAATGTAAAAAAAATATTACAGAAGAAAAAGAACGGGCCTTGTTATGACATGACTTGCAATTGGTTATACTGTCATTGTCTGGCGTTACGAAAATTCGTTTCTACCTTCTGTGGGGTATGATTCTCTTGAGGACAAAAACTGTGAAATGTTAAGTGTTACTTTAAACAATATTTAATCGTGTCTCACGTGACATCACGTAAAGTACGGTTTAAATTTCTTTTTACAACTCAAGAAATGTACAGTGCGTCCTACCCACGAGTGCTGCATGCTAAACAGATCAAATAAAAATCTGTTTAAATCAGAACAGTGCCCAAAGCTATGGTCTAGTAGTCACATCGAATCCAGTCAGGGCAGTTTATTGGATAAGGATTTTATTTTCGATTTTTTACTCACCTATAAGACAAACATCATCATGGACGAACAGTCCCCAAACACTGCCTGTTAGAAATAAATTATTAAAAATATAAAATTAGTACCTGATAAATCAGTCGTCCTCAACTAAAATAAAGTTCTGTTAGAAGACTTCGTCAAGTAGTATCGGTTGAAATGCAGAAGATGAAACATTGTTTTGAAAGGCCTTAATATTTTAACTACTTGACGAAGTTTTCTAACAGAACTTTATTTTAGTTGACGACTGATTTATCAGGTACTAATTTTATATTTAAAATATTTTATTACATATCCTCAACGGTGCTTTAAAATTAATTTTACAAGTATTAACTGTTAGTAGTAGTAGTAGTAGTAGTATATGTATGCCCTGTTACTCTTATTCAGAGCATAGGGCCTCAACAAAGCAGCTTCATCGCACTCTATTCCGCGCTAAAACCTTCATATTTCATAATTTATTTCCTTCCTTTCCAGCTTCCTTTTTTCACACTTCTTCTTCATGATATTCGTGGTTTTCTTCTTTTCCTCTGTCCCTAAGGATTCTAAAAATAGGGCTTGTCTCTCATTGGTGTTCTGATTTTTTCCTAAAAGTGTGTCCAATCCATTTCCATTCCTTCCTGAATGCCAATAGGTTCTTCAATCCATATATTTTTATTAGAAAGAACATTTGGCCAAACAAAAAGACGACGAATATATCTTTCTCAAATAGGCCTACCTGTTTGAGAAGTCCTGCATAAATATCACTTAGTCATTATATACATTATGATGTACGAGTGAATGGGGGTGTCTCAGAAATGGTATCTACAATAACGTAAAATCTCTTCTGTTATGGACCACATATATTATCTACAAACAGTAATCATAGGCAGCAGTATCTTCAGCGCATGGGTAGAACCCGCATCCCTCGTCAGATTTTAAATTACCATCCCAGAGAAAAGTGATATTTAGGAAGACCACTTAAATGATGGTATGAGACCCTAACAGGTTACGAAGTCTAATATATAACAACAGATTATTATCACCATCACCTCAATGACGAGGTTTGTAGCTGGCTATACATTATTTGATAAAAAAGAAGAAATGAAGACATTAGATCTGAATTTAAAATGCACAACATTGTAGAAATAATAAGAAGACATCAAGTCAGTTGGAGGGAGCTTATACAGCGTATGTCAGAAACATCAATTACCAGAACAATGTCTGTTATTATTGTTAGTCTATTATTATTATTATTATTATTATTATTATTATTATTATTATTATTATTATTATTATTATTATTATTATTATTATTATACTATAAAATATATAATATATTATTATTGTTTTTATTACTGCTTCTATTAACAATGAAGATTAAGGACATTATTAAAAAATAGAAATGTTATATTTACAGCTTAGATTCGACGTTTGAATCCCAAAATTTTCACTAGATACTTAATTTAAAAAGTAAGAAATTCTTAAAATCACATTTGCAGAAATTGATTGTTACCTTTTTAATGAGGAAGCTGTTCAATTAATACAGTATAGGAAATATCCACGTGCATAGTAAGGTTAAGGGATTGTTTAATCACAGATAATGCGTGACTGACTATAGAAACACTTACCAATAGTTTTATTTTTCCTCATCTCGGGTCTGTCTGAACCTCGCAGTATACCTCTTTACGTTCCTTTTCTTGTGCTAGGAAATATAATGTGATGTTGATTGTCGGGGATATGTTTAGAGAAACAACTTAGTTTTATATTCATAAGTGCTGAAGTTATGTTTATCGATGCTACAGTTTCCGAGATTTTGTAACTTTTCAAAAATTAAAATATGTTTTTTTTTTTTTTTTTGCGATGAAGCGTTTTGCATGTTATACAAGAAGAGAATGATTAGATGAAGCAATTTGGTATAAAATAAAATTTTATTACCAAATAGATATGTTTCCATATTAGTAAGTCTATCTACATATACCCGTACTTCCCCACGTGGAACATGGGTGTTCCCTTGCTGGAGTTACTTAAACAAGTTAACTTAGTTACTTTTATTTCCCTATAGATGTTAGCAAGTGACATCTAATGCCTTCACTTTTTTTTATCAAATAATGTATAGCCACTTACAAACTTCAGATACCCGTATGATGATGATAACAGACAATAACCTTTGTGACTTGTTCGGGTCTCATATCATCATTTAAGTGGTCTTCCTAAATATAACTTTTTTGTTCAGAGGCTTGAGTCGGGACTCATGGCTTACGTGTGAATGGTAAACTCTGGAGACAGGGAGCTGAAAGAGCCTGGCAGTAACACATCTGCTGTTAAATAATAATCTGTTCAGTATTGTTTGCCGGAACCTACAGGTTATAGGATAGAAATTCTAAATAATGCTGTTGAAAAAATGTGTTATGTAATGTTTTTATCAAAGTGGAAATTTAACGTGAAGGGCAAAACTTACAGCTAGTTACGTAATGTTGAGGGAAAATTGGTAACCGCGGAATGGAATGTGTTTCTGCGCGGAAAGCATGAACGCTGCGCTCCGCAGAACACATTTCAGGTTCAGTGCTACGCTGGATTTAAGGAAGGGAGATGGATAAGATGATAATAAGTAGGAAGATTTTTAAATTAATAACTCCAATGGACTACTCTCATGTTCCAACTGGACATTCTGACAGTTTGCAAGCGTGGCCTTGCGTTTGGAGGTGAGCAACTTTCATGCTCTCGATATCCGTGGGCCACTTCCTGCAGACACAGCCCTAAAACTGCCTCCGTATGCAGCTAAATGTGAACCTCAATAAATATACATATTATACGCCAATCCATAATTATATGCATACAGCATTTCCAAGCTTCTTCGTTTCTAATATGAACATTGTAAGCTGCGTGAAACAGTTTTTTCGAATTGCTCCAACGTCTACGAATTTATGGTCCACGCACCCCAAGGGGTCCGTGGGGGTAAAGAAGGGCCCACGAAGAAAATCGAATTAAAATTTGAAATGTTGTATTTCTAAAAAAAAACTTTATCTCAGACAATACGATTTCTTAAATTTTGTCTCAAAACTGTACTCAGAAGTTGCAACTCTGTGATTGACACACGTGGATATGAGGCCAGCAGCCGCCTGATGAGTAAATGTCATAATCCTGTTATGTTAATGGATAGAGTGACTTGCCTTATTCCTGAGTCTCGCCTATTAGACTTTACACCCCGCATTTATCTACTGAGTTTCCCCACTAGGTTTTATAAATGGTCTCCCGAACACGGACGCGGAAATTATACACAAAATAATAAAGTGGCTACGTCATCTGTGCGCCAACTTTCCAACTTTAATGATCGGCTTTATAGTCTTGTTAGCTAGATTTCATTGAAATTAAATAAGGAGATAAAGATAGACCGCGAAAAATTTGCAAGTCGATAGACTTATTTCTTATTTTCTGATTGAGAAAAATCACGACAAATTCTAACCTTCGTTTTCCGGAATTTGAAATCGATTATTCCTATATGTAAATTCTTCAAGGAAAAGAAAAATGCCTCACTTGGTCAGTACATTGAGATGCTTATAACACAAAAATATTCCATTTCATTAACGCAGTTTAACCTCTCGACGTGTCACATGCCACCCGGGCCTTACAGTGACACGACCTGTCAGAAGAGGTATTTTAACTATGGATCATATATATACTTTTTTGACCACATAATGCCATGGAGAATCTCCCAGACTGACAGACCAGCTCAATGTCAGGGCCTCCTCCTGGCAACACAACATTAAGACGAAAACACACACATACACACATCCATACTAAACATATACAAATATGACTCAACAAAATATTCTAGAATTCACTGAGTAACGAATTAATTCAAAATCAGACTAGAACATGCATGAAAACGTTTTTAGCGAATTCTGAAGAAATAAAGCTATTGAGATTGTGCTCATGAAAATATATTTGAAAAGTGTTTACAGTTCTTCCCGAAAATTATCATAACCCCTATATATATATATATATATATATATATATATATATAAATTTTTTTTTGACATTTGGCAATGAAGGCAAATATGATATGAAAAGAAAAAAGAATGCTTGAGTCGGGATTTGAACTCTAGTCTCTAAAGTCTGTACCTTTAGCGCTCTAACCAACTGAGCTACCCATGAATTCCAAGACAAACATACAATTTTCTTATACATGTAGTATTCTCAATTCACACAAGAGGCAGCGGAAATATCATTCAACTGCCATCTAGCGGCTAACCTAACAGTTAAGCAAATTATTAAAGAGAATATTTACTTTATAGCAGTAACGCTTGTATATATAGATATTATAAATATATACTACATATATAAGAAAATTGTATGTTTGTCTTGGAATTCTTGGGTAGCTCAGTTGGTTAGAGCGCTAAAGGTACAGACTTTAGAGACTCGAGTTCAAATCCCGACTCAAGCATTCTTTTTTCTTTTCATATCATATATATATATATATATGTGTGTGTGTGTGTGTGTGTGTGTGTGTGTGTGTATGTATGTGTATGCCCGTTAACGGTCTAGAAGTCGCAATGTTTTGTTTTATCAGAACCAAACATGGCATATAGCAATCAATTAAAAAAAGTATGGTCATGTTCGTTAACTAGTAAAATCGATCCAGGAGGTGTAGGAGTTCACATGAAACTAAATTCGCGAATATTTAAGACAAGACACATCATTCTCTCATTCATTCACATTAAACAGGCGAATATGATATGGATGATTGAAATGGGATGATCGTATTCGTGGAATAATTGGGCCTTGAAGTTTTTTCCACATTTGTCTTACATATGAGGGGGGAAAAAAAAAACGATAAAACCTCGCCCAGGAAACTTGTTCCGATCGGGGATTAAATACGGCCACTAGACCACAGCAGTCGACCCTATTTTTAAAATATAATTTTTATTTTTATTTTAAACCGCTATGTTCTCGGTGTAGCGTTGCGTCTTTATGCAGAGGGCCGGGTTCAATCCCCGGTTGGGACAGATTTTCCTGGATCATTGTTTTATTCGGAATTTTTCCTCACATATAAGACAAATGCCAGGAATCTTTAAGTCCCGAACATATTCTGGCCATCTTAATCACCGTTATGATATCTCCACGTACAGTATGAACGTGTGAGTGAATTTGTTTGGTCTTAATGTTGTGTTTTCTCAGAGGAAGCTCTGAATTGATATCATCACTCATTCAAGTAAGCCCTTGATATCCTTGTGAGGTCAAAAATGCATCTAAAGTGTAATCTAAAGTTTAAAATCCTTCCCTCGAAGGTCTTTTCACCCTAAGACCGGGTAACGTGGGGCATGAAAAAGTACCTGTAAGGTAAGAGGTTAAACTGCGATGGAGAAAGTTTTTTTTATGGTCACAGGGAATTAGCTAAGTATGAAATTGCAAATTTTTAGGGAAGCATTTTTTAAAAATAGAACATAGCATTATTTTACAAGATATGAAGAAATTCACATCTTTATAATTAGAAATTATTAGAGTTCTAAATAAATTATCAACTTCCTCACAACACAAACTGTTTCGGAGATGATCACAATACATTAAAAAAAAAATTTGGTCACTTTTTCTTTTTGACTTAACAGTTTATTCTCTCTAGTCACAAGTAAAATGTCTCATTGCATTTAGCGACATTTAAATTTTATTCTTTTAAATTCAGAAAATGATTAATTAAACTAAAACAAAAACTAAACAAACAATAAGCACATGTGAAATGAAGATCTTAAGAACTATTCAGTGGAAAACATTATTTGATAAAATACACAACACAGAAATTAGGGACAAATATCATATTCAAGACATAACCAAATTTGTTATACATAGACGAAAATATTGGAAGGGTCATATAGAAAGAATGGAAGACAACCGACTTGCAAAAAGAGCTAAAGAAGATAGACCAATGGACGGGAGAAGAACAAGAGACGGATAGACAGTAAATGCACATCCAATACGTCTTCCTCCGAGGAGTGATTTTGGAAATCCTACAAAGTATGATTAAGAAGAAGAAGAAGAAGAAGAAGATTAATTAATTCTTCTTCTTTATCTCAGTTTAACGTCTCATCCTACATATGCCGAAGTCACCGGGCCTTATAGAAGCACAACCTGTCGGGAGACGGATTTTAAACTATGTATCACACATATATTTTTTAACCACGCAAGGACATGGAGGCATCTCCGAATGAGTGACCAGTTCAATGTCAAGGCCTCCTCCAAGACAGTATACCTAAAACAGAAGACGAAACACACCAGTCACATACACATTCATACTAAAATGGTGAATATGAGAATGATTATGGTGTTGAGATGATGTTTGGAGGAAAGTTTAAGACTCTTAAATTTTCCTGACATTTATCTTGCAAGTGAGGAAAAACCCCGAAAAAAACACTCAGGAAACTTGTCCCGATCGGAGATCGAACCCGGGCCCTCTGGGTACAAGGCAATGACGCTATCCCGAAACTACAGCGATGGATTTAATTAACGCTTAGTCCAACACCCCAATGAAGATCTGAAGGCATCCCAAACCCTATTTTATTTTTGTACTGGATTATAAACATTAAATGTAATAATTCGAACAACTGATAACCTAGATTTTCCCCCCAAGACCGTGGGATTGCGTGTCTCCAACTCTTCTAATAATGAGGTAAATTTATTTATTTTTTCCATTTACACTCTGATAAGAAGTTACATCACACAATGAGAAACAATCAGTTTCTGTTTTAGCATGCAATGCAGTCTATCTCTCCGCGAAATCCATCTTTTCTCAAGACCACTTTTTGTTAACTGACTATAAGTAAAAAAAATCTGTTTCCAATCACAAAACAAAATCCGGTTGCAACAAACAGGAAAAAAAAAAAAATTGAATTCAGTCACTTGAAAGTGAAAATATTCACGATTTAAACACGTTATTTGGTATAAAGCGTAATAACATTATAAAATTTATTTTACATTTTGCTTTTATATTTCATTAATAATTATTATAAAACCTTTTTTTTCTTCAAACAATTGATTAAAATGTAAAATAATGCATTGAAATAAAAGGAATTTCCTGCCAAACAAAACTGACACCCACCCATTTACATCATCTTTATTGTTATGTCTAGTAGTCGAAAAATAAGATAAGTCTAGTAGTCTCGATCGGCAAGATAAGTGGCACGTTTGGGGCATGAAAGAAGGCATGGTAACTTCTTGGGGGAAAACTACGGGGAAAACGCTCATACGTAGGCAAGGAATGAGGCGTGAGAATAACATTAGCCATGATTTGAGGGGAGTTAATTATTCAGGGGATAATTGGAAAACAATAAATTAGGATAGGAATGTATGGAGAGTATATATCCGGAAATGGAACTCTAGGTTCTATAGTAACATTGAGTTAATTAGTAGCTAAAATTATAAATTTCATTTACATAATACCTTAACAATCTCGGGGTAGCATATCCGTTTCTGAATCCGAAATTCATGAATTTTCACGGAATTTTTGGGGTGAATTCGAGAAAATTATTAACATCTTTTGAAAAATTTAAAACAAAGTCCCATGACAATATGTTTTGCATATCCAAGAACTCGGATAGATAAACATGTACCTATGCTCAAATTTCTATATGTGCTAATTCACACTCTGATCCCGCGGTAAGTAGTCTATTCCAGTATAAACTCAAGAAACAAATATAAAAAAATAACAAAATAAGTTCTCACTGTTGTAGAACTTAATGGACGGAAAGTTGAAACCTTCTCTCACCTACATTTCTCTATAGCAAAGAAATTCATTAGCATGCTCTTCTTTGGTTAGAAATTTGCCGGTTCAAACCCAGCTAGAGTCGATGGATTTTTAAGAGTTTAAAACTCCTGAATATGACATCCTTCAGAAGAGAAATAAAGCCGTGACGCAGATTTGGTGCACGTAACAGAAACTCAAGCTTGAAATAAGAGTTCTCTGTGGAAAATATGTCGGCCTTTCACGTCCAATTATGAAATTCGACGGTAATATCCTAAGTTGTTAAAGAGCTCCGTTAAATAAAAATATAGCCCCTATTTTGAGTAATCCATGATATATCATTTCACGACCAGCCTCGTGGGCTAGTGGTTAGCGTTTCTGACTATTGTTCATGAGGTCCAGGGTTCGATTCCCGGTCAAACCATTGGAATTTTTCCTTAAAGGGAATTATTCCTGTGGTTGCCAAATGGTCTGGAATTTAGGTTTAGGTTAAGAACTCTCCTGGTGCTTCATCATCATTTTTATCACCCATCATATAATCGGGGTAACGTAATCCGCTTTCTAGGCGTCCCAACCTCAGACGTGGGTTACAATTAAGCTAGGAGGGAACACCAGAAATGTCGAAATGACAACCCGGGACACTGAATAAAAATAATATTTTTACAATAACTGCATTTTCTATCTCCATTGTAATATTTTTCTTCCCGTTGACGACATAAAGCACGAATTCCATCTATGTTTCCGTACAATATGTAATGAATATAGTTCGTACTGACCATTATTATTGTTTTATTTAATGACGTTCTTTAACAGCTAAGGCCATTAGCATCACAATTCGAATCTGAGCGTGAAAGGACTTACAAATGTTACTAAGAGGCCTCATTTTTCAAACTTAAGGTTATTTTATGTGCCGAAAATCTGCAACTTGGTACTCACGGCTTCAGTTCCCTTCTGAAGAAATCACATATTCAGGATTTTTATGTCCTTAAAAATCCATCGATCGGATTTAAATCCGAGAATCTTGGAACCAGAGACGAGCGTAGCAACCGCTAGACCACCAGAACCGAGGATACTGACCGAAATCTCGCTTTCTGAAGAGTAAAAATAAAAAATTGAGGATTTAGATTTCCATCAATTCGAAAATATTTTTCAAGAACACTTGTTCCATGCTTTAGCCAGGTATTCTACTCACCATTGTTGGCGTAGAGCTACGAGATATGCGCTGGTTCAAGTTTCCTTGGGGGAAGAAATTTTCTCATGGAATTTCGGCCAGTATGACACCAGTGACTAACCAGCATCGTGAGGAATTTGGATAGCTAGAAGACATTGTAACTCAGATTGAGAGAACCTTCTAAAATGGCTTAGGGGTCAGTCATGCTGATTACATGTCACCCCTTTACCTGCTAGATGACCCTTTAGGTTGTAAATGGCATATGTGGTTCTGAGGACAGAAACCGGCTAGTAGAACAAGAGTTTTCTAAGCCCTACGCGCCATGGAATTGTTTTCAGTTAACTCACCATCAAATATTTAGTTATAATTATTAATTTGATAAGTTCGAATTCAGTAGTGGAATAATATCAGCAGTGTGTACTTAGTTACGTTATATATAGGCTAGTTAGTGTAAATGAAGAGTTAGGCCTACAACACAGCTCTACTACGGGAATACACGAAAGAGAACTTGGGGTGTGTTTTTTTTTTTTTTGCGAGAGGCACAGTTCAACCTCATTCTGAAGGAATGTGGAGGTATTGAGATTGTTCTCATGCCAATATTTTTGTAATTTTTTTAGAGATCTTCACCGATCCTATCTAGTAAACGCCGAAAATGACCATGAAAAAATATAGGCCTATATAAAGTTGTATCTGTAGGCCTATGCGTGTATGTGTGTCCATTAATGCTCTAGCGCTCGAAATTTTTGTTTTATCAGAACCAAACTTGGCATATAGTAGTCAATTAAAATATAATTTTGGGTTCGTTAAATTGCTAAAACTGAAACTAAATTTTAAAAATCGCTCTAGCGGTCGCAATTTTGAATATTCCGTAATGAAACTCAGTATACGCTATTAAAATGGAACCCGAAATAAAAAAAAAGGCTCTTTTGTTTTAATTACGGTCAGCCAAGTTTAAATAGCTGGAATCATAAATTGAATTTCTCCAATCTAACAAATGCGGCACGGCGTGTCGTAGTTGGTTAAGGGAATACGCTACAAGCCGAAAGGTCTAGGGTTTTAGTCTCGGTCGTGTCAGGATTTTTAAATTGAACCAAACTTTCTGGCAGCACCATGGCCCTGGTGTCGACTCAGCCTCTAACGGAAATGAATACCAGGCGCTTGTTCTGCGTGTAAAGGCGGCGTCACACACGACAGACAACGCGGCTGACATCAAGTGTCAATTGTTTAGGATAGTGGGAACCTTAACCTCCTACTACCCCAAGGGCCTCCTAAGGCCTGTAGTGGAATTACTTTACCTTCACCTCATTAACTTAACTAAATAAATATTAATTATGTAAATCAGCAACATTGGGACTTTCTGAGGAATTCGCTTAGTTTACGCAGTTCCTGCGTGACAGATTTTCTTAGTTAAGCTACTGGTTGTTAAATTATACCTGTTGAGAAAAGGATGAACTTCTATGTGGTGTGTGGGAGGGATCTCGTTAACTCTAGCCAATCTTCAGTTTTATTTAATGTATTGTACATTGTAACGCGAGACCGCAGCCTTACTTTCCATTCAAGGAAGATATACTTTCGAATTTTCAATTGCTCTCTGCTGGAATCGAATCCGCAAGCCTCTATAGTAGACATGCTACAAAGAATGACCTTGTCTGCCTCACCTATTTCACCTCTGCGTGTTCGATTAAAAGTGTTAGAATGGGGCATTTTTTATTTGCATGACGGCAATGAATTACGTAAACCTCACTTTTGTCTGAAGGATGGTTGAATGGAATAGCGTTGTGACGAAATTGAACCGGATAGATAAAGTTTACATTATTTAATTTCTACTTTACCATCGTTGGAAATCTTCGAAAAATAATTCAATGACTACGTAAACTTATATTCAAAATCGGCTTCCTATATATTAAATGATTATTTTATCACTTTGTTTAATAATGATGTAATCAACTTTCAAAATTCAGAATCGAAAATAAGAAGAAAGTTAATTATATGAGAATTGAAATATCTCTTCAATTTTCTCACATTTGTTTTGAACTTTAGAGATCAAATTTATTCCAACACGAGTACATAAATAAAAGAAACATGAACACCAGATAAATTAGTCGTTAGTGGCTGAATATCTTTGGTGCTACTCAACTTCCAACATTGCCTAATTTCAATCAATCCATATGTTATTTTTTTTCCAGGAAAGGATAGTTGTCAAATTATGTTTTATAGCAGGAAAACATACCATGTAGCAATTAAAAGAAAACACTTCTTTCAGAACTGCATTACCGAAATTGTAGTGGAAACGCACTGGTATTAAATTTAGTAAATTTGGATTATATATATACATATAAATGAATGTTTGTACTTTACATATTTCTAAACTGCTCAAACGATTTTCATGATAATTTGTTCATTCAGCTTCTTAAGTTTAGCCGCTATCAATAATGCTCTAAAACATTCACCTGAAACGAAAAATAAAAAAATATTTCTAGCGATCGCAATTTTTTATGTTTTGTAACGAAACTATGCAGTTAAAATAAACCGAGATAGATTTTTGCCAAAAATCATCGAAATCCGACCATTATAAATGGAGATGTTCCTGAAATCCGAAATTAAAAATGTATTCTAGCACCCACCATATTTGATTCGTCGCTATATACATATTTGTACATACATTTTTTTAGGTTCGGCTAGTGTTTAGCTATTTTCTGAAACCATTAGGTGTAAGAGTTCACCTGAAACGAAATAAATATCCGGGCAAAGCCGGGTAATAATCAGCTAGTCAAAAATAAATAATACTCTTTTACATCTTCAATTTTCTTTAGTAACCTATACTTTAAAATTATAATAGATGGAGAAGAAATATAAGATCATTCTAAATACGTATCTCAACTTTAAAGTTCGTGTACTATTAAGTCTGTCTAGGTAAATTAGCATACAACACGATTATCTCTTGCAACAAAATTAAATATATATATATAAAGTAAAGGTAAAGTGATCCCACTACAGGCCTCAGGAGGCCCTTATGGTAGCAGGAGGTTAAGGCTCCCACATTTTCTAGACAACCGGCACTTAATGTCAGCCGGGTTCACTCCTGCGTGACGGCCGCCTTTACTCCCTGAACAAGCGTCCGGTACTCATTTCCTTTAGAGGCTGAGTCGACCCCAGGACCATAGTACCGCCAGAGGGTTTGGATCTAGACTATATAATGTATTACGAATTTTAATGTGAACTTGTGAAGTCTTACATTCTCGCAACTTCTAGTTGAAATACAAAATTACGCCCTGCTTCCAACGCCAGACTGCAATAAGCTTGAAAGCGGTGAAGAAACCGTCTTTTTGTGTCCAATAAAACACAATTCTTGCCAGAAAAATAAAAATAATGAATATTTATAATTTTTTCCCCCTTTTTTTATTGCAGTATTCGCCTGTCGAGGTAAAAAATAGGAAACTGATTTCTGTGAAATGAAAGTCTCCAAATGTCAGCTTGAACAATATTATCACAACAAAAACTCCTTTCTTTAAGAACAACGTAGCTCAATATCAAAATACACACGACTTAAAACTGATTGATTCCTGTTCGTTAAAAAGTCTTTGAAACAAAATCAGATACAATTGGATAGAAAATAATTGCCTACCTCTAATTAAATATGATGCCGGCGAACACAAAAGTCTTGTCCTGCCTCAATAGAATAAAGCTCACACTTGTCACATATGGCAACTTTCACTGCAGATGTAGCACTCACCTCGCACTGGACCCAGCTCTACCAGAGTCTCAACTCTCACTGTACCGGACCAGAACGACTTCAACTTCTTATACTGCCCCACATTCCATTCACACCCAGCAGGCTCAACACCCCACATTATAAAATTTACTTATCTCGTCAAATTGCGATGATATTATTTGCAAATATTTCTGAATGATTTGGAAACTTCTTTCAAAAGAAAATAACATCATCTTAGTACTTCATGCCTATTTGAATTAAAACAAAGTTAATTGCAGTTCATCATCATCATCAATAACAATCAGAGATTAGTCCATTGGCCTGTTCTGCTTCAGAACACAAATTGGTCCCTCCATCGCTTCTTAAGTCGTCCTGGGTCTCTTCGCCCTGTGGGTCTGTAATTGAATAGCTTCAGAGGTAATCTATTGTTTGGCATTCTAAGGAGGTGTCCATGCCAATTATTTTGGTATATTTCGATGGTTTCAGTTATTGCTGGGGTGTTGAGAGCATGTGGTCATAAAGCGTAATAACACGCTAAAGGTCCTGCAGTTACTTACTACAAATATTACAAGTGATATTGATAACTGAAAAAAAAGGTTCAATGATTTTTTTACGGATCAAAATGCATTGCCAAAACAAAAGTAATCCGGAATATAAGTGCTAAGGAGATAATTATTATAGTCATTTCTACAGTTATGTAGTGATATAAATTGCATAAATGAATGTTTTAATAATAATAAGGTCAAGCAATTTGGAGTATTATAAAGTAATATAGTATATATATATATATTCTCGCGT
The DNA here is from genome assembly GCA_030220185.1 of Diploptera punctata. Classification (NCBI taxonomy): domain Eukaryota; kingdom Metazoa; phylum Arthropoda; class Insecta; order Blattodea; family Blaberidae; genus Diploptera; species Diploptera punctata. Next base: position 47,509 of record JASPKZ010002306.1, on the reverse strand, counting down.
AACTCAATCACTGGCAGACGATTACGTCACGGACACGATAGATTATAGTCTACTCATAACAATTTACACACAATTTACTGTAAACTTATTTCAGAACGTTGTCAACAGTTATGAAATTAGTTTATTTTCGATAAGAAAAACGTCATCAGCATGCTCTTAATTGTGTATATAATGTACGTGGTTTAGTTTTCAGAATTTCTCCTCAAGAAACGTATAAGAATTGACGAGAGTGACTTACAGACTTTTACTCACAACTGTGCTGTTTACTTGTACGTGCCGTATACTGCGCGTGGATATGAGTACTTGATATCAACTATGAATATCTCAATTGTACCTTATACAGGATGTCATTACAGGCTTTGAAGACTGTAGTGGGGACCAAGACGGTTATGTTTAGCACAGGAACTCGTCAATACTATTAAAATTCGTATCAAATTCCGTTGAGATGAAGTCATATGATGAAAGTTAAAAATTAAAATATACCTGTTGGTAGGTGCCGTCGTCCTCAACTTTATATACGATATTTTAACAAAGTTGAGGACGACGGCACCTACCAACAGGTATATTTTAATTTTTAACTTTCATCATAGGGACTAGTGTCCGGAAACGTGCCGTTTTCCCCCTACAGGCGCAGCAAAATACCCAACACACATTTAACTCTCACGCATTTTCATTGCCAAAGACCCTGTACGTTCTCAGATCTGAACCCGCTATACTATTACGTGTGCGATCACATGAAATCCCTGATTTACGAGATACCTGTAGCATCCTAGGAAGATCTACTGGCACGGGTTAGCTGCGGCGGATGTTGCAGGACCAAGGACTAGTGATCGTGTGTACCAGAACATGGTACGGAGGTACCGTATCTGTTTGACATAGCTGGTCGTCACATCGAGCCCTTCTTGTGGACCCAGACGATAAGCAGCAGGCGTCAGAAAGAACAACGTGTGTTGTGGTAGCAGGGAAACGGTACGTTTACCGGACATGACTTCCCTATGCACGTGATCGTCTTGGTCCTCACTACACGTCCTCAAAATCTGTAACAGGAATTTAGTTACACCCTGTATAGCTCGAAATCCCATACAATTTAAGTGGTCCAATTTGAATCTATGCATTTTTCGAACGTGTTAAGTATTCTTATATCTTGTGCATTTATGGCCCTAGTTTCTGACTCACCCCTAGAAGCTTTACGTTGTTCATCGTAATGGGGCTTGCGTGCTTAAATTACCCCGTGAGCTACGCCGGCGCGGCGGTAGCATTGCTGCCGGAAAGGTTAAAAATTCCGGACAGGTCAAGGGCGATAAGCCAGACTAAATGGTAAATCTTCGACGAAATAATGAAGGTAAAAATACAACAGTAAAAAAACGCGGACATAGAATCTACTGAATTAAAATTTCCGGAGATAAAATAATTCCAAATTCAGGATCAATAAAACTAAATTTATAATCACATCTAAAAACACATTATTAAAATTGGAATAGACGCTTAACATCAAATTGAGGAAAGTTTGAATACATGGCAGAATTCAAATACTTAGGAACAATAATTACAAATAGGAACGAGGCGCAGAAAAAAATTAAATATATGTTCAACTCTGGAAACGCACTACAGGGACTCTTGTCATTCCAATTCCACTCAGAAAATATTTAACAATATATATATATATATATATATATATAAACTGTTATTCTTCCAGTAATAATACATGGATGAGATATATCGTCTCTTACTTTAAGAGAGGAGAGAAGAATACGAATATTTGAGAATAAAGTGCTTAGGTAAATTTTTTGACCAAAGAGATGCGATGAGACGGCTGAATGGTAAGGTCTAGACAAGTTGAGCTTCATGGTTTTTATGGGAAATGGGACATAACAAGAACAGTTACAGTAAGTCTTGTAATTTGCGATGGGCAGGACATGGGGCTAAAATGGAGATGAAGTAGGTCCGGACCCGGAGATGAAGGGCGAGAATGTTTAAGCACTTATGCCATGATATTTGTCAATATTATTACAACAAGTTGTTTCCAAGGAAGAGGACAGATTCAATCTTATAAAATAGTCGTTAAGAAATGTTTCTACGAAAAAAGAAGCTTGAGGAAAATACGATATAAATTAATGTGAACTATTTTAGGTTTAGACTCAGTTGAGCCTGTTCCTATATCGCAAGATATTTTTGATTTATCCAGCATTGCTTAGGTCTTCCTCTGCTTCTGTTTAGTTTAGGTTGATATTCAAATGCCTGCTTTGACTAACGATTTGAATTCATTCTGTGGAAGTGATTTAATCAATTATTTTGATATGTTTGGATATTTTATACTATATTTTGAACTTTTAATCGTTCACGAATGTCAACATTTTTCTTTTAACTCTATCTAATTAGACCTAAAAGAGGACGTACTAATCTCATCTCTGCAGCTTGTAATTTGGTCTTGAATTCAAAACCCAGTTTTCTTTGCTGTATTTTAGGAAGACGAATTACTGTTAACATAAAGGAGTATTTGGATTAATTTAATGAAAATGTACATATTTCGGAAAACGCACGCCGTAGCGTAGTGGTTAAGGCACTGAGCTACAAGCCGGAGGGTCGAGGGTTCAAGTCCCGTTGGGGTCAGGATTTTTTTAAGCTGACCCAAACCCTCTGGCGGCACTATGACCCTGTGGTCGACTCAGCCTCTGACGGAAATGAGTACAGACGCTTGTTCTGGGGGTAAAGGCGGCCGTCACGCAGGGCTGACAACCCGGCTGACATAAAGTGCCGAAAGGGCCTCCGGGTCTGTTGTGGGATCACTTTACTTCTATAAATTCATCAGTAATATCGCTCGTTTATGATCCTTTTTACGTCGTCTCTTCTCGTCTCCTCATAAGAATCTAGACGCACAACGGATGTTTCCAAATTGTAAGTTAGAGTTTACTGAGTTTAGTTGAAATTAGTCCAGCTGCTCTATAGTTATCGTTGTTGATCAATTTTCCATTTTTAATTTCCTAGAGTTGATAGCGATATTTTACTCCTTACAATCACTTTTTTTTAGTCGGCCGCGGTGGACTAGTGGTTATGCTCCTTGCCTCTGGTCCCGAGGGTCGCGGGTTCAAACCCGGCCGGGGTCGATGGGTTTTTTAGAATGTAAAAATCCGAAAAAGTCCTCCGGGAGGGACTTTAAGCCATGGGTCCCGAGTCTGAATATTTTCAGGTTCGTAAAAGATCCGTAAGCCTGAATGAAAAGTCCCTAACCAAAATTTTCCGAATTTTCCCGTCCTAGTACTATCTTGGTTTCCTAGATGTCAGTATGAAGCGGAACGCTGCCCACGGGCCACTCAAATGATATCTATACGAAAACAAGTGTAACTAAGTTAGTATGGTTCAAATTCTACCCTGTAGGAGGAGAGCGCCTAAATCTCTGTTTAGGGAAACATGGGCTTACAAGAAGAAGATACAATCACTTTTTTTCAGATTGTTATGAATATGTATACCTTATTTGGATGAAATGCTTCATGCGTCCGAGAGTTATCCTGATAAATAAATAAATAAATATATATATATATATCCATCCATCCATAGTAATTCTGCCTGAAGGCAGGTCCTTCACTGCAATCATAGCATTTTCATGCTGTGCTTGCAGCTTTACTAGGGAATTGTGTAGGTGTGGTAGCTTCCCGTTGCTTTCCACACCGGTGAAGGATGATGATGATGATAATGGCAATGTTAAGGATGATGATGATGGTGATGGCCATATGATTTCGGGGACCGTTTGGGCCTTGAAGTTTTCCTGATATTTGTCTTACAGGTGAGGAAAAACCCCGATGAAAACCTCACCCAGAAAAACTGCCCCGACCGGGGATCGAACCCGGGCCCGCTGCGTGACAAGGCAGCACGCTGCCTCGAGACCACAGCGGTGGACTACATATATATTTGTTTTTCAGCATTATGTTTTTTACAATGTATGAGGAACTGGCCCACAGCATCAACCCCCAACCTGGAGAACCAGAGACTTTTTCTGGAGTTCACCATAATCAGTTGCTTTCACTGCACCTAAGAGTCTGATAAAATTTTATATTTTGGTTGAGGATACATGTGTAAATAACAGAAACAATCCTGAAATAAAAAAATAAAAAATACATATCGTCATGAACAAATACTTTTTGCCCATGTTGCCTGTGATAGTAAATCTAATGAAGATGGTCTTGATAATTCTACCGATTTTTTGGTCTTCCTTGGTCCCTATGTCCAGTTGGAGTATATTAGAATGCCAATTTTGGAAGTGTGTTTCTTTCCATTCTTCTCATATATATATATATATATATATATATATAAATAACCACGTTGTGTTGATAATGGTATTGCTGGTATCCCAAGGACCCCGTTTCACTACCATAGAAATTTTAGCGAATTCTCATTAATATTTTTTTTTGTAAAAAACTATACAAATCTTCATCGATTCTACTTAGCAAACAGCGAAAACTACCATGATACAAATGTTTAAGATTAGTCTGTGCTCGTTATACGCACATCCCCACGCGGAAACATGGGTGCTCCCTAATTTATTAATGCTTATTTCCCTAAAAATGTTAGCGAGTGACTTATTGTTAAAACATCGCCTCAGAGACATCTATTAGGAAACTACGGTATTACTTCGATGGGAAAGGCCGATTAAATTTTGCTCACAGGCACTAATTACCTTTTACGAGACAAAAAAAAACTTCTGATACGAGACTCGTGGCTTAAAGTCCCTGCCGGAGGAGTTATGCCTTATGTCTTTCCATCCTAAAAAGTTCCATCGACTACGGCTGGGTTTGAATCCACGGCCCTCGGGACCAGAATCACCCAGACCGATAAAAAAATAGCGTGTAAGCTTATATAGGGCCTATACATAAATATATCTCTGTGTGTGTCTGTACAATAGTTTTCGAAACAAAACTCGGGCATGCAGCAATCAATTAAGAAAATTATGGTCGAATTCATTAACCAGCAAAATCGGACAATTAGCAGTGGAGATTTTCGAAGCTAAAATTAAAAAAAAAAATTGCTCTAGCGGCCGAAATTTGATTTTTCAAAACAAAAGTTCATATATAGCATTAAAATAAAACAAGTTAGGTATTTTCCAAGAATCAGCTAAATCCTACATAGGCCTATATGAATGGTGGTTCACCTGAAAGCTGTAATTTAAAACTCGCTCTGACGACAGCACATTGATTGGATAGTAACGTATTAAGATACATATAACTTAATTAACAACATCAAGATGTATTCCACAAACCAGTGAAATTGGACCATTAATTCGACTTGCTGAGGAATTCGCCTAGTTTACGCAGTTCCTGCGTGACGGATATTTTTATGTGAGGCCAAACTGATTTTGAGAGTTATACATTTTTATTACATAAATTATCAAGTTAAAATAAATATACTTCCAAAATTGACATTCCAATATACTCCAACTGGACATAGGGACCAAGGAAGACCAAAACATCGGTGGAAAGATCAAGACGATCTTCGTTAGGGTTACCGTCCCAGACCACGTGGCTAAAACGGATGATGATGTTGAGTTATCTAGATAGTATCAACTTAATTTACATTTTTTACAAAACAAATTGAGGAAGGTTGATTGTTTATCATTCATAATACAGTAGATTTTATTACATTTTTATAGTGTTAGTTCCTAATCTTGTCCTGCGCCGTAGCCGAGTGGTTAAGGCAAGAAGCATTGGTGCTATGGGGCTTGCGCTGGTTCGAGTCCTCATTAGGGAAGAAAATTTCTCATGGAATTTCGGCTAGTATGGGACCGGTGCCCACCCAGGATCGTGATGCATTTTGGGTAGCTGCAATAAGTAGCGACTCCAGGTTAAGAAGATCAGCTATAACGTCTGGGGGGGGGCGACATGCCAACTACATGTCACTCATAAACTGGTTAGATGATCATCTACCTCTGATTAACACATGTGGATGTGAGGCCGGCGGCCGGCTGGTAGGCCAAGGGCCTTCTAGGCCTGTCACGCTTGGAGTTTTAAAGGAGTTCCTAATCTTAACAGATAGAAATATTATTAAAACATGAGGATGAAACTTAAGCATGTAACATCATGTTAAATTCATTCTCATCGATTCTGATAGAGTGACAAGAAATTAAACACTTTTTGTATCATCTTGGGATACAAATGGATTCAAGCAATTATCGCCATCCATCCGCCTAGTGTGGAACCCGAAGCTCAAAAAGCGAAGGAGATGGCATTGAAACGCACGCGTAAATAATTGATTACCCGTTGAGAAAATTATTTAGAAAATTGCCAAATAGATTGTTAAACTAATTAACTAACTGGAATTATCGAACCCATAGGTTCATGGTCGCTCTCCATACATCCCTATCCTGGGCTAATGTTTTCAAATTATTCCCCGTATAATTTATCTCCTTGAAATTATGGTTATTGTTCTGCCTCATTCTTGACTTACCTAATGGGCGCTTTCCCTCTAGTTTTTTAACAAGGAGTTTTCGTGCCCCTCTTATTAACTTTTGTAGCACATGTCCTGCCCATTTCAGTCTCTGAGATTTAACTGTTCTTATTACATCTGGTTTCCCATAAATATCAAGTAGCTCACCGTTAATAGTCCTCTACTTTCACCTGTCTGTTCATCTCTCTTTGGTCCTGAAATTTTCCTAAGAACTTTATTCTTAACTACTCAATACATTTTTCCTCCATTAAAGTAAGAGTACATGTTTCGCATTCATATAACTAGGAAAATAAAAGTTTTATATATTTTCATTGTAACGTTTTTTGAGAGAAGTTAAGGTGACAAGCCTCTCAGTTATGAGTAAAGTTAAGCCTTTGTTTATTTTCTTTCTTCGCCTCATTCCTATTTGTAATTATATTTTTAGGTACTTTAATTCACCCACTTCCTCGAAATTTTTCTCATTTGTCATTTGCCTATTTCTATTATATAATGTAATGAATTTCTATAAATACGACCATACGTTTAGTTTTATTGATATTTACTTCCAGACCTAATTTTTAGTGTTAGAAATGGGTCCTTATATCCTGAAAATCTAGTTTATAAAGAAAGAAAGAAAGAAAGAAAGAAAGAAAGAAAGAAAGAAAGAAAGAAAGAAGAAAGAAAGAAAGAAAGAAAGAAAGAAAAAGTTATTCCTAATCTATAGAGATGTGCTGTTTTAATTATAGTTCTAATTGTAAATGCAAATATGTACTGTGTTTGAATGATTCCTATTGTTTATCTATCTTTTACTTTTGAGAACTAGTGTAGCAGAAGCAGGATACTCTAATGGATCATTTCTCTTGAAAAACCAGGACATCCACGTGGGAATGCACGGGCATGCCGGCGATGAAATGAAACTCATCTGACTCCATTCACCACTCTAATAATTGAAAGGAAAAGACACGCCCAATTTTAAAGGACTTTTTTTGTGACGCAATTTAATATTTATTTATACTTCAAGAATTAAAAAAAAAAAAGATTTTACGGAATTCGTAACACATTTTCAATCCTTGCAATGTATATAATTTTATTTCATATTATTTAGAATTTTCATTATTTTTAATAAATGAATATTAACATGTACTGTATATAATTCATCCAACAACTGAGACAGAGGGATACCTTTATGTTCGTAATGAACAAAACAAGAAGAGATACTGGATTGAAGTTTTATAAAACATTGGCAGTTCCTGTAATACAAGAAGATATACTGGATTGAAGTTTTATAAAACATTGGCAGTTCCTGTAATACAAGAAGATATACTGGATTGAAGTTTAATACAAGAAGAGATACTAGATTGAAGTTTTATAAAACATTGGCAGCTCCTGTAATTCAAGAAGAGATACTAGATTGAAGTTTTATAAAACATTGGCAGTTCCTGTAATTCAAGAAGAGATGCTAGATTGAAGTTTTATAAAACTTTGGCAGTTCCTGCATTACTTTATGGGAGTGAAACTTGGGTAATGACCAAAATAATTACAAAGTAGAATACAAATCGTAGAAATGAACTTCCTTAAAAGAACAAATGGCTGCACATGATTGGATTGGATAAAGAATGAAGATATAAGAACAGTGGTAAATATATAGACCTATCCATTGAGTTATAAAATCAAAGAATATAGAGATAAATGGTTTAGACATGTAGAAAGAATGGGTGTAACAAGATTACCAAAATCAGCATTTAACTAAAATGCCAAGAGGTTGAAGGAATGTAGGAAGGCCAGTGAAAAGATGGACAGAACAACTGTGAGGCGGAAGACGAAATTTCCTTAGCCCATGTAGTGATGATGATGCATTTACTCGAATGGAATACTAAGGTTATTACGACTGTTTCAAGATAACATTTAAATAAAAACGATGTATCCAAAATAGATAACCAATTAACCAACTCATTGACATTATCGAACTCTTAATTCCATGACCGCGAGGACATACCTCATCATATATCCTTATTCTGAGCTAATATTTTCCAATCATCCCCTGTATAATTTACCCCTCTGAAATCATGGTTAATGTTATTCTCCCACCCCATCCTTGGCCTAACTACTGGGCGCGTTTTCTCGAGTTTTTCTATAAGGAAGGTTCCAGGCCCCTCTTTCGTTCCCCATTCGTGCTACATGCCCTACCTATCGCCGTCTACGAGACTTATCTACTCTCATTACATCTGGCTTTTCATAAAGATCATGAAGCTCACTGTTATGCAGTTTTCTCCATTCATCTGTCTGTTCGATTCTTGCTACCTTCTCTAGGCCATATAACTTCCTGTAAAGCAATTAAATCAATGAGTGATTTATTTATTTAGCAGGTTTCACAACATTTTCCTGTACCCAGTTAATCTACTGTCATTCCAATCTCCATCATCCAATCCGTTTCTCTGCTCAAAACAATATCAATCCACTTTCTTTTTGACCGTCCTCTTCTTCTTTTACCAAGTGGCATTCATTTTAATAGTCTTCTTGGGAATCTGTCTTCTGTCATTCTTTTTACGTGATCATACCATTTTAATTTAAATCCACGATTGATGTCTGAACATGCATCTCTTGTTTAATTCCTCTGTTTATTATTTATCTCTTCTAGAAATTCCACCTGAACTCCTCCGAAAATCCATTTCTGCAAAATTTAATTTACTTATTGTTATCGATTTTAATATCCATGTTTGAGCACCGCATGTCATTGTACTCCTTATCATTATATTAAAAATGTTTGTTTTGTTTTAGAACTTATATGCTGATCCCATAAAACACCATTTAATTTTGCAAAATTCCCTTGTTTAACTTCTCATTAATTTCAGCATCATGACTTCCATCTGCACTAATTTTTGTCCCTAAATATACATATTCGTCACTTGTTTTTATTGTTCCACGTCCATCTTCTAAAATCAGATCTTTATCTCCTATTACCAAATTCTTCGTTTTGTCCAAATTTATCTTTAAACCCCATTTTTTCATAATCCTTCTTCAGTTTTTTTGTCCCAGGCGATAAGCCTGCTTAAGCCTTTCGGCAGCACTGCTACTACCGACATAGCCTTTGTTGGAATTCAACACATTTTTAATTTTTTCCGGTCTGTTCAATTGCTATTGTGATACGATGTCCTTAGTATTGGTCACTGTGATTAACAAATTTACGCAGCCAAAGTTGAAGTCTAGCATCATGAATGTTGTTCACTAAGTCAAGTAGACTAGCAGAACTACACTTATCTTGAGGTAATACAGTTTAATAGTATCTTGAAAGACGATGAAACAACCTGATCTAATAGAACAGGAGCGGCTGTTCGTAGCGAGGACAGGACTAAACTTGTATAACTTAAACTTTTATCAATCTTGTAGAACGTAGCGTAGATATAGCCAGACCAGCTCGTCGAGCGTCTATGTAGAACTTGAAACTTCAAAGTAACATTATAGCCTGCTCGGATGAAGCAGGACGGTCTGCTGGAAAATTAGCAGAACTCAATACAAATAGCCTGCTCACTAGGCGAAACAGGACGGTCTGCTCGTAGCGAGGAGCAGAACTCAACTTGAGAGGGAGCTCGACCATACAGCTTGAAGGTCATGATGATAATGATGAGAGTCCATGTAGAACTAGTAGAATTTGTATCTTCAAAGTAACATTATAGCCTGCTGTAATAAAGCAGGACGGTCTGCTGGAAAATTAGCAGAACTCAAAACAAATAGCCTGCTCACAAGGTGAAACAGGACGGTCTGCTCGTAGCGAGGAGCAGAACTCAACTTGAGAGAGAGAGCTCGACCATACAGCTTGAAGGTCATGACGATAATGATGAGAGTTCATGTTGTAGAACTAGTAGAATTTGTATCTTCAAAGTAGCATTATAGCCTGCTCTAATAAAGCAGGACGGTCTGCTGGAAAATTAGCAGAACTCAATACAAATAGCCTGCTCACTAGGTGAAACAGGACGGTCTGCTCGTAGCGAGGAGCAGAACTCAACTTGAGAGAGAGCTCGACCATGCAGCTTGAAGGTCATGACGATAATGATGAGAGTCCATGTAGAACTAGTAGAATTTGTATCTTCAAAGTAACATTATAGCCTGCTCTAATAAAGCAGGACGGTCTGCTGGAAAATTAGCAGAACTCAAAACAAATAACCTGCTCACAAGGTGAAACAGGACGGTCTGCTCGTAGCGAGGAGCAGAACTCAACTTGAGAGAGAGCTCGACCATACAGCTTGAAGGTCATGACGATAATGATGAGAGTCCATGTAGAATTAGTAGGATTTGTATCTTCAAAGTAACATTATAGCCTGCTCTAATAAAGCAGGACGGTCTGCTGGAAAATTAGCAGAACTCAAAACAAATAGCCTGCTCACAAGGTGAAACAGGACGGTCTGCTCGTAGCGAGGAGCAGAACTCAACTTGAGAGAGAGCTCGACCATACAGCTTGAAGATCATGACGATAATGATGAGAGTCCATGTAGAACTAGTAGGATTTGTATCTTCAAAGTAACATTATAGCCTGCTGTACTAAAGCAGGACGGTCTGCTGGAAAATTAGCAGAACTCAAAACAAATAACCTGCTCACAAGGTGAAACAGGACGGTCTGCTCGTAGCGAGGAGCAGAACTCAACTTGAGAGAGAGCTCGACCATACAGCTTGAAGATCATGACGATAATGATGAGAGTCCATGTAGAACTAGTAGGATTTGTATCTTCAAAGTAACATTATAGCCTGCTCTAATAAAGCAGGACGGTCTGCTGGAAGATTAGCAGAACTCAAAACAAAAGCCTGCTCACTAGGTGATGCAGGACGATCTGCTCGTGGCATGGAGCAGAATTCAAGTTGAAGAGAGAGCTCGACCTACCTAGTTGGAGGTCGAGACGACACTGATGTTGTTGATAGAGAGCTCGACCTTACTACTTGAAGGTCGATACGCAACTTAACTAGAGTAAGTAAAATACTAAACAAGAAACCAGCAATCAGACCGACAGCTTTCATAAATAAATAGTCTGACGCAAACAAATGAAACAAGTGAAAACAAAGACAAACAGAGGGAATTCAAATGTAAACAACATAGAAGAAAAAAGGGAAAATTACATTTGAATTCGCCACTGCTTAAAAAAAAGGTGAAGACGCGTAAACAATAGTATCTTCCCTAAACTTAAATTAACATACACATTAAATCTAAGATTTAACAGCCTTCAAAGAAGTTTTTGCGCGATAATGCGTTTTGTCGTACTTAAGGCAATGACGACCATGATTGAAAGTTCAACTTCCTACTTTTGGGGTTAACAACCTAAATAACTACACTGTAATAAAAATAACTATACTGTAACATTACATATTACAAACACGCGTGTGGGAAGTAAAACCACTGCCCTCTATGTATACTACATACAATGTACGTATATACAAAAAAAAATATCCAAAATGTAGTGTTAATATACATTATACGAAACAAATCACTGTATTTTAAATGAACTGAACTTTATTTGAAACAATATACAACAAAAAATACGTACTTGCCGCCATTTTATAACTAAATTGGTCTCACGGCCTCCTGTTGTTTTATTGCCTTATCTGTTAACGTTAGTCAATTGTTTATAATGAACGTAAATATTTCCAACAAAGATGTTATTTTCTTTTCTTCTTCTTCTTCACTTCACGAGCTAGGCAAAATGCCTGTTCCGCCTCACAGTTGTTCGGGCTAGACCTTGTCGTGGTGGAGGGGCTCAGTACCTAAAGACCCAGACGACTAGATAGGGAAGTCTGGTTTTTAACTAGCTTGCTATCTAGTAAGAGAAACGAACTAGCTCCAACGCGGGAGCCTCAACGGCTTCAGAAGCAGAAGAAGAATATTGTTCTCAACGATAAAGAAGGCGGAAGAGGAAACTGCAAGACAAGAGGTAGATGGGACTCCAAGTTTTGGTTACTAGCCCGTCTAAGAGAAGGAAACTTCGAAATAAATCCCCGATCCACTAAGGAATGTGGTTGTGCGTCTGGGCTGGTAACCCGACCATGTAAAAAAATTTCCAAACTCATCTCTCTCACAGTGTTTAGCTGGACGGATTTAATGTTATTATTTTACTATTATTTATTATTTTGAAAACACTATTGCGCAGAAAATAATGTACAACGCACGTTTGTGAAGTGTTTTACAGAATCTCGGAAATTAAAAACCTGACTATCGCTCGGTTTTTAAACATTTTCGTCGATTCTGTAAAGACCACTTCCCAACCTCGCATCGTAATATAACTACTATTAAACACTTATCACTTCACCACGATACGGTAGAGATATTTTAACATCCAAAATATTTTCCAACAAAAAATAATAATTACATAAACTTACAGCTTTTAACATACAGTCAGACATTTAAATTAATACTTCTAACAATTAAACAAATAAAAGTCGTTTCAGTCAGTACCGCCAATTAACAACATGAAATGCAAGTTCAGTCACCTCATTAAAACTATTCTTTTGTAACGTGAAATAGTTTACTTTATTTAATGGAACAAGTACAGTTAATATGAACTTATTATTTATATTCACAAAATTTCTATTGACTATTTAACTCATGCCCCAAATGGGAGTCAATGACCAATCACGTTTCAATGATTTCTGTTTTACAACCAATCAGAGTCGTGTTTCACCAAATATTTATCAGTGTTATAATTACCATATTAAAGAAAGCTGCTCCTTACAATATTGCGTTCCTTTGGCAATAAATAGTATGATCTGGTTGCAGTGATAAACAAATGAAGCAGTAGAAGCGTACCTATCGTTTCTCATTTGTTTTCAAACATCGCCGTTTACATTAAATATATAAATATTTTAAAATAACTATAGTTAAATAATGATTTGTGAGTAAACAGCTTAATTTTATTCGTTAAATAGTCCTAACAAATGCCACTCTTGATTTCCAAATTCTCTAGATAAATTCACTCCTCACTTCGTGAGTCGTGAATTTATCGATAATTTGGAAATCACTCGTGGCATTACTTATGATAACATATGCTTGTTAACTTACAATATATAGCATTGTAATGTTCCATCATTTTTTTTTAAATTGTGAAGTACTGACATGAACAAAAGTGAGAAATGAAGTCCATCACGCAGAGACTGCGTAAACGAAGCGAATTCCTCAGGAAGTCAAATTTATGGTCCAATTTTGGTGGTTTACGGAATTTGTTATATTGGAGAAACTCAATTTGTTATGCCAGCTTATTACAAGTGTAAGATTGGAGTGAAAATAAGTCATGCATAACTGTAAGTTACTGTCTATTTTCAAGTTGTTGTTGTTGTATAAATTGACACAAGTTTAAATATCTACTTATTCGTTTCTCATTACTTTATTAAAGATACTAAATAAGTTAAATCAATCCATCTTATAAGATACATTGCCAATTTAAGGGTAAATTTAATTTTATGGTGCACATTGCGACGAAGTAAATAAGGCGGTTACTAGACGAATTTTTAATTTCAGGTTTCAGAAAAACCACCACTTGTAATTGTTGGATTTTGCTGAACTTTTGAGAACACATTCCTCGGTTTATTTTAATAGCATATACTGGGTTTCATTGTGAAACATAAAAAATTGCAACCGCTACAGTGATTTTTAAGTTTTAGTTTCAGGTGAACTCCTACACTTAATGGTCCGATTTTGCTGGTTAAGAAACTCGAATTCAGCTTTTTTAATTAATTGCTATATGCCAAGTTTGTTCTCAGTTAAACAAAAATTCCGGCCGCTAGAGCGATAACGTCACATACACAAACACACACACACATGTAAAAAAAAATTCATGAGAACAACCTCAATAGTTTAATTCCTTCGGAATTCGTTAATTAGAAACTAAATATATGTTTTGTCACATAAGGGATTACTTATTAACAAAGGTTTTATGTCACGGTGCATGATCTAAAAAAAATCAGGACAAGTGAACACGTGTAAGTAAAAATACAAGAATTGTAATCCGGTAGCAAACAGGCATAATGATTCACGTAACCTCGCTTTACGCCAGATTACTCATATAGTATTAAGTTTAGGTGAAAGGATTTCAAACTGTAATAAAAAAAGCTATCCGATTAATTAAAGTTAATGGCAACTATGGCTGAATCACAATTTGTACACAGTTAATGAAATGTTGTAATAACACAAAAAAAAACACACACACACACTGGCTGTTATACTTAGTTTAATAATGCGGAAGAGTAAACACAAGAAAATTCAGGTTCATGAAGATTCAGGTTGCCGCAGTAATGTTGACGGTTAAAACAATAAGCTACAAGTCGGACAATTGTGAGTTAATTACCAATGGGGTTAAGATTTTTAAACTTTGTGTCCATCAATTTTGGTATAAAAGTTACTATCCATAGTAATTCTGCCCGAGGGCAGATCTCATAGCATTTTCATGCTATGCTTTTCAGCTTTTACTAGGGATTTATAGGTGTGGTAGCTTCCCGTTGCTTTCCACACCTGTGAAAGATAATGATAAGGATATGATAATATGATAATGATCATATGATATATGATTATATGATATAATGATAATATGATAATGATAAGGATGAGATGATGGCCGGATGATTTTCGGGGACCGTTGGGCCCTAAGCTTCCTGACATTTGTCTTACAGGTGAGGAAAAACAAGTTGACTATGGGCCTATATCTTCTAATATATAAAAATTAATGTTTGTTTGTTTGTATGTTTGTTTGATTGTTTGTTTGTTTGTTCGTACTTTATGCGCGGTCATACCGTTGATCCGATTGTGATGGGGCTTTTTCAAAATGTTCGGGAGATTCCCGGAATGAACATAGGCTATAAGAGAGTTGTGATACTCAACTCCTACACCCTTAAAAATCGCCCTTTTTAATGGAAAACGTGAAAAAAGTGGCTCTTTGGACGCTTAAATGGCTTACGCTGCGTAAACCATAAGAAATACACAACGTTCCTGTACACAGACTTGAATATCTCTAAAAGCTCTACAAAAAAGTCCGCAACAGCATATGTTTATCTCTTACGGATAACTCACAATAACCATTTTCGTCTTTCATTGATGCCAAAGAGGATCGAGACAAGTACGTAGATTCCTGTGCAAGCATAGCAGCACATGGCGGGTATTCTTTTTCACGGATAACTCACAATAACGAATTTTGTCTTTTAGCTCATTTATGCCAAGAAGATGGAGGCAAGTAGATTCCCGGGCAACACCGGGTAATCAGAAAGGGGAATCTTAAAATAATTACGATATACATTTATAATTTTTGTTTTATTTTACTTGTTCAACTAATCATAAGAAGTATATTAAGTTTTGTCTTTCAACTCATTTATGCCAAGAAGATCGGGATGAGTAGATTCCCGGACAACGCCGGGTAAATACCACGGGGTATCTAAAAACAATTACGATATAAATTTTTCCTATCGCATATTTAACTAAACATAAAACACATTAATTTTCGTATTTCAGCTCATTTATGTCAAGAAGATCGGGATAAGTAGATTCCCGGGTAATCAGCACGGGGTATCTCAAAAATATAAATTTGTAATTATTTTTCCTTTCACGTATTCAACTAAACATAAAATGACATTAATTTTAATTTATTTAGGTATAGCAGCGCACGCCGGGTATTAGTTAGTGCTTCATAGAATGGACAAAGATGAAGTTAGGACTAGTTAAGTCGGGAACCCATTTTGAAGAATATTAAACTTCACGCTACCCATAAAACAAACACCGATGAAAACGTAAATACTGTTTGATATGTTTAAAAAATACTCTAATTGAGCACGCAGTAAAATTTACACTCCAAATGAATGTGATAGTTGGGCACGAGCTGCTACTGATATTGAGTTCAAGTGAGGGAGTGTACCCGCGATGTCCACATGACACGAGAGGTGGAAACAAAATATGTACTATAATCATTAATAAATCAAGCTGATTATTATAAGTTATATTAGAAATGTAAGGAATTAACATTTAAAAAATAATGTAAATTTATTGAAATTATACCTTGCAGTATAACATGTTTGTGCCCTCTATCACATTGGGGACTTCGCGACCCACCAGTGGATGGGGAACCTTAGGTTGAGAAACGCTCAATATATGTATTATGGTATGTGTAAGAGAAGTTGAAGGCTAACAGGCAATATTAATAATCCACAGTTATGTCCTTGATCTTGCAAAAAGTTGACTAATCCTTTATTACTCATGTTTATACTTTTTAAAACTTTTTTTACTTATTTTATCATCGATCTACTTTATTTAGTAATATTAGTTGACTGGCTAAATCTACCATTTATTTATTTGTTCGTCCGTGTATTTTTTTTTTTTCATAGTACCGATATTATACATATATGAATCTTTCAGATGTCAATATGATTAACTCACTTTTGGTCATTTCAAAGCTTTAAATTTGGCATTGTACTAAATTTGCTATATTTTCAGTTATCAATTTTATTTACGTCATAGCTAAATATAAATCTCACCGATTAAAAATTCTCCTTAACATATATAATGTGACACAACGGAACGATTACCTCCAGTCATAGTAACACTGTTGCTGCGTCGCACGGACGTAGATGTATACTCAGGAACAAACAGCAAACTGAAGCAATTGCCCAGCTTACCCCATTCTCTCCAGGTTTAAATGTTCAATGCGTTTCTCCAGAAACCGGATTTAAGTTCCCGTAAATTATGTTGTCTAATTTTCAGACATTCAAAACGAACGAAAGATAACGGTACTTCAGATCACAATTAGGTCGAAGGCGAAAACAGATTCCTCTAGTATTCATAAATGTTAACAAAAGATTCCCATGCCAAGGGATGTACAAAATATTGAAAAATATATACCAGCAGAGTTAAGCGAGTCTACCTTGTCTTCTGAGGCGAATGGGTTAATTAGGGTAATAGCTGCACTCCTCGACGCCACAGGCTGACGTGAAGCGGTGTATGCGGGATGACACGGCATTAGTTCACAAATTATCTACAAACGAAGCATGTCGATATTCCGCTGTGCCGGATGGTAAGCACAGGTTTAAAAGTGTGTAAACAACTTTAACCTTGAATATCTTAAGATCATAGCAAATTGAGTTAATTATATTGACTTCTGAACGCTTTGTTTATACACATATATTAGGAAATCGTTTAATAAAAAATTCAAATGAAAACGAAGTTTGTGTATTCTAGTGCAAATGACAGTCTACAGTAATAATTCGAAGAAAATTATAAAAAAAACTCACTAATTACTGTAGCTGGATGTGGACAATAACGCATGTATGTGTTTATATATATATATATATATGTGTCCACCGCTGTGGTCTCGAGGTAGCGTGCTGCCTTGTCACGCAGCGGGCCCGGGTTCGATCCCCGGTCGGGGCAATTTTCCTGGGTGAAGTTTTTATCGGGGTTTTTTCTCACCTGTAAGACAAATGTCAGGAAACTTTAAGGCCCAAACGGTCCCCGAAATCATATGGTCATCATCACCATCATCCTTATCATTATCATCATCATCATCATCATTCTTCACCGGTGTGGAAAGCAACGGGAAGGTACCACGCCTATAATTCCCTAGTAAAGCTGCAAAGCATAGCATGAAAATTATATGATTGCAGTGAAAGACCAGCCCTCGGGCAGAATTACTATGGATGGATATATATATATATAATATGTGTGTTTTTTTGTCTTAAGATAGTACGCAATCACATGAAAATTGAATGAGAAGTTGAGGTAGAAATAACGAAATAACTTAAACCGCCATATTAACAATAAGTAACTTTGGAAGATGCTGCTAATAATGTGAATAGCCCGACAACTTGAAGTAAAACCTTGGCTTAAAGTCACCCGTGCTATGCGTCAAGAAACCTAAAGAGAGAGAGAGAGAGCGAGAGAGAGGATAGAGAAAGAGACAAACATAGTAATATGGTATTGCCGTATCTGCTTACGACATCTGTATTACTGTATTACTCATAACTACTGAAATAGCTCGAATGATATCGGCAACGTAGATTTTTCTTGCGTATTTACGAGGAGTTCCACTGACAGTTTGCCAAACCTAACGAAAACAAACCGCGTCGTAGTCGAGTGGTTAAGGCAAGATGCCTTGACGCAGAGCTACGTTACTTGCGCTGGTTTGAGTCTCCCTGGGGGAGGAAATTTTCTTATGGTATTTTGGCCAGTATGGGACCGGTGCCCACCCAGAATCGTGACGAATTTGGGTAAATACAATAAGTAGCGGCTCCAGTTTCAGAAAACTAGCTATAACGGCTGGCGATCTCGACATGCTGACCACATGTCACCCCTATACTGGCTGGGTGATCATATACTATGTGATTAACACATGTGGATGTGAGACCAGCAGCCGGATGGTAGGCCAAGGGTCTTCTACGCCTGTATCACTGTGGAGTATTAAAAACAAAAAATGGCGGTCGACAAATCCATTCCAATATCAATTGTTATGGATCCTCTTTGGAATGCATTCAAGGAAGAATTGAAGAAACCGTTTTTTGTAGCAATAATGTGTAGGGGTTTGTTCTACTGGCTGTGAAGATCATACACCCTCTCAAAGGAATTGGTGCCTCACGGAGTGAAAGAGAGAGAAAAATAATTAATTCAGACGTCATATTTTCCGGGGTTTTACTTGAAGTTGTCAGGCTATAGCTACAATTTATGGGAATGTGCTAACTACTAAAAGAATTAGTATAAATAAGGTTGAGAACCATTGTTTTAACTTTGTTAACCAACACAATACGTATGCTTCAAGGATTGGTGAAGGTATCATAAGAGTTCTGAGAAAGGCAATCATATTGTTACGATTTTGAAGAAATGCTCCACATTGTTAGTCCGTTTATCGAAGAACTAATTTCTTATATTTGCAGGCTGCCTTATTGGTGCACTCGCGATCGCAACTTCTGCTTCTTGAGGTCTCATTTCTGGAAGAGTCGACTTCTTGAAGTTTCGTCCTTCTGGAGGGTCCTACTTCTCGAAGGTCCAAGAGAACCGTCGTTTGTGTGCTTTCTAGACATTTTGACGTCTTGCTACATAAGCCAGCGAGACAGTCAGTGAATCAATTGTAATTCGAAAACAACAGTGACAAGTGAACTTAATAGTTGAGTGCATCAACGGTGAAGAATCAGAAACTGTGAAATATTAATGACCTACAATAAAGAATGTGCAAGTGATTATAAAGTGAACTACTGTGCAACAAATATATATGGAAATTTCAGCGTAAACAGTATTTTAGTTAGAAAATAAAAAAAAACTGTCATAACTATGTATTTAGCAACATTGTAGATCCACAAAACACACATGTTCTGTCCTTATTTCCTATAATTTTGATTTTCCACCAAGATATTATTTTCGTTAATAATCATTTACATTAACAGACATTAAAACTCCTTGAGATAAATACCAAGTAATGCTACAGTTGCGATTTATCTGTTGCATAATTAAAAACCTTATTAAGGGGGGGTGTAAGGGTGAGTTCTGGCACCTGAAATCCAGGTGGGGGTTGGATCGTAGAACTGACGCTCCTACATATGTAAAAGCTTCAACCTGTCGAGAATTCCAAAGGAATAAGCAGAACTGCTACATGGAGACGAACCGTCAAATGAATTAAGGAACACGATATATTTTAGCAACCTGGAATATAAGGAGTTTATACAGATTTATCGCTCTTTAAAATCTTGTGATTGAATTGAAGAAACATAGAGTAGATATCTGTGCATTACAAGAGATCAAATGGAAAGGGAATGATATATTTGACTACGAGAACTGTACAGTATGTTTTAGTGTAAACAATCCTACAGGAGCAAACAACTTTCTTACTTGATTCGTAATACATAAAACATTCATGAATAGTATACTAAATTTTACTGCAATAAATTGAAGACTTTATACATTAAGATTCAAAGGAAGATATTTTCAACAGAACTAGAAAATGCTTGGCATATGCTGATGATTAGAGCGAAGAAATTTGATGTTTGAAACTATTAGTCAGAGAGTGCTAAGACAAAGTATCTACATTTTATGATGTGTACAATCAAATAACATAAAACAAGTTTCATATTTCATAATATTTTGACAAAATTTTCATATTTTAGTGAAAATTTCATATTCCTTTATGTTTTATTACATTTAAAATGGAAGCTCTAGAAATTCGTTAAAATATTTTTGAAGTGACTGTAGTTCTGAAATTGTTGACAATGTAATATGGTTAAATTATTTTCAGTCTGATCATCTTACCTCAATATTGACTGAAAATAATTTAATTGAAATAACCTCAAAATATCACTTCCTAAAATTAAATATGTAATATGGTACACAAGTGAATTCCTCAGTAACCCATCCTGAACAAGATAAATATATTTGATGAAAGGTAAGAATTGAATGAGGAGACAAGGGGTAACCAAGTTAAATGGAGGTTTTGTCCCCAGAACATGAACTTGAGCCTAGATGAATAAGTGGAACAATGTTAGAATAATAACTACCAACAATTCTCTGGTCAGGTAGCATCCAGTTCCTTCTTGCTTACCTAAGTGCAAGTCCTTAGGTCTTATAAGTCAACAGCACATTGCCAAAAAGTGGAATTTGTGAGTGGATTACAGCATTTAAATGTAGAAAAGACTGCTGTCACTGAAAGTGAAGCAGCGCTGGAAAAATACAGATCTTACTTGACACTGTGAAATTAGAAAAGTTCTTGTAGGTAAGAATAATATTATTTCGACATCAAACAATCACATATAGTGCAATACTCCTTACATCGTGTGATAGTGAACATACTTTTTCATCGTACAAAATTGATGACAATCATAAGTTTAAGTTTACTATCAGAAAATACAGGCAAGACATCCGTGTATTGCGAACAAAAATGACAATTGGATTGTTCAAAGCACAAGTATAGCAAGACTAGACATTGTTCTAGGCCAATTTCATGAAAAAAACTAATATTAAATAATTCAGTATGTTAATGGTTTAAGAATAAACTAACTGTAATGGCAATGAGAGTTTTGAAACACTCCATAAATTAATTGTGGAATAATAATTTTTACGATCTTGCTTCTCTAAATATGACATACTAGACTTGGTCAACTTGGGCTCCTAACCATCCAATTTAATGTCACTGTTACATTTGCAACTACTGGAGTTCAATATCTTTGTGCAAGGTAAATAGCGATCATCCAAACTGTACCCACTGTAAATTTGTCAGTGCTATATTTCATTGAAGTCTATTTGTTTTGGTTACTTTGTTTTGTTTCTTGTATTTGTTTACATTACTTAATTAAATGGCATTGAATAAATTATTTGTGTTATACCGTCACCTTATAATATGTATGTATGTATGTATATATATATATATATATATATATATACACACACATATTATGAGGTGACGGTATAACACAAATAATATATATATATATAACTTTCACCTCCGATAGGGTGTTAAATATTTCTGATACACAAAAAACAACTAAAACTTAAATAACATCGAGGGGGGCATCTGATATACCGGGCTTGCAATATAAACCCGGACCGGCCTCACGGGGTTCCACCCGTCAGCAGCGCTCTCTCCTCGTCCGCATTTCACTCTGCCAGCCGCTCGTCCTTGAACTAGTCAGTTTACTATCGTTCGACAAGATGAGACGTCAGCTGACATTAGAGCAGCGCATTTATGCGTGTAAATGTTATTATAAATACGAATCAGCTCGTCGCGTTCGCGAGGAATTTATTCGGAACTTCCCTGGACAATTACCTCTTTCCAGATCGACAATCCACGATCTTGTGACTAAATTTGAGACCACTGGTTCAGTACAAAATAAGAAACACACGCGAAGGCGTACGGTTCTCACCGAAGAAAAATTAGGGAAGTGTTTGAAGATAGAGTGATTAGTGCTGGTGTATGGCCCTCTCGCTCCCCAGATCTAACCGTGTGTGATTTTTATTTGTGGGGTAGCCTGAAAGACAAAGTGTACAAAACAAATCCGCATACATTGAAAGAACTGAAGAACAACATAAGAAATGAAATCAGAAACTTGACAGTGCCCGAACTACAACGTGTCAATCTAAATGTGTTTACTCGGTATAATGCCTGTTTAACTGCGGGAGGAGAACATTTCCAGCATTTTCTATAAGGTAAGAAACAGTCCAAGGACGGGTGGCAGGCAGGGTGAATTGCGGGAGGAAGAGACAGCACTCGTGCCGGGTGAAACTCCGTAAGGCCGGTCCGGTTTTATATTGGAAGCCCGTTACTTTTTTTTCAAAAGCAAATAATTTTCAAGATATGACGTGAAAGAGAATAAAAATTGGTTTGCACCACAGTGAAACAGATTTTCAAAGCTATACAAAAGCTGCTGCCAAACAAAATTCCATTCACTCGACACAATAAATATTGAGAAAGACACAGAATGATTACATATTGTAAAACCTCTGTATATGAATGAAATGTGTAGGGGAACGCCGTGCTGTAGTCGGTTAAGGCAAATGCTGAAAGCTGAAAGTCCTGATTGCTTGAGGAGTTTTTAAGCTGGCAGAATAATGACTCTGGAGTCGACACAGCATCAAACGGAATTGAGTTCTGGGGGTAAAGGCGACCTCATACAGGGCTGACAACCCGGCTGATATCTGCGATTTATTTCTATGACGAAATAGCTTTGTGGCCAACCCCTGTAAATCTATGACACGACTTTACTTCTCTCCCGAAGGAAGTCACACTCAGGATTAAATTATAAATGGAATGAGAACAGAGTCTAATAGTTTCCATGCCCTCTCGATTGTAAGATGTGATCGAGATTGAGAATACGATGGGCTACATTTTTTTTCTGTAGTTTGAAATTTCTAAAGCAGACGCCAGTATGTTAGATAGGCGAATAGCGAAGACTACATAACGATGAGATACATGATCTTTATGTAAAACCAGATATAATAAGACAAGTTAAGTCTCATAGACTGCGATGAGCAGGACATGTGGCACTATGTCTTTGCATATTGAATAGTACAAAAACCCATATGTTACTCTTGAATGGAGTTACGGGGGTTTTGATCGATGTAGCATTCATTGCCTTCTCCGAGCGGATTGTTTTGTAACGTAGCAACGATTGAATAGTTTAAAATTCCAGATGGATCATTCAAGTATATCGGTTTTTGCAGAGCAGTGAGCGATATATGGAGTGATAGTGGTCATGAATCATCAGGTTTTGGGATATAGAAGTTAGGTTAGTTTGAACACATTCATTAAACAAAAAAATCATATTAGAATACAGTAATAAATATACTTGTTATTAGACACTGGAGCTTCATTCAGGTCTTCTTCGAGATTTATTTCCAATGCTTTCTATCACTCATATAACTAATCCATTATTTATATTCATCTAGCTAATTGCCGGAATGCGCTCCTACGCCTAAATAAACGAAATATGATTTTTAAATTTCCATTTCAGGTGAACTCCTACACCAAATGTTTTCAGAGCAAAATAGCAGCTAAACACTCGCCGTACCCGAAAATGTGTATACACAAAGTTATACGTTTCGACGAAACAAACATGGCGGTTTGCTAGAGTCAATTCTGATTTTCGTATTTCAGGTAAACCCCCACTTATAGTGATCTGAATAGGAATGAGATGAAAAAAGAGATTAAACATAGACTCAATTTTGGAAATGCGTGCTATTATGCATTACAGGGACACTTGACGTCCCAACTCCTTTCAAAAAAACGTTAAACTGAAAATATATAAAACTATTATTCTACCAGTTATATTATATGGATGTGAAACATAGACTCTTACTTTAAGGGAGGAAAGGAGATTACGATTATTTGAAAATAAAGTTCTTAGGAACACTTTTGGACCAAAGGGAGATGAACAGACAGCTGAATGGAGAAGACTGCATAACAGTGAACCACATGGTCTTTATAGGAAGCCAGATATAATAAGAACAGTTAAGTCTCATAGACTGCGATGGGCTGGACATGTGACACGAATGGGGAATGAAAGACGTGCATGGAAGCTTCTTGTAGGAAAACCAGAGGGAAAACGCCCAGTTGATAGACCAAGAATGAGGTTGGAGAATAACATTAACTATGATTTGAGGGAAGTAGATTATACAGGTAATGATTGGAAAACATTAGCTCAGGATAGGGATGTATGGAGAACTTATGCCCGTGCGGCATGAACCTACGGGTTCGATAGTACCTGTAAGTTAGTTATACTGAGTTTCGTTGTGAAACATCGAAATTTGCGAGAGCTAGAGCGACTTTTAAATTTTCATTTCAGGTGAACTCCTACACCTTCTGGTTTTAGAGCATAATAGACGGCGGCTATAAACACTCGGCATACTTGAAAACATGTATGTACAAATTTCCAATAAGATCGGTTGAGGGGTTTAGAAGTCACAAACATATGCAGGCTGAATTTTGTTATATAAAGATTATTCAGTCTTGTAACACAACGTTATCACATCTAATTTTGTCTGATTTGGATTCTAGTTGTTAAAGGTTTCACTGGAAATGTTTTTCAATAATAAAAGTTTTTCATGGCACATTCTGCATACATGGCCAAATCAAATTAATATTTGTACTCTTAAGAAATTAAGTAAATATATAAGGCAGCACGCTACCTCCAGACCAAAGCGGTGGACTAATATAAATATTTTTTATTGATTCATTTTCCACTATTTATTAAGAGTATATATATATATATATCCATCCATAGTAATTCTGCCCGAAGGCAGGTCCTTCACTGCAATCATAGCATTTTCATGCTATGCTTGCAGCTTTACTAGGGATTTGTGTAGGTGTGGTAGCTTCCCGTTGCTTTCCACACCTGTGAAGGATGATGATGATGATGATAATGATAAGGATGTTGATGATGATGATGGCCATATGATTTCGGGGACCGTTTGGGCCTTAAAGTTTTCCTGACATTTGTCTTACAGGTGAGGAAAAACCCCGATAAAACCTCACCCAGAAAAACTGCCCCGACCGGGGATCGAACCCGGGCCCGCTGCGTGACAAGGCAGCACGCTACCCCGAGACCACAGCGGTGGACTTTATATATATATATATATATATATATATATATATATATATATATATATATTGGCGGAATTGTAATCCATTTCTTAGTTTGGGACACCTGGAAGGCGAAGTTACGTTACCCCGATGATATGATGGATTATAAATGATAATGAAGCGCCAGGAGATTTCTTAACCTAAATTCCAGATCATGGGCAACCACAGGAATAATTCTCTTTAAGGAAAAATGCCTATGGTTTGACCGGGAAACGAACTCGGGACCTCATGAACTATAGTCAGCCCATGAGGCTGGTCATATATATATATATATATATATATCTTAATATATAAAAATTATGTGTTACGTTATTTGTCCGCGATGGAATCCTAAACTACACTGAACCGATTTTAATAAAATTTTGCACACTCTGTGCAATTTGATCCAACTTGAGACTTAGGGAAGTTTATAACTAAATTTATAGTCGCATTATTTTTATTGCAAATTATTTGTTTATTATTTAACAAAGAGTTATAATTATCAGTGAGTTCCATACGATTCTAACAGATGGCCGTGTAAGGTAATTGGTCTATTATTTAACCAGGTGGCTGTGCTTTTTGTTGCAACCGCGAATTTCAATTGAATTACAAATATTGATTATTTCATAATTTAAGCGTGTTTGTGTTAATTTTATTTTAAATATATTGATAATAATATTAATTTCATGCGTAAGTATTAGTTTTAAGTAATCTGGCTGAAAGACAGCAACTTAATTTAAATTTAACTGGACCGAGAAGGGACATTGAACAATATGGCGAATCAGTTCTAGAGACCATGAATGATAAGATATCAAGTGAATTTCCGTAAATTGGTATAGGCCTATGTGACATAAATCTTACATTTAAGAAGAATGTCAATTTAAAAACATATGAAGTTCCTAAGGAACGGAATAACAGAACTGTAAGTAAGTCTGTTAGTTATAATAATATGCCTAATATTACAGAAATAATCTCCATGCCTCAATTAAATGAAAAACAAGATGACTATAATATATCCGAAGATGATATTACTATACAGAGACTTCTTGATGATGATCAGAATCCAAACTGCCAACAAGTTCGTAAGAAAACGAAAGTATAACGAAATCAGCAAGCCTCCTCAAAATATTCCATCAATAAATGTATATACTCCTTATGATACACTTATGGATGATACTGAGAATGCAGACAACATAAATTCATCTCAATCAACAAAACCACTTCCACATAAACCACCACCCATATTTATACCGGGTGTAGTTAACGTACCAGAACTAAAAAAATTGTGTAAAACAAAAACTTTCTGATTTAGATTTCTCACTTAGTTTACTACAACATAATTTAACGTATACGTACCTTAGCCACAGCAACGCGTGGCAGGGACTTCTAGTATATATATAAAACAAAGTCGGATTAGTTATACTATTTATAACTCAAGAACGGCTGGACCGATTTTTATGATCTTTGATTTGTTGGATTTGTTTCCGCCCCGAATAGCAGATAACTATTAAAACATTGGAAAAATTAACGTAAAAATATTTAAAGGCGATACGACGTTCGCCGGGCCCCGGCTAGTATATATATATATATATATATATATATATATATATGAATGTACGTCTGTCTGTCCTTTATAGACTTCTAAACCGTTCAACCGATCTTCGTGAAAATTTGTATATACAGGTTTTCAGATGCGGCGAGTGTTTAGCCGTTATCTATTATGTTCTATACATTAGGTGTGGGAGTTCACCTGAAACGAAAACTTAAAAATCGATCTAGCGGTCATATTTTCCTTCGTTTCACAACGAAACTCAGAATATCCTATTAAAATAGACCGAGATAGGTATTATCCAAAAATGAGCGAAATTGGACAATTAGAACTGGAGGTTTACTTGAAATCTGAAATTAAAAACTGCCTAAACTACTGGACCGATTTTGATGAAATTTTTTGAGTGAGTTTGAGTGGGCTCCTAGATGGTTTAAATTCACAAGTGGATCCGGTAGATGGCCCTGCGATCAGGTATAGCAAGATTTTAATATCATAATAAATATGAAAGTTTAAGTTAATTTTATACTTTAAAATTCTTTAATATTTAAATATAACCTAAATATAGAAAAAATCTAAATAATTCATTGTTGTTCATTGTTGAACAAAAATGTCTCAGTAACAATTAAAGAAATTGTATTACATAACAGTTTTTGTAAAGAATGCTTTTAAGTCATTGTTATCAGAATTATAAAGCTTTCTGTTATAACTGTAATAAGAACACCTGCTTAATTTCATATTCTTAATGGAAAGCATTGGCTGAGGATAGGGATGTATGGAGAGCTTATGTCCGCGCGGCCATGAACCTACGGGTTCGATAGTGCCAGTGAGTAAGTAAGTAAATGAAAGTAAACTAAATTCTGATTGGTTGTTAAAACAATTAACTTTTTTATTTAACAAATCAAATTTAAACCTTATATTTAAAGAACTATTAACCAATAGAATTTAAATATAACATCATGTGATGTAATAATGTTCTTAAAATTATAAAATAATTATACTAGTCATTCTGCATATAACTTTCCACGAAGATAGAAGCAAGAAGAGTTCTCAAGATAAAATGTAATATTTAATACAAGAATAATTGATTCCAGAAAAAAAATAATTTATTTTAATTGATAGTGAAGAATAATACCACTTAAATTTATTTAATCTGCTGAGAACCTATAAAGTGAATAAATTTGTAATTATTTCTACAAGAAACAGTTTTCAGTGATTTTAAAGTGTTTTCCTATCCAGTGTAGCAACTTCCGACCTTGAGAAGAGAATCCTGCTCTACCGAAAATAAAACCCAACCTGAACCAGTAATTCTTTTTGGGACACCAATCCTTCTTCAAAATGTTACTACAACATCGGGCGTGAAGAGAATTACTACATTAAAATGCCACCAGAACGTGGGAAAAGGCAATTACTTCTTCACAGGTTATAGGAACTTTTTTACGTCAGACATATTCCGCGTGACTACAAAATTACGTCATAATGCAAGCTTCTTATGCCACAACAGATGACAGTGAGGAGTTTTCTTGCGAACTTATTAATTAATGAACTTTACGGTAAAAAAGTAACATATTTTTATCGTTTTCTTGCGAACTTATTAATTAATGAACTTTACGGTAAAAAAAGTAACATATTTTTATCGTCCGGCCATGACACGGGAATTGAACGTTCGGGCAGGACAACGTCTGCTGGGGCCGCTAGTATTAAATACCGGTAAATTAAACTAATGTATCTTACATGATACAGTGGCAAATTAACGATAAGAAATAAAGGGGAAAATCTGGTAATTATTTACATAGACGGGTTATTTTGAACAATTTGTTCTTTGAATAGTAAACTAAACTATTTCCATGTATATTATTTTACAAACACATGAGCCATTTTCATGTTGTGGTGATTGTTAAACAGGGCCTGTGGTCTTCATTCCAGTTTTCTAAACACGAAACTAATCCAATTTTAAACTATCAACCGTACAACATGTCGGATATATAGCAAAAATAATTTCACATTCAATGGAAAACGTGTAAATTAATTAAATCGAAGAAATCTGACAACTGAAAATGATATTTTTTCGTCCGAGACCATGGGTACCCTTCCTCAAATCGGATGGTTTACATACATAGTTTTCTGCCCAAGAGCAGGTCTTTCACCGTAAACTCGACATTCTCGTCTCTTTCCTTAACGCAGGCTTCCTTTTTTGTATCCACATTACAAACCATTTAGGCTATATTAATATTGTCTATCATATGATGTATTTTTCTGCATCTAGCTTCCTTTCCGCTGACCATTCCTTCTAGGGCATCGTCAGCAGGCAGTTTCTTCTTATCCAGTGGCCAATTCAATTTCTTTTCCTCTTCTTTATGAGTTCCAGCATTGTTCTTCCTTCATCCACTCTGTTTAGCACATCTTTATTTTTTTTATTTTGTCTGCCCATTTTATATGTTCCATTCTTCTCTATATCCACATCTCAAAAGCTTCCAGTCGCTTTTCCTCATTCCGTCGTAATGTCCAAGTCTCTGCACCATACTATGCTACACTCCACACAAAGCACTTCATTAACCTCTTCCGTAATTCTTTTGCCAAATGTCCGCAGAAAATGCTTCTCTTCTTTTTAAAGTTTGGTTAATAGATGCAAAAAAAAAAAAAAAAAGCTAATCCAGCAAATCCTAAAGATAAAATTAATTAACTTAGTTTAACGCTAGGGGTGCTGATCTCCGAGTAGGTTATATAACATTCATCCTCCATAACCATTTTTTTTATTCGCCTAAGATTCCTTTGATACGAACTGACAAAAATGACTAATATTTTGTCTCTTTTTGTAAGCTCTTGTTTCCCTCTACGAGATTTAGGCGCTCTCCCCCTACAGGGAAGAAATTGAACCATACTAATTTAGTTACACTTGTTTTCGTATAGATGTCATTGGAGTGGCCCGTGGTCAGCGTTCCGCCTCATACTGACATCTAGGAAACCAAGGTAGTACTAGGACGGGAAAATTCGGTAAATTTTGCTTAGATGCCTTTTTATTCAGGTTTAAGGATCTTTAACGAGCCTGAAAATCTTCAGAATCGGGACCCGCGGCTTAAAGTCCCTCCCGGAGGACTTGCTCCTTGGATTTTTCCACCCTAAAAAATCCATCAACCCCGGCCAGGTTTGAACCCACGATCCTCGGGACCAGAGGCAAGGAGCATAACCACTAAGTCCACCGCAGCCGATATGTTTGGCTTATTTCGCGTAATTTGTGAAATTGTTAATAATTTATTTGCAAAATGCACAATAAATAAATTATTTTCTTGCTATCTACATTACTATAGACCTGTTGCACTACATATAGAACTCTTTATTACGTGTTTTGAAAGATAACAATGTGGAAGATCACGCAATAAAATAAGCTATGACGTCGCGATTCAACAATAGCATCGCTGTCACCTGGTTACGACGTGAATAATATTTCAAAATTTGTTTTGGTATAAAAATAATTACAATTTCGCGTTCTTTTAATTTCAGGAAAATCGGGTTTAACATAAACACGATCAAAATATTTTGTTTTACAAAGTGTAAGCGCTGAATGGGGCTGAGAATTAAAAATATTGTGTGTTAAATTTCGCTATAACACGAGGTAAGTTAGTTGCATTTAAAATATAAAACAAAGTTAGTGTGTAGAATTAGAATGTAGGTTAGACGTTCATTAGAGAACCGTGTAGATAAATAAGAAAGAGAAACAGAGGAAAAGATACATCACTGTAAATGGTTTATCCAGCTGTTCTGATACTTATATATATATATATATATATATATATATAACTGAATACATACAGATAGTAGTAATAATTTGAAGGAAAATACGGTTCAAAACTAGTGAAGATAAAAAAATATAAATATTTTTATAAGTCAAATAATAATGATTCAGAAATTCTATATTATGATATTCTATTCTATAGTATTCTGCCGTAGGGCAGGTCTTTCACTGCAATCATAGCATTTTCATGCTGTTTTGCAGCTTTACTAGGGAATTATGTGTGTGGTTGCTTTCCGCACCGGTGAAGGACAATGATAATGATGTCCAGATGATATTCGAGAGGATCTTTTTGGCCTTAAAGCTACCTGTCAGTTGTCTTACAGGTGAGGAAAAATCCGAAAAAAATATCACCCTGGATTCGAAACCGGGGCCGCTGCCTGACAAGTCATCGCGCTAGCGAGACCACGCGATGGATATTATGATACAGTTGGTTGAAAAGTAATATTTACCCTCTACAGTAAAAACTCCTTATTCGCGGGTTAAAAAAATTGCGACACAGTTCATGTGTTCGCGGCTAAAAGTTTCTTTATTCGCGGATCGGGTCGGTATATTAGAAGGATTAGTGTCCTTTATTAACAATCATTAGATTTTTTTTACTGCAGGCAGGTGCCAAGGCGTCTTTTACAAACAGTGATTCAAACCAAATGGACAAATAAATATCAAAACAAAACAAATCTTATTGCCACTAATCCTAAAGTTCATTGTTAAAAGCTGTTGTAGTATTTCACGTGCCGATGTTCTTTTATAAATGCCTCCATCGCCACGATCGGTATATTATTGTTTCAACTTTTCATTCGTTCAATAGTTTTGATTGAATAACACGTGTCTCTTGTGCTTCGGTCCCAGTTTATTATGTCGAATAAAAGGAAAGAAGAATTAGTATCGAAGAAAACAAATTAATGTTGTCGCTTAAAGTAAAAATAGAAATGCTTCACCGTTTATACCCGTTGGCGAGTCGTTTGCATCTATATCACGCTGTTTTAATATTAATTATCAAGAAGTCCAAAGACAAAGTAAGGAATTCTATCGCAGAATTCACAGCTAAATATCAATCTTAATTGAAAGATCTTTTAAGAGGGGCAAAGCAGGTAAACTTCACTAAGTTCTTTAAGCCCTTGCCTAAACGTGACAATAATAATTAGTATAAATTGTTCAAACTCTCATTAATTGATTTTGTTTTGATCATTTTTATTTTATTTTGTAACCTTGGAACGTATCCCCTATATACCCATACATATTACCATTCCATATTTGCGGTTTCTGTATTCACAGTATATTTGTAGAACATATCCCCCGCGAATAAGGAGCTTTTACTGTAATTTAATTAAACTTGAGGACATCCAATTACAAAGGATCCCCAGATTTGTGGGTTAGAAATGGAGGTCAACCGAATATTTAGACACCGGATTTTAGGCATTAAAATTGGAGTTACATGTGCCTAAAGTAACGTCAAAATTTAAAAAATTAGACACAATTCAGTAAAACTAGGCATTTCAGGCACTATGGCCAAAGTTAACTACTTTTTTCCTTCTTAATATATGAGTAGGCCTACATATTCACACACAGACCCTGATGGAAAGCGCTTAATTCTCTTTAGAGACAGAACCTTGTCCAAGTTCAGGAATCTAACCCCGGGGCATCTGGACCGCTGAGTACTAGGCCACGAGACCTATCAATGTTCATGCAATGATTTCTCAAATATTTTCGTAAAATTATATGTTTTGTACATTGCCCATATCAACTCGATTGCTATTTTTAACTTTATTATTTTCAACAGTATAACCAGCTGTTATTCGGTTTTAAAAAATAACTGCAATAATCGGGTTACCATGGTAACGCATGTTCATTGATTGTTTGTGTCTACAGTTTATGTCTGTTTTCATTAGGATCACATTACAAGATATTAAGATATAGGTTTCTTCACTTCAAGTCAGATATACTATAAATTCCATTAAGATACCATTTAACATTGTTATTACGGATCTGCCTTTTTCAATTCTATATTTTATGTAATTTTTTTGGGTACATTTTGAGTTAAGTTTGATCGCCGGGTAATTACATTCTTCACATAATTTGATACATCCCATTATTATTATTATTATTATTATTATTATTATTATTATTATTATTATTATTATTATTGTTATTGTTATTGTTATTATTATTATTACTATTACTATTATTATTATTTATTATTATTATTACTATTATCATTATCATGATCATTATCATTATTATTATTATTTTTATTATTATTATTAAATATTGTCCATTATCTATGGGCTATTATTATGCTGGACTTGACATATATAAACTAAATATTTTAATTGAAGGGTGAAAATGTTTCCTCACTAAGAGGCCTACGTAATAAATAAACTCATAAATATATGAAGCTATATTATATTTTATTACATACATTTATAGCAGTATTATTAAAACATGGTACTACACACAAATCTATACCGGTAGCTAAATAGTGTTACAGAGTTTACTAAGGCAGGAATATTACTTAAGATAGTGTTACATGTACATAGATTACGTGGAAGGAATTACATGTTATAGGATGTATTTTGCGAAAATACAAATGAATAAAAAAATTGTCGAAGGATTCGAACCCTGGTTTTCACATACATTTCATCTTGTTGTAAATACGAGTAGTTTAAAGATCTACGCTACTCGAACGTCGGATACTAGGTATCTTGTTTACTTTTACACTATGAACGAGAGTTGAACTTTATTTAAAATGTCGAAATTTGAGTAATATTGCATTTGTCGAACACTCGTATATATGTAGATATACGTATGTCTCGTTCACTGTTCTTTAACTATATAAGACGATTAAAACCAAATACAGCGTATTTTAAACATTTAACAATGCGTTACCTCGTGAA
Organism: Diploptera punctata; assembly: GCA_030220185.1. NCBI lineage: Eukaryota > Metazoa > Arthropoda > Insecta > Blattodea > Blaberidae > Diploptera > Diploptera punctata. The sequence continues at coordinate 13,819 of JASPKZ010002306.1, read as the reverse complement.
CCACAGCAATGTCTTTTCGATCATTTGCAGTGAGCCATAACAGGAACTCTGCTTTTTGAAGCGGCTCATTCTTTTTGTCGCTAAGTGTACATTAACTTAAGCTAAAATGAAAGTAACGTTAAATTTATTTGATATAAAAAATAACACTTGTCTCTGTTTGGTCAATGTGCATTTTATTCTCAAATACTTACATTTTCCTATGTCTTAAAGTAAGAGATCTGTTTCGCATCCTTTTAATACGTAAATTGAAGAATCGCCATTTTATACATTATTAATTTAACATTTTTTAAGAGAATTTGAGACAACAAGAGTTTCCGTCGTGTATAATACAAGCTATGTCATGCGTTTCCAGAGTTGATCCTATGTATAATTTATTTCTGTTTGTTACTGTTGCAAGTTATTTAAATTCCGACACCATTAAATGTTCATAATTTGCTGTGTGTGTTGTATATATATATATATATATATATATATATATATATATATATATATATATAGGAAGAAGATACTGTACAATTACCACAAAAACTGTGAAAATTTACTAATCAGTTATAAACTTTTATATTTCTAGGAAACTACATTTGATGCAATGCATAAAAACAAGGCTAACTTGAAAACAATAGTACATGGACGTCATTCAAGTAATCCCAGCACTATGAGTGTATAAAATAAATTATATGAGGAGGGAAAACTGTAGATGAACTGTTTGGTAAGCATATTGTAGCCTGGATGGATGCAACAAAATGGGTGATTTCATTATGCAATACTTAAGTTGATTGTATGAACTTTATGGTGAAAACAGGTATTTTAAATCAATTTAAATGTAAAATAATTTAATATACATATATTTATTTACATGTAGAATCATTGCTCAAGAAAACACAACTTCAAACAAAATCACATACACGTCGTTTCTATATTTAATTGAAAATTTCTTGAAGAAATAAAAAAAATCTATTATAATTGTGGCAATTAAATCTATATGTAGCCACCAATTTTCGATGGTTTTCTGTCACTTGTAATTATTTACCCTTGAGGAGAGTTGACAGATCTAGTACAACACCTTCATGCTGTGATACTTGAAAATGAGAGGTTTTCTAGAAATGCAATATAGAGATGTAAATAAAAAATCATCCCTCCACATAAGCAGATATTATTTGGCGTTAAACCTGGATTAAGTTATTGTTAAGGTACGTATGTGTCAATTCTTGTCTCAGAAGAGTTGCACATTTTGTCCAATAGAGTCTTGTGGACTCTTGCTGTTTTTTTGATCTCTGATTGTTGTGCTTTCTTGCTTTTCAGGATATTCATGTGAACTTACGGATGAATTCATGTTTCAAGAATGGCGGGTGTTGTGCAGACAGGGACGGTAGCACTTACAGTGGTCAACTACCAGCTTTGTCAGGTATGTAGACCCATGTTCCTGGGACACAAACACCCGGGCAATCCAATACCGGGGGACCTCAATCAGTAGGGCCAAGGCATTTAATGACCTATAAATTGGTAAAAAAAATGCCTTTAATTTAACACTATCACTTTCCTTTACTTTAGGCATTTTGCTCTTAACCTGTTCATACAGATGACTAGGAACAACTGATCACCTCACTTAACAGCATAATAATGGGAGTGTGGGCTAGTCAATTAAGCACATTCCATGAAAAATAGGGGTAGAAGCTAGCATGAGCTAAGAAATTGAATAAAATTCCTAGAAGTGGGCAACTTCATTATGCACATACCTTGAAAAATAGGGGTAGTAGTTAGCAAAACATATACTTAATTCCAAGAAATTGTATTAACAAGGAAAAATACTGAATTATAATAAAAATCTCATATCAAATACAAATAATGTCACAGCCTTCATGAAAAGTGTAAAAATATGCTCAAAACGACCTAAAAATTGCCAAAAAATGACCTATCCTGAAAAAAGTTAAGAAAATGCAAAAAATGCCCTAACGAATTGATTTTATTTAATCCGTTTTTTAATGACATACATTTTCATATATGCAAGCAATGTTTCAACCTTCATAAGATGAAGATGCAAAACCATTAATTGCCTTGCTCTATTAATCAGAAATACCGATAACCCATGTGTTGGAGGGATATAACTCCAACACCGCGGACACGCGGATATAATATGTACCCAACTGTCTGGGGGTTAAACCGGGAAAACCCATTACCGGGGATCTTAAATATCGATAACCCATGTGTTGGCGGCGTCTAATACCAACACGTTAGTATATATATATATATATATATATATATATATATATATATATATATATATGTACCCCACTGCCTGGGGGTTAAACCGGGCAAACCCAATCCCGAGGGGCACTGGTGGATTTCTCAACATAACTTAAACCGGGACCACGGTTTTCCAAATTTCTTATTGTTCCCATAAAACATATAAAATACTTTTAAGAAGCATTTTGTTCCGTTCATGTTTTATTTAACGATAATTTCAAATGAACAGATTGTTAGCTATCACCGCCCCGAGGAATTGTTATCAAACCTTAGACATTATTTTGCAATTAGCAGCTGTAGATTTTAAATTTTTATGGTTATTATAATAATTACACTGGTCTAAAAAAACTAAGGGAGTGTATGTATTTTTTTTTCAGGAACCATAATTTTCCTTTCAGGCCAGATTTTTCATATATAACGTTATTTTCTGTCGCGGTTGTCCCACTTGCAAATAAAGTAGCAATACTTGGTATACGTATACTAACTGCATTGCGAGTTTGATGGCAGTAACCTATATCTGCTATTGATGGACTTAATAATTAATTTTTTCAATAACTAATTTTGCATTTTGATAGCTCTCTTTCATATGTACAGCATGACCCACAGGAACAGACAGCTGTGCACTTCTACTGTAAAGCTTTCAAGGTTAACTTAGAGGAGTCAATTAAAAATTTCCAGACTTCAGGATTATGTTCCATTCTCAAATATGTCATCAGACCATGTGCATCACTGCAGACAAGGTTGTTTTCCGTTAAGAATAATAGCGTTTAGTGTCTTTCTCGGTATCTATATAGACACTTTCACATTTTCTTCCAGGAGATTCCAGTGCTGAAGCCTGGGCCAAGAAGTTCAGTCTTGCTTTTTGGCAATTCCAGATCACGAATTAAATCATTAAACAAAATATGATAATTAAAATAAACCTCATAGTATCATTTTCATTAAATATTAAACTACATACGGTTTACTTAGTGTTTACAACCTATATTTGTCCAACATCATAGAATTTCCCTCTATCACAAAATTGATTTCTGTTTTTCAAGATAATGAGAGCTAAGTAAATATTTTAGACAACATGTTTGTTTATTTCACATCAAAATGAATAGGAATTAACTATTTTTAACTCAAATAGATTTTGAATGTATACCACTGTAATTATTCTAATGTCAATATCATGGAATGCAGTATTATTACAAATGTGTGATCATATTTCAGTTTGGAAATATCGTGTGGGAACGGGTATAGACAGCAGGTTACAGGAAACATGCAGGTAAGATTTATCTTAAGTTTATAAATTTATAATGTCATTTAGAATTTTGAATTGATTAGATGCGTTATTTGAATTCAATCATCCTGCACCTTCTTTACCTCAGCCACAAGACTCTTTTGGACGAACCGTTGTGAAACTTTTGTTAATACAAGGATGGAGATGTACATTAACTACAACTTGATCCAATTTTACGCCAAACAATATATACTTATGTGGGTGATGATTTATCTCTATATTACATTTCCAGAAAACCTGCCAAAAATTATCACAATTATAGCAGACGTGCCTCGTGGTGGACTAAATTTATATGAAGAACCTATCAATTCTATTCAGCGTAAATTGGCGTCTACTGATCCTTCTTCTTCCTTCCAAGTATTAGGCCAAGGCCTGTTACGATCCTATAGAAAATTTTCCCTCCAGCGTAAATAGTTTGATCCTTCCGGAAAATTCTCATATAAGATTTGAAAGCATAATAATAGTCCCTTCGATTGGTTGCTGGCCAAAAGAAGGCAAGACCAGTGATGGGGCTGTCATCTTATAGCCTCTGGTCAGGCTTTTCTGGAGAAGAAAAGAAAATAAAGGAAAGAAGAAATGGAAGAAAGGAAAGACTCCCTAGCCCTCGGATGCCCTAATAGCGTCGGGGTCGAAAAAAAACAAGAGTTAACCAAGGGAGGTTAGATAGTAAAGTTAAAAGAGTGCAAAACACAAGTAAGTGGAAGAAATGTTTTGCTCAGCTTGGGCACCTTGTGGTCGCCATCCACATATCCTCTAGATGAGGACCCCTGAGGGTCTACTGATAAAAATATAAAATGACAGCTGCATTCAGAAATTAGTTCCTGTGCAATATTGTTTCTTTTTTCAAGAAATTTTCGATTGAATATAAGAAAAAACTTGTATGTGATTTTGTTTGAAGTAGTGTTTTCTTGAGCAATGGCTACAATCTGCACTGTAAGTGTTAATGATTATTTAAATATTAAGTTGATATTCAGTTTACATAATATTTTGGAAATGTAATTTTTCGAAGTGAATTCTAAACCAAGGTTCTCTATTTTCTGTATTTCTAATTCATAATACCTTTATTTGATTTTTTTAAAAGACTAATTTTTATTCTTTGGTTTCCAGAAGATAATTACTTTGCTAAAAATGTACATAAAATGTAAATTTATCCAAGAACATTATGAAGTTGGCTGAAATTTGGGTAGAAACATGACAGCAAATGAACTCCTGATATGTGTGGTCAGAACAGCAAATCATGCTGCTTGCTTTCTGGGGTAAATGGATCCGAGTGGCAGATTCTCGACGTGGGAGGGGGGCAATTGTCGGAATCATCGAGTGTAATTGTATTACTGTTATTATCTTAAATATTCTTGTCGGTATATTTATAATATAGTAAAGCATGTTATAATATTTTTATAATGTTCAATTATATTTGATGTTGAAATGTTATGGAACAACAAGAAACTAATTTTCATTATGCAAAAATCATAGAGAATAACTCTGTATGTATTGTTCATTGAATATGCATCCTAGTTCCTACATTATGCCGTAAAGAAAGATTCCATTTAGGAACTACATAAAAACTAACTGGCACTACCATGCTGACATAAGCTCTCCAAACATTCTTATCCTAAACTAACGTTTCGCATCCATATAATATAACTGGAAGAATAACTGTTTTATATATGTTCCTAGAAACATGCCCCTGTGTTTGAGCCTTTACCATGGATTCCTTGAAGTAGTCCCTGCATCGATTTGGGGACTATTTTACATTTGGAAAAGTTTACTCCAGTTTCTAGGCGGTTATATTTTTAAGGTGAAAGATTGTCACTCTTTCGACCAGGGTACTCCTTTGTCTGACTTATCACCTTCCAACAATGCTATAAATAAATCAATAGTTTAAAGATGAAAAGATAGCTGCACCTGTAAACTCCAAAGTTTCTACCAGAGAAGCATTGGTGATGTACCAAGGTCATGTACAAATACATTACCTGCCGTTTCAGACTGCAAGGCACTAAAATCCAGCCCCAAATATCTCATTTTAACTATAGGCAAGTAATACAACATCTGAATTGGTAGATTGGATAACCCTCACTATCTGTCGTCCTTTTAGTCTCTCGCCTAACTCAACCCCGTTCTTACTCATGCATGGAGACCATTTTCTGCATACATTGGGTTACCATTGCTGGATTCTGACATCGTTTGCTGTGCCTTGCAGATAATTCTTTTCGGACACGACCTTTGTATATCACAACACTTCTCTGGGAGAAATTTCAAGGTAGGTTTGAGCATGCAATGGTTGACAGTTCCCTTGTTAGTCTGAATGCAGACCATGGGCGACCACAGGAATAAATCCCTTTAAGAAAAAATCCTAATTTTGTAATCCTTGACTTCTGGGACCATGTACATTTATGATCACAAAATCATGTTGTTTACTCTTTAGTATTGCTAACAAAATTAACATATCTTCCAAAATCAGGTTTCCCTGCACCCCCATAGTATAATTCAATGCTTGTTAATTCCTGACTACGTTCTCCTGTCCATCTAACTTCCTGTAAAGCTACTACACACAAGTGTGATATAACCAATTCAATATTTCTAGTGCCTCAAAATAATAGGCCTATGTAAATCTTTAACTTCTCATGTTTCTAGGAACATGTCTCTCTATTCAAGCCTTTATCTTGCATTCCCTGAAGTAGTCCCGGCCCGGTGAACCGACTGAGAGATTACTTTACCTCTCTAAGAAGATCTTGGAGTGGAAAACAGAAGTGAAAAGAAGAAAGGGAAGACCTAAAGATGGTTGGATGGACGGTGTGGGAAGAAGTATGAGTGAACTGGGACTTACAGATGAGGATGTTCAGGACTGCTACAATATAATTTATTGATATACAGCGTGTCCCGTAGAATGTATACTACAAAGAATTTTAAATATCTCGTCACTCTGTGAACTTAGAAACATGTTTTATTTTATTTTACGTAGAAACGCTCCAAGTTTGGTAACAATGAAAATTATGACTCTAGTGCGCGTGAACAACAATACAAAGTGAAATGTTACAGAGGAATGTGTTGTTCATGTATCATGTCCTTTGGACCATGATAAAATTCAAACTAATAGATTATAAAGAAAAATTATTATTAATCAACTATACCTTTTTCAGACAGAAAAAAAAGAACGGTATTAGCGAATTACAAGGGAGTGAAGATTTCTTCTCATATTTCCACTGATCGTATCTAGTGGAGACCAAAAATGACCAAGTAAATAAGCTTACGACTTGGACAGAAAAATATGGACTTCAATTAAATCCTAGGAAGTCACGAGCAATCATTATCCGTCATCAGAGACTATTAGGGTCAATTAACACAAACGCAGTATTACATGTGTCACTTAATGGGGTATAAATCCCTTATAGTGAGACAGTAAAAACTCTAGGAGTATTTGTGGATAAAAATCTACATGGGAACAAACAAATAAACCACATTTGCAAAACAATCTTCTCAATAATGCATTCATAATATCGTATATGAAATTGTTTACCATTTGCTCTAAGAAAAATGTTAGTAGAAACACTTGCAATGTCCCACTTTGATTATTGTGATACTCTTTTTACTGACTTAATACTGTTCTTACCCAAAGACTTTCAACGTGCTCATAATTCTTGCATACGTTTTATTTGTGGCATTCGCATATTTGATCAGTTACACCATCCCTGTAACAATTGTCATGGCTTTGTCTACAAGATCGTAGAACTATCCATTCCCTATCTCTTCTCTATAACAGATTATTTTTTTTATTATTGTTCAGATTGGCCAGATAATTATGGTAATTATTTAGTATGTACTATTATTGTAATTTCATTGTATTTAAATGTAACATATGTTTGTCCTGGTGAGTGGAAGAGAAGACCTCATGGCCTTAACTCCACCTGGCTATATATATAAGCTAATACCCGGCATGCGAAGCTACACCTAAATAAATAAAATATTAAAGGTTAATTAAATTGTATGATATACGCTGAGACAAACCAAACATGGCGATTGCTAGTCAGTTTTTAAATGCGGATTTCAGGTAACCTCCACTTCTAATTGTCGGATTTCGCTCATTTTTTGATAATACCTACCTCGGTTTATTTTAATAGCATATACTGAGTTTCGATATGAATCATCGAAAATTGTGACCGCTACAGCGATTTTAAAATTTTCACTTTAGGTGAACTCCTACACCTAATGGTTTTAGAGGGTCCAATTGTGAGTCTAAACCATTCTGGGCCCCACTCAAACACGCACACAGAATTTAATCAAAATCAGTCCAGTCGTTTAGACAGTTTTAAAATTCGTATTTCAGGTAAATCTCCATTTCTAATCGTCAGATTTCACCCATTTTTGGACAATACCTACCTCGGTTTATTTTAATAGGATATATTAAGTTTCGTTGTGAAACATAACAAATTATGATCGCTAGAGCGATTTTAAATGTTCACTTCTGGTGAACTCCTACACCTAATGGTTCCAGAGGGTTCAATTGTGATTGTGAACCATCGAGGGATGCAATCACACATACACAAAAAAATTCATCAAAATCGATCCAGTCTTTTAAGAGGAGTTCAGTGACAAACACACGTACAGAAGAATTTTATATATGACTGACGTCCTTATCCATAAGGACGCATCTTAACTTTTTTTTCGGTTTTCTCTATTTACTCGTATTTGTACAGAAAGTCACGAAAACGCTAATAAATTATAAATAAAATTTTATTAAACCCTAAGCAAAATAGCAGTTTCTTATTCTGACATAAGTGCAAGGGGTGTTTTTAAAGTAAGTTCCGAAAGGCTGTAGTCATTAAACGGGAAGCTATTTAAAAACCTTTTTGTTGCATTGTATTCCCCACACTTCAATTCCTTTACAACATAATTTCCACCATTATTGTGGCATTTATCAAGTCGGGGCACGAGTTTTTATATCTCTCATTGTAGAATCCTCCCGCCCGCGATGCGAAGCATTCCCGCACTGCTGTTTTCACTTCACCATCGCCACAGAGGAACGTCTTGAGGTGCTGGATGAAATGAAAGTCACTCGGAACCAAATCCGGACTGTAGGGGGATGGTCAATTTGGTCCCAGCTAAATTTCGAGACGAGATTTTGGGTGTCACGTGTGGCTGAGCGTTGTCATGAAGCAACACATCTCCGTCGGTCAGCATCCCACGTCTCTTGTTCTGAATTGCGCGACGGATCTTCTCAAGGTCTGACAATAGGTTTCTCTATTAATGGTTTTACCTCGAGGCAAGAATTTGATGACTAGGACTCCTTTTCTGTCCCAAAACACAGTGCACATGATCTTGCGTGTTGACGTGGTTTGTTTGAATTTATTTTTTCCTTGGTGATGCAGTGTGCCTCCATTCCATGAAAGTTGTCAACGTACATAACATGCATTTCTGGCCAGTAAAAAACCTACAATGGCTTCGTCAGGTACAACACCAACGTCAGTGGAGTGTTAATATCAGTGGAGTTATTGTAGAAGATCATATAATTGGCCCATATTTCATTGATGGTAGACTTAATGAGAGAAGTATAGACAGTTCTTGATAAGTATCTTACCTGTACTGATGGAAGATCTTCCACTGAATGTATGTCACATGATGTGATATCATCATGAAGGATGTCCTGCTCATGATGCTACAGTGGCAAGAAATGCATTAAACCAACAATTCCCAAATCGGTGGATTAATGTCATTTAATTGACGCCCAATAATTTACTCCTTCGTCAGACATCACACGTTTACTTTTACCAATGCCATTCACGTCAGCAAACTAGCAATTTGTTCTTAGATGGAGTAGAGTGGTATGGATGTGTTCGATGTCAATACAATGAACTGGACATAGGGAAAGGTGCGTCAGACATTGTTTTTGTTTACGCGTCCCGGTGACCTAATAAACGTCATTAAACTAGTTAGTTGTGCGTAGGCATAGCTAACGCTACATTTGCGACAAAAAGTGTAAGTGGTTCCAATTTAAAAATGAAAGTTGACAGTCATATCTTGAGAATTATTTCATTTTGAAAAAATACACACACACACACACACACACACACACACACATATATATATATATATATATATATATCATGTGTATCAGATGCCCTCCTCAATGTTGTTTAAGTTGTAATTGTTTTTGTGTATCGAAAACAGACTATCGGAGGTAAAAGTTTTAAAAGGGCCACTCTCTCTCTCTCTCTCTCTCTCTCTCTCTCTCTCTCTCTCTCTATATTATATATATATATATATATATATATATATTATATATATATATATATATGGGGGCACGCCATAGCGTAGTGGTTAAGGCACTGAGCTACAAGCCGGAGGGTCGAGGGTTGAAGTCCCGTTGGGGTCAGGATTTTTAAACTGACCCAAACCCTCTGGCGGCACTATGGCCCTGGGGTCGACTCAGCCTCTAACGGAAAAGAGTACCAGACGCTTGTTCTGGGGGTAAAGGCGGCCGTCACGCAGGGCTGACAACCCGGCTGACATAAAATGCCGATTGTCTAGAAAAAGTGGAAGCCTTAACCTCCTACTACCCCAAGGGCCTCCGGGCCTGTTGTGGGGTCACTTTATATTTATATATATATATATATATATATATATATATACAGGGTGTAACAGGACCTCACCGACAAAATTATAGCGATAATAGGCCATGCAGAGAGGATAATTTTTTTGTGAAGGAACATATAGTCACAAACAAATAAGGTATGTTTTTCTCATGTATGTGCTCATATGTACTCCTATAAACTATACATGACATATGTATATATGTAACCATTTTAGAAAATAGTAATTTCATGATATTTTTGTGTGATAATTTTAATATTTTTCATCATTTTATTATGATTTCATGTTTTAATATAATTTTCTTCATATAATTCCTCCCTTTACTGACGATATTGTGGTAATCGAAATATCCTTGGGAGCGCATGATGAGGTTGTAGCACATATTGAAATGACTTCCTCGTAAGTGGGAGTGGAGATTAATACTCAAGAGACTAAATATATGACAAACAAAGTCCGTCTAGGACAGGATGAGGATAGAGTTTTAATCAACGAACATTACTATGGAAAGGTAGATAATTTAAATAGGTAGGATCTTACATTAGTTCAACAAATAAGTGTGATGAAGTTATTAAACTTAAAGTTGCAAGCGTCAACATATGTGCCAGAGCTCTTGATAAATTCTTAACTAAAAATATATAAGAACGCTGAGATTAGAGTATATAAAAACAATCATTAGACCAATGTGGATGTGAGATCTAGACATTAACCAAAACAATGGAATCATACCTAATGGCATGGGAAAGAAAAATGTTGAGAAACATTTATGGACCAAAATTTGAAAATTCTAAAAGCAGGTTAAGATATAATTCTGAGTTTGAATATCAATATAACTCCACAGATATTATAGCTTATAGAACAAGGCATGAAGATTAGAACGATTCGAGATGATCGACTCCAAAATTAGAGCCCTAGCTATTAATTTAAAACCCGAAAGCAGACGTAATGTGGGACGGCAAAAATTAAGATAGTTACACAATGTGGAGTCAGATTTGCGAACTCTGGAGGACAGGAGATGGAGAATCAAGGCTCAGGATACAAATGAATGGTTGACTGTTACTAGGGCTGCCTAAAGCTAGCCTTAAGGGCACCCAGTACTTATTTGGGTTAAAAAATTGATTTTCTTTATTTTTGCTTCAAAAATCCAGAAAGGTCTATTTTATCGATGTGTAATATTATTTTGTCAATTTTGGACATTTAAACCCATAAAATTTGATTTTTAAAAATGGCGACTTTGTGTTCTGCTATTGTACACATTTTTTTGCATTTTTCCCATAATTTTTTTTTCTGTTTTGGTAGGCTTTTCTTAGAAACTATTAAAGATAGGAGAATACTTTTTGGCATGGATATGCAGTTTAAAGAGCTCTATAATAATAAGGAAAATTTATGTTTGTACTATTGATACTGTTTGAAATAAAAAAAAAGTGTGGAAAATTTTTAACAAAAAAAATTTGGTCTTTGTTTTTTTAATTAAAATACAAGCCATATCTGAACACAAGCAAACCTTATTACTGTCAAATTAACTATGGACAATAACATACTAAATTTTTTAAAACAATTGGATAAGTAGTTTTTGAGAAAATTATACCAAGGCAATACTTTTAAGAAGTTGGATTTTTTATTTTCATTTTTTTGTATTTTAAATTACTCATGAAGAAATATGTCTAAAAAAGTAAATCAGAGTGTCATTATGTTCAGGAATATTTGTTTAATTAATGACATAATTTTCACGCACATATCTTAAGAATAAACTGAAAAAAATATTTTTGTATGTTGCATATATTTAAACCAAATTGCAAGGAAATTAATACCGTGTGCCCTCAAGGAGCTGTGTAGCCAAAAAAAAAAGAAGAATAAATAATAGTTTTAAAAAACTAAAAGAACACGCTTTATTAGAAAACTAAAAAATGAAAAATAATTTTAATTTCCAATACGCTTGGGATAAAATTAAAGTGGTCAACAAAAAAATCATCTCCAACACATATATAATAAAACTAGAGTTATCAACAAAAAGAAAATAATTTTACCATCAAAAGCGTGGGGTGCTTTTTATGATGTTTACATTTTCTTCTTAGAGAGCTTACTTTTACCAATATCTGTTTATTATCAAATATATTAATTGATGTAGAGCACCCCACGCTTTTGATGGTAAAATTATTTTCTTTATGTTGATAACTCTAGTTTTATTCTATATGTGTTGGAGATGATTTTTTTGTTGACCACTTTAATTTTATCCCAAGCGTATTGGAAATTAATTTTTTTCTTTCATTTTTTAGTTTTCTAATAAAGCGTGTTCTTTTAGCTTTTTTAAAACTATTATTTATTTTTTTATTTTTTAGTTTTAATATTTTAGAGAATAAGATAAAAATGTAAATATCTTTAAATTCAATACTATTGTAGTATGAGCTAAAAGTAATACTCTTCTATAAAAAAAAACCCTCCCAGGCGGATCTGAAAGAGCGACGTATGAATTACTGAAATTATATACCACTAAGAGTTCACTGCTCTACCAACTGAGCTCTTACAACGATTGACTAAAAACTCGACAAGTCCGCAACCTATTATACCAGTTTTAATTTTTTTGATTTTCGGATGATTCTGGCCAGGATTTTAGAAACAAAATATGAAATTATTGTATTGTCACGGGTTCTCTACACGTATACAAAGTTTCAAGTCGATCCAATGTTTCTAAGTGGCTGAAAATCGCGTTGAAAGATTCCGTTACATTGATACAAAAACACGTTTTTTGATTTTCTGATGATTATGACCAGGATTTTAGAAAATAAATATGAAATTATTGTATTGTCACGGGTCCTCTATAAGTATACAAAGTTTCAAGTCGATCCAATGTTTCTAAGTGGGTGAAAATCACGTTGAAAAATTCCGTTACATTGATATAAAAACACTTTTTTTTTATTTTCTGATGATTATGGCCAGGATTTTATAAACTAAATATGATATTATTGTATTGTCACGGGTCCTCTACAAGTATGCACAGTTTCAAGTCGATCCGATGATTTTAAGTGGGTGAAAATCACGTTGAAAGATTCCGTTACATAGATAGATAAATAGATAGATGGATGGATGGATGGATGGATGGATGGATGGATGGATGGATGGATGGATGGATGGATGGATGGATGGATGGATGGATGGATGGATGGATGGATGGATGGATGGATGGATGGATGGATGGATGGATGGATGGATGGATGGATGGATGGATGGATGGATGGATGGATGGATGGATGGATGGATGGATGGATGGATGGATGGATGGATGGATGGATGGATGGATGGATGGAATGGATGGATGGATGGATGGATGGATGGATGGATGGAATGGATGGATGGATGGATGGATGGATGGATGGATGGATGGATGGATGGATGGATGGATGGATGGATGGATGGATGGATGGATGGATGGGATGGATGGATGGATTGGATGGATGGTGATGGCTGGATGGCTGGACTGGATGGATGGATGGATGGATGGATGGATGGATGGATGGATGGGATGGATGGATGGATGGATGGATGGATGGATGGATGGATGGATGGATGATGGATGGATGGGATGGATGGATGGATGGATGGATGGATGGATGGATGGATGGATGGATGGAACTGGCTGGATGGATGGATGGATGGATGGTGGATGATGGAGGGGATGGATGGGAGGAGGATGGATGGTGGATGGATGAT